>WBMQ01000015.1:0-569014 GCA_016630905.1 Capillidium heterosporum | reverse complement strand
ACCTTCCTTTCTTGCATACACCGAAGGTGTATGCTTTGTGCTGTTCCCTGTCTCTACTGCTGCCCACCTTCCTTTCTGCATACACCGAAGGTGTATGCTTTGTGCTGTTCCCTGTCTCTACTGCTGCCCACCTTCCTTTCTGCATACACCGAAGGTGTATGCTTTGTGCTGTTCCCTGTCTCTACTGCTGCCCACCTTCCTTTCTGCATACACCGAAGGTGTATGCTTTGTGCTGTTCCCTGTCTCTACTGCTGCCCACCTTCCTTTCTGCATACACCGAAGGTGTATGCTTTGTGCTGTTCCCTGTCTCTACTGCTGCCCACCTTCCTTTCTGCATACACCGAAGGTGTATGCTTTGTGCTGTTCCCTGTCTCTACTGCTGCCCACCTTCCTTTCTGCATACACCGAAGGTGTATGCTTTGTGCTGTTCCCTGTCTCTACTGCTGCCCACCTTCCTTTCTGCATACACCGAAGGTGTATGCTTTGTGCTGTTCCCTGTCTCTACTGCTGCCCACCTTCCTTTCTGCATACACCGAAGGTGTATGCTTTGTGCTGTTCCCTGTCTCTACTGCTGCCCACCTTCCTTTCTGCATACACCGAAGGTGTATGCTTTGTGCTGTTCCCTGTCTCTACTGCTGCCCACCTTCCTTTCTGCATACACCGAAGGTGTATGCTTTGTGCTGTTCCCTGTCTCTACTGCTGCCCACCTTCCTTTCTGCATACACCGAAGGTGTATGCTTTGTGCTGTTCCCTGTCTCTACTGCTGCCCACCTTCCTTTCTGCATACACCGAAGGTGTATGCTTTGTGCTGTTCCCTGTCTCTACTGCTGCCCACCTTCCTTTCTGCATACACCGAAGGTGTATGCTTTGTGCTGTTCCCTGTCTCTACTGCTGCCCACCTTCCTTTCTGCATACACCGAAGGTGTATGCTTTGTGCTGTTCCCTGTCTCTACTGCTGCCCACCTTCCTTTCTGCATACACCGAAGGTGTATGCTTTGTGCTGTTCCCTGTCTCTACTGCTGCCCACCTTCCTTTCTGCATACACCGAAGGTGTATGCTTTGTGCTGTTCCCTGTCTCTACTGCTGCCCACCTTCCTTTCTGCATACACCGAAGGTGTATGCTTTGTGCTGTTCCCTGTCTCTACTGCTGCCCACCTTCCTTTCTGCATACACCGAAGGTGTATGCTTTGTGCTGTTCCCTGTCTCTACTGCTGCCCACCTTCCTTTCTGCATACACCGAAGGTGTATGCTTTGTGCTGTTCCCTGTCTCTACTGCTGCCCACCTTCCTTTCTGCATACACCGAAGGTGTATGCTTTGTGCTGTTCCCTGTCTCTACTGCTGCCCACCTTCCTTTCTGCATACACCGAAGGTGTATGCTTTGTGCTGTTCCCTGTCTCTACTGCTGCCCACCTTCCTTTCTGCATACACCGAAGGTGTATGCTTTGTGCTGTTCCCTGTCTCTACTGCTGCCCACCTTCCTTTCTGCATACACCGAAGGTGTATGCTTTGTGCTGTTCCCTGTCTCTACTGCTGCCCACCTTCCTTTCTGCATACACCGAAGGTGTATGCTTTGTGCTGTTCCCTGTCTCTACTGCTGCCCACCTTCCTTTCTGCATACACCGAAGGTGTATGCTTTGTGCTGTTCCCTGTCTCTACTGCTGCCCACCTTCCTTTCTGCATACACCGAAGGTGTATGCTTTGTGCTGTTCCCTGTCTCTACTGCTGCCCACCTTCCTTTCTGCATACACCGAAGGTGTATGCTTTGTGCTGTTCCCTGTCTCTACTGCTGCCCACCTTCCTTTCTGCATACACCGAAGGTGTATGCTTTGTGCTGTTCCCTGTCTCTACTGCTGCCCACCTTCCTTTCTGCATACACCGAAGGTGTATGCTTTGTGCTGTTCCCTGTCTCTACTGCTGCCCACCTTCCTTTCTGCATACACCGAAGGTGTATGCTTTGTGCTGTTCCCTGTCTCTACTGCTGCCCACCTTCCTTTCTGCATACACCGAAGGTGTATGCTTTGTGCTGTTCCCTGTCTCTACTGCTGCCCACCTTCCTTTCTGCATACACCGAAGGTGTATGCTTTGTGCTGTTCCCTGTCTCTACTGCTGCCCACCTTCCTTTCTGCATACACCGAAGGTGTATGCTTTGTGCTGTTCCCTGTCTCTACTGCTGCCCACCTTCCTTTCTGCATACACCGAAGGTGTATGCTTTGTGCTGTTCCCTGTCTCTACTGCTGCCCACCTTCCTTTCTGCATACACCGAAGGTGTATGCTTTGTGCTGTTCCCTGTCTCTACTGCTGCCCACCTTCCTTTCTGCATACACCGAAGGTGTATGCTTTGTGCTGTTCCCTGTCTCTACTGCTGCCCACCTTCCTTTCTGCATACACCGAAGGTGTATGCTTTGTGCTGTTCCCTGTCTCTACTGCTGCCCACCTTCCTTTCTGCATACACCGAAGGTGTATGCTTTGTGCTGTTCCCTGTCTCTACTGCTGCCCACCTTCCTTTCTGCATACACCGAAGGTGTATGCTTTGTGCTGTTCCCTGTCTCTACTGCTGCCCACCTTCCTTTCTGCATACACCGAAGGTGTATGCTTTGTGCTGTTCCCTGTCTCTACTGCTGCCCACCTTCCTTTCTGCATACACCGAAGGTGTATGCTTTGTGCTGTTCCCTGTCTCTACTGCTGCCCACCTTCCTTTCTGCATACACCGAAGGTGTATGCTTTGTGCTGTTCCCTGTCTCTACTGCTGCCCACCTTCCTTTCTGCATACACCGAAGGTGTATGCTTTGTGCTGTTCCCTGTCTCTACTGCTGCCCACCTTCCTTTCTGCATACACCGAAGGTGTATGCTTTGTGCTGTTCCCTGTCTCTACTGCTGCCCACCTTCCTTTCTGCATACACCGAAGGTGTATGCTTTGTGCTGTTCCCTGTCTCTACTGCTGCCCACCTTCCTTTCTGCATACACCGAAGGTGTATGCTTTGTGCTGTTCCCTGTCTCTACTGCTGCCCACCTTCCTTTCTGCATACACCGAAGGTGTATGCTTTGTGCTGTTCCCTGTCTCTACTGCTGCCCACCTTCCTTTCTGCATACACCGAAGGTGTATGCTTTGTGCTGTTCCCTGTCTCTACTGCTGCCCACCTTCCTTTCTGCATACACCGAAGGTGTATGCTTTGTGCTGTTCCCTGTCTCTACTGCTGCCCACCTTCCTTTCTGCATACACCGAAGGTGTATGCTTTGTGCTGTTCCCTGTCTCTACTGCTGCCCACCTTCCTTTCTGCATACACCGAAGGTGTATGCTTTGTGCTGTTCCCTGTCTCTACTGCTGCCCACCTTCCTTTCTGCATACACCGAAGGTGTATGCTTTGTGCTGTTCCCTGTCTCTACTGCTGCCACCTTCCTTTCTGCATACACGAAGGTGTAGCTTGCTCCCTGTCTACTGCTTCCTTTCTGCATACACCGAAGGTGTATGCTTTGTGCTGTTCCCTGTCTCTACTGCTGCCCACCTTCCTTTCTGCATACACCGAAGGTGTATGCTTTGTGCTGTTCCCTGTCTCTACTGCTGCCCACCTTCCTTTCTGCATACACCGAAGGTGTATGCTTTGTGCTGTTCCCTGTCTCTACTGCTGCCCACCTTCCTTTCTGCATACACCGAAGGTGTATGCTTTGTGCTGTTCCCTGTCTCTACTGCTGCCCACCTTCCTTTCTGCATACACCGAAGGTGTATGCTTTGTGCTGTTCCCTGTCTCTACTGCTGCCCACCTTCCTTTCTGCATACACCGAAGGTGTATGCTTTGTGCTGTTCCCTGTCTCTACTGCTGCCCACCTTCCTTTCTGCATACACCGAAGGTGTATGCTTTGTGCTGTTCCCTGTCTCTACTGCTGCCCACCTTCCTTTCTGCATACACCGAAGGTGTATGCTTTGTGCTGTTCCCTGTCTCTACTGCTGCCCACCTTCCTTTCTGCATACACCGAAGGTGTATGCTTTGTGCTGTTCCCTGTCTCTACTGCTGCCCACCTTCCTTTCTGCATACACCGAAGGTGTATGCTTTGTGCTGTTCCCTGTCTCTACTGCTGCCCACCTTCCTTTCTGCATACACCGAAGGTGTATGCTTTGTGCTGTTCCCTGTCTCTACTGCTGCCCACCTTCCTTTCTGCATACACCGAAGGTGTATGCTTTGTGCTGTTCCCTGTCTCTACTGCTGCTGCTGTCCTTTCTGCATACACCGAAGGTGTATGCTTTGTGCTGTTCCCTGTCTCTACTGCTGCCCACCTTCCTTTCTGCATACACCGAAGGTGTATGCTTTGTGCTGTTCCCTGTCTCTACTGCTGCCCACCTTCCTTTCTGCATACACCGAAGGTGTATGCTTTGTGCTGTTCCCTGTCTCTACTGCTGCCCACCTTCCTTTCTGCATACACCGAAGGTGTATGCTTTGTGCTGTTCCCTGTCTCTACTGCTGCCCACCTTCCTTTCTGCATACACCGAAGGTGTATGCTTTGTGCTGTTCCCTGTCTCTACTGCTGCTGCTGTCCTTTCTGCATACACCGAAGGTGTATGCTTTGTGCTGTTCCCTGTCTCTACTGCTGCCCACCTTCCTTTCTGCATACACCGAAGGTGTATGCTTTGTGCTGTTCCCTGTCTCTACTGCTGCCCACCTTCCTTTCTGCATACACCGAAGGTGTATGCTTTGTGCTGTTCCCTGTCTCTACTGCTGCCCACCTTCCTTTCTGCATACACCGAAGGTGTATGCTTTGTGCTGTTCCCTGTCTCTACTGCTGCCCACCTTCCTTTCTGCATACACCGAAGGTGTATGCTTTGTGCTGTTCCCTGTCTCTACTGCTGCTGCTGTCCTTTCTGCATACACCGAAGGTGTATGCTTTGTGCTGTTCCCTGTCTCTACTGCTGCCCACCTTCCTTTCTGCATACACCGAAGGTGTATGCTTTGTGCTGTTCCCTGTCTCTACTGCTGCCCACCTTCCTTTCTGCATACACCGAAGGTGTATGCTTTGTGCTGTTCCCTGTCTCTACTGCTGCCCACCTTCCTTTCTGCATACACCGAAGGTGTATGCTTTGTGCTGTTCCCTGTCTCTACTGCTGCTGCTGTCCTTTCTGCATACACCGAAGGTGTATGCTTTGTGCTGTTCCCTGTCTCTACTGCTGCCCACCTTCCTTTCTGCATACACCGAAGGTGTATGCTTTGTGCTGTTCCCTGTCTCTACTGCTGCCCACCTTCCTTTCTGCATACACCGAAGGTGTATGCTTTGTGCTGTTCCCTGTCTCTACTGCTGCCCACCTTCCTTTCTGCATACACCGAAGGTGTATGCTTTGTGCTGTTCCCTGTCTCTACTGCTGCCCACCTTCCTTTCTGCATACACCGAAGGTGTATGCTTTGTGCTGTTCCCTGTCTCTACTGCTGCCCACCTTCCTTTCTGCATACACCGAAGGTGTATGCTTTGTGCTGTTCCCTGTCTCTACTGCTGCTGCTGTCCTTTCTGCATACACCGAAGGTGTATGCTTTGTGCTGTTCCCTGTCTCTACTGCTGCCCACCTTCCTTTCTGCATACACCGAAGGTGTATGCTTTGTGCTGTTCCCTGTCTCTACTGCTGCTGCTGTCCTTTCTGCATACACCGAAGGTGTATGCTTTGTGCTGTTCCCTGTCTCTACTGCTGCTACTGTCCTTTCTGTATACACCTTCGGTGTATACACTGTCCTGTTTGCTGTCTTACCACTGTTCCTTTCTGTATACACCGAAGGTGTATACTTTGCACCTTCTTCTCGTCTCTACTGCTGCTGCTGTCCTTTCTGTATACACCAAAGGTGTATACTTTGCCTGTTTCTCTGCTCTTCTTACTGTTATTCCTTTCTGTATACACCAAAGGTATGTACTCTTGCCTTTTTTCTCTTCTTACAACTATACTCTTCCAGTAGCTATTAGGCTACTATTATGCCTTTTTCTGTCTTTACACTGTTGTTCCTTTCTGTTAGGAAATGTCCACAAGGAATATTCACCAGCTAGGGTTAGCCAGGAGAGTAACAGTAGCTAAGACTTCATAAAAGCTAAGAATATTAACTATAAGGTTATATAAGAAGAAGGCTTGTGCTTATAGCCTAATCTAGAGATAGTGGGCAGATAGGAATACTCTAAGAGTAGCTATTAGGTTAAGAAGCACAGTTATGTTCATTGGTTTAAGAAGGTTTTAGGGTTTAGTTCAGATTAATTTGGTTTAGTTCTATCATTCAGCTCAGATCAGTGCAACTCTTTACTATTGAGGGATGCTAATTATCAGTTTTACATTATACTATGCAGGGAGTCTACACTATGCCAATAGCAGAAGAAATATCAAATGATTCAATATGTTTATTTAATAATAACTTAACCTTTACTAAATTCACTATAGGTCTTATATAGGTGACTTGTCTTTAGTAGTTGATCCTTTGAGTACTGATAATTAATATTTTTCCTAATCCTTCAGTAACACTATTTCTCTTGTTTTCTAGGCATTTGTTATTAACCCCAAAAATGATAAGATTGATTTAAAGACTATTAATGCTAAATAAAGTACTTAATTCATGCTAAAGAGAAAAAAACTTCTAGCATTGCTAAAATTGATGCTGAACTGATAATCTATGCATCTGAAATATAAAACTGAATTTTAGTTAAGTAAAACTATAGCTGATTAGAAGGATTTCCTTACTTTTTTATACTTTTTTAGCTTACTTTATTTAAACTTTTTTACTTTTTTAAATTTATCTTTTTAAATAATTTATATTATTAATATAATAATTAGCATTAATTCTATTATTCTAACCTATTCTATTATATGCTTTTATTATAATATTATTATTAGTTAGATCTAATAGTACTTTCTTAAACCTTATACTAATTTAAAAAGATTTTTTATACTTTTATTTCAAATATAACTAAATTTAATATACTTACAAAAAGTAAATTAAAGTTTATTCTAATTTATATGCTTATAAACTATTATTGCTCAAACATAGTATATTAAATCAAATAAGAATTCTTCAAGTTTCTTATAATGTTAAAACTCTATACCCAATAGAAACTATTAGAAGCACAAGTTTTTGGAATTGTAAATTTGTCTTTAAAGCTTAATGTTTCTGGTAATTTAAAACAATACTTTAACTTGAAAACTAAAATTACCAAAAGTTTAAAAATATTTCTTTCTAGTAAAGACAATGCTAAAGATTTTCAGACCAACTACAACAACTTCGAAACTTCTATTCAAAAGAATACAAACCAACCTATACATTGCAAAAGTAATTTTCATTTTAATTTCAAATTTCAATAAATCTCCAACTTACCCTCCCAACTTTTCAAAGTATAGTACATCTCAAGAAGTAAAACTTAATGACAAAAAGGGTAAGAATATAGACGTAGAAAGCTTTCCGTTGGAGAGGATACGAAACTTTTCAATCATAGCACATATAGGTATATTTTTGTTGCCATTTAGTTTGTAAGTTCTTTTTGATAGATCATGGTAAATCGACGTTGGCAGATCGATTGTTAGAGATAACTGGTAAAGATTCCTTAAGCATCAACAAAATTAATAGTCAGGAATTTATAAGGTACTATTGACTCCAGGGGTAACAACCAGCAAGTTTTAGACAAGTTGAAGGTGGAACGAGAGCGTGGTATAACCGTCAAAGCTCAGGTAAATTTAGCAGCATTTACATTTAATATTTATTGTTGGTATAGACTGTCTCTATGGTCTACAACTACAAAGGCAGCGACTACCTACTTAATCTAATTGATACACCTGGCCACGTCGATTTTTCCTACGAAGTTTCCCGTTCACTAGCCGCATGCCAAGGTACTTTGTTGGTTGTAGACGTAAGTCAAGGCATTCAAGCTCAGACGGTGGCCAATTTCTACTTGGCATTCGCTCAAGGTCTGAAGATCGTACCTATTTTTAACAAAATTGATCTACCCGGTGCGCAGCCTGAGGAGGTGATGGAGGAAGTGGCCAGTGCCTTTGACTTGGATCCCAATGTATGCCCACCCATTTCTGCCAAAAGTGGAATCAACTTGAAGCATGTCCTGCCAGCTATAATTGACCATATACCTCCGCCAACTGGCAATCGTGAAGGCAACTTCAAAGCTTTGCTGTTCGATAATTGGTACGATACATATAAAGGAGTCATTTGCTTAATCGCGGTAGTAGATGGCAGTATAAAGAAAGGTAATTTTGGCCCATCAACTTTAGATGCTTACTTTTGTTTCTCAGGTGACAAGGTGACATTGTTATATAATCAGCTCAAATATACGGTAACTGAACTTGGTGTCATACATCCCAATCCACTCCCTACCTCCCATCTGTTGGCCGGCCAAGTTGGATACTGCGTTTTAAATATGAAGTCAACTAAAGAGGCCAAGGTTGGAGATACGCTCTACTTGACCAAAGACCCTACCCCTGAAGCACTTCCCGGCTTTAATCCTTCGAAACCTATGGTAACCAACTATACTCTTTATATTTTAACTTTTTAGGTATTTGCCGGAGTTTTCCCAACGACATCGGCCCACTTTAATCAGCTAGAGGAAGCTATAGAAAGATTAACGTTGAACGACTCCAGTGTAACTGTTAATCGTGAAACGTCTCTTGCTCTAGGTCAAGGATGGCGACTTGGATTCCTGGGAACCTTGCACTTGGATGTCTTCCGTCAACGCCTGGAGGAAGAATACCAATCTAATGTTATCATCACCAATCCTACCGTCCCCTATCAACTACGTTACCTCCCTAAGCGTGGTGAGAAGGTTGGTGAGCTGATAACAATCCGCACTCCCCACGACTTCCCTGACCCTAATATGCTTCACAACCGTGTCGAAGCGCTCCTGGAACCCATCGTAAAAGCCACCTTCATCTTCCCAACCGACTACTTGGGCCCAGTTATGGAACTAATCATGTCTTATCGGGCTGAAAACCCTGAGACTACTTTCCTAACTACTGATCGTGCCATGCTGCGGTGCACGATGCCCCTAGCTGAGATAGTCACCGATTTTTATGATGCCTTGAAATCAAACACTGCTGGTTACGCCAGGTACCTCTTATTCAAACCAAGTACTAAATTTTTAGCTTCGATTACGAAGAGGCTGGTTACAAAGAGTCAGACCTCGTCAAAATGACAGTCATGCTCAACGGGGAAGTCGTTGATGTACTTACTTCAGTCCACCATCGATCCAAGGTCACCAAAGTTGGCCGTGATTTAGCGTCGCGCCTCAAAGATGTCATCGAAAAGTACCTTTTTTCTATAGCTCCAACTCATCTTTTCATCCAGACAACTTTTTGAAGTTAGTATTCAGACAGCCGTTAACAAGAAGATCATTGCCCGAGAGACGTAAGCTACTTTTTACTATTTTACCAGCCCCCATTATTTACTCCCATATCCGCTATAGAATTCCAGCCATGCGTAAGAATGTTACTGCTAAATGCTATGGTGGCGATGCAAGTCGAAAAATGAAACTGCTTGCTAAGCAAAAGGAGGGTAAGAAAAAGCTGAAGATGATTGGTAACGTACAAGTTCCTCACGAAGCCTTCTTGACTTTAATGGAGCGTAAAAAGGACTAGAGAAATAGGAATAGAGTAGAGTACATTAAAGGTACGTAGTTAAATTTTTTTGATTTGTTATGGAGGAAAACATTAGTTTTTACAATGTTAACTACTACAGTTTATATATATCCATTTGTAGTTCCATAACTTTTAACAAAATAGTATATAGCTATTTATAAATCAAATTGTTGAGATAGCCAATAGAATCCAACACAACGTAGTATTTAATTTGACTATAAGTATATAGAAAATGATTAAAATCCAATATTGCTACAAAGAATTTAAATTCGATATATCCGGCTTAAAGCTGAAGGTATACCTAACTAGCTACTTTAAAAATTCAAACTTTCAACTCAAGTTTTTCAAGGACCAGATGACGTTGAAAGGTCGAATCGGTGCCGACTGGTCCAAATCCATGGCGTAGAGTAAACACTGCTGGGCTTGCTCTGGTCGGTTTGTCAGTCGGTACACCTTGCCTAGTAGGTACCAGGCGTGGGTCGAGGACCATCCCAGTCCCGAGGTGACGGTACTGAGGCAAGCTTCGGCTAAATCGAAATGTTCCTGTTGTAGGTGGACTTGACCTAGGTGGGTAAGTGCTACCGCATGCTTGGGCTCCAACAAAATGGCTCGATCAAGGCAAGCTCGAGCCAAATCGTACTGGTTCTGTGCCAAAAAGAGCTTGCCGTACATACACCAGACATCGGGGTTCGTCGATTCGTTGGCCTCGGCCTCTTGACAAGCCGATTGGGAGTCGCTGTATTTGCCAAGCTTGCGGTACAGGTCGGCTGAAAGTAGCCAGAGCGATGTCAATACCGATGTCCCTCTTTTCTTGCGGGAGAGGAGGCGGGGTAGCGACCTGGTAGAGATGTTTGGACCGTAAGGGGAATTAACTAAATTGAAGGTCAACACCAGTAAAATGAATAAACGTACTGTTCAGTGGGTTGCTCAAGCTACGCGTTGTCATGGCTAGTGCAGCGCCTGGCAATAAATTAGATTATGCAAATATTTATAGCTACCTGCGACAGAGGTCGGCCTTGGAAGGGAACTAGCTTCGGTGGCAGTAGGTGTGAGCCTTGAACGTGGGAAAGTGTTGGCAGAATTAATAGGCGCGCTACGGTTGGGTGAAGCAGGGAGGTCAATCTCAGTCCCAGTTTGATCTCGGCGGGCTACCGTTGATTGGGTTGAGGTGAATAAAGCTCCACCGGTTTGGTTAGTTTGGTCCAAATTACCGTACACCTTGGCATAGAGTGCAAATAGGGCGCCATGGTGATTTATTGCAACCTTGGTTCCCATGGCTATATCTTGTAGCAGATTTAACGTTACCTTCAATGCGAGTAGATCTTCACCGTCCAAAGTTCGGTGTAAGTAAACCCAGCAAAGTAGCACTCTCATCACGACTAGTTGTGGCCTCTAATTCGGCCTCACGAATTGCAACTTCACAGATACCAATGGCTTGATCGTACTGACGCTGGCAGCTCATCAAGAGGACCAGTAAATGCCATGAAGCGGTAAAAGTAGGATGCAGTTCCAGCGACTTCTTGACTGCAAATATAGCTTCGTTGATATCCCGACCCTCAGCCTGCTGTAACGCTAAAAAATAATGTCCCTCCCAATTGTCAGCATTGAGTGCAACACTGCGATTGAGCGCATCCAGCGATTGTCTATGGAAATCATTCCGGGTGGCAGGATTATCGGCTAAATGTTAAGTACATATAATAAATTTTAAATTACCAGCCATGGCCAAGCATCCTTTCGAAACACCCAGGTACTCGTAGGCTCGTGAAATTAGCGGTAGGTGGTGGTTTGGACGTGATTCACCGTGCTGAATTGCCAGTGAAGCTAGCTTAATAGCTCGGTCGTAATCATCAAATTCCTGGATATGTAACTTACAGCCTAGTAAGTAAGTTGATAGCACCTCTGCCAATGGCTCTTTATCAGCAGGTGGTAAAGAACGCCAGAAGGCCAACTCAGAAGCGTCCATAGTAAACTCAGAATTACCATGTCGATTCCTGAGTAGCATCTAAAATACAGGTGGCTTTTACAGCAACTGAAGGATTCGACTAGAGAAACATAGCTATCTACTGCTAACTTGGCCTCTTTATATTCTCCCAGCTCTATTAGAGAGGTGATTAGGTGGCGAAGGATCCTCGGTGATTGGTAGGTCAGCTTAGTAGCACGGTATAGACTCTAGCATACAAAATTAACAAAACTTGGTTGATAAAACTTACATCGACTAAGGTTCGAGTATCTGAAGCTCTTGCATTTGGTAGCAACTTATAATTGCTGACAAATTGGTCCGCCATATCCAATACACGCGAATTCACGTTGTCGGCTGATGGGAACGACGTTAACTGGTGGATGAACCCTTCGTACCTGGTCTGGATATTGTTTAATTCATCACGGAATGCATCAGGGCTGTAGATACTAGAAATTTGATTAATGTAAAGTGGCCTCTAGAATATACCTTGTAGGGTTGGATTCTTGAGCTAAACTGAGCGTCTCAGGTTTAGGCTTGAAATCGGCCAGCTTGTTCTGGGGTAGGGTAGGTACATGCTCACCTCGCTTGTAGGCCTGGGTTAACGCCAACAAAAAGTACCGAAGGATGACCAACTGCTTATGCGGTCTAAAGTTTTTGCTCCAGATGCTACTCTCTGAGAAATAGATGCGAAAGGCAGTCACCGCTTCGGCATTCTTGCTAAAAAGAAGTAAGTTTAGGTTTGAAATCGACTTACCCTTGGTGTAAAAGCAGTAGGGGCAGACGGTAGAGCACATTCTCAATTGAAGATCGGACTTGTTGGTCGTTCTTTGGGTTCAAATTGGTCGAGTTGCGATTCAAACTGTCACTTAGTTCAACAGCTGAAGGTGGGAATTCAGAGTAGATGAGCTTGCTGGCTTTACTATAAAAAGTAATGGCTTCGTCGATTTTATTGTCAATTTCCATACAAAGACCTATAATTATAAGCTATTGGCTATCTATGTATTGAAAATTTACCGTATATAGTCAAGCCTTGGATATAAAGATTTCGAGCATACCCTGTGTTCAATTCATCTTTACCTTCATCGTTCAAAAGGTTCAAGGGTTCCAAAATTTGCTTACAGTCTTCATAAGAATCGCATGCATAAAAGCATTTGGCTTTGATTATATTAGCTTGCTATTTTTCAACAAACAATGAGATGATGAAATTTAAAATAGCCTTACGATAAATAAACCATTAGATGGATAGGTCCCATTAGGCGAACAAACCTTGATAGCTGTTTCGATATTATCTAAAGCTATAGCTAGTTCATGCTTCGTAGTCGTTGTGTTGGACGAAGGCTTGGGTAAAGTTATCTTAGAAGGGTGATCCAGGTCGTGGGCTGTATGGTCGATGCTATCTGTCACTTGGTCGAGGGAGTACTCTGCCAACAATATATGCTGTAAAGCTACATTTTAAATAAATTTGTTTAGATTGGGATACAGATCTTATCTTTTAAAACTTCTATATATTTGAAAATAAACAGATATAATCGCTACCTTCTCCTTTAGGCTCATGCTTCTTGTATCTTCTTGCGAGCTCTGGTAAGTTGTTCCAAGCACCCTGTAACCTAGACCGCTCTATGTCCTTTTCTATTACCTTCAACTTTGTCGACATCGTTGTAAATAAGAGTTGTTTCGATGTTTTGCTAGCTCTTAGTCACTGCAAAAGGGAGAAATACGGAAAAACTAATCTGGCTAAAGCGTGTAAATTTGAAAAGCAAGATCACCTCCTATTTCATTGGATTCTGAGGATAAGTGCTCTTTTCAATCCACTCAACAATCGAATAAGCGTTTTAAGCTACGAAAATGGAATGGAACTAGTATTCAAGATGTTTAAAGAATTCAAAGATGAGATGTAGGTAATTATAGAAGAGTATAGTGTATCTTTAATGCCAAGGAGAAAATATATGCTTATAAGGAAATCAAGAGAATGAATGTAGATTTCATTGGATATGATGATGGGTAGTTTTTGTTTTAAATGTTCGTAATTGAAAGGTTTCTATCATATTTACCTATATCAATTGTTTAAAGTATACATGTTTATCAATTTTAATGTACGTTTTTTGACTTTCTATTTGTATACAAGGTAAGGATGATAGAAATTTAAGCCAAAAGCTTGCTTATCTAACAATAGAGTGCTAGTGTGAGGTTTAAACATTTACACGGTGAGAATGCAAGTAATGAGTGGATATCATGATGTAGAAAATACCTTTGCTCCTATTTTATATTAGTAAACCTATATTAGAAAGGATAGGTAAAGTCTGAAGTAAAAAATTTTGTTAGTATAGATATAAATATTATGTAATAACATGTTGAGTTCTTTTGTTTATAATCTCTGCTATACTTTACGTATCTTTTATTATTAAGCTTGAGATATCAAAGTTTATAGGCCTATTGCATGTTTTCACACTCCAAACAAATATATATTCCAAAAGTAATGCTCTCTAGACATCCATTTGAAGCATAAGTTACAATATTGATGTCTTAATACATCAAACCTTCAAATACAACCTACATTTTGTTATAGCTTACCGTATAGACTTCCAGCATAAACTTAACAAATTTCTCAAGTATAGCTAAATACAACCATTAACAATATTATGAATGTTAAAAATATAGTAAAGTAATAAAGCTAAAGCATAAGATAGTTATTTATTAGGTTCATTCTATAAAATAAAGCTTGAAATTTAGGTCCTAAATATAAGAAATATCCTTGGCATAACACTTGAAATTGAGTTAAGCAAGAGGAGTGCTGCCAACGACGCCTTTAGCGACACCAGGGATGTTGACGGGGAAACCACGTCTAGCCAAAGGAGTGTTAGCCAAAGCCCCAGCAACAAGACCTAGAGGGTTTACAGGAAGCTCACGTCTGGCCAAAGGAGTATTACTGACGACTCCTTGAGCAACTCCAGGCAAGTTGACAGGGAAGCCACGTCTAGCCAAAGGAGTGTTACTAACGACGCCTTGAGCGACACCGGGTAAGTTAACAGGGAAACCGCGTCTGGCCAAAGGAGTGTTAGCCAAAGCTCCAGCAACAAGACCTAGAGGGTTTACAGGAAGCTCACGTCTGGCCAAAGGAGTGTTACTAACAACTCCTTGAGCGACACCGGGTAAGTTGACTGGGAAACCACGTCTAGCCAAAGGAGTGTTACTAACGACACCTTGAGCGACGCCAGGCAAATTGACGGGGAAACCACGTCTAGCTAAAGGAGTGTTGGCCAAAGCTCCGGCAACAAGACCTAGAGGGTTTACAGGAAGCTCACGTCTAGCCAAAGGAGTGTTACTAACAACTCCTTGAGCGACACCGGGTAAGTTGACAGGGAAGCCACGTCTAGCTAAGGGGGTGTTGCTAACGACACCTTGGGCGACACCAGGTAAATTGACGGGGAAGCCACGCTTCTCCAAGGCGACTTCTTCGATAGGAGTAGCCAAGATGGCTGAGATAGCGCACAAGGTGAAGATAGCTTTGGAGAACATTTTATTAATTAGCTGTTGATAAGTTGTTTGGTTATTTAAATTTTTTGTACTCGATAGAGAAGCTGTTTATAATGCTTTAGATCGATTCTCTCCAGCTTGTTTATATACACTTTGCAACAACGAGTTAACTATATATATTTACAACTAGCAAGTTGCAATTTCCCAAACATCAACTTCAGGTAGGTATGCAAGCCCTTCACTTTAAAGTAGTTTAAAACGACTGAAGTATATGTTTTTGGAGCTTTTAATTTTCCCTACATGTTTTCAAGTCGAGTTAACCCTTTTGGTAGTGGAAGTTAGCAGTTAACTGTTCAGTTAATTTCAACTTCGAATTGGGATGTACACTTTTAGCTAGTCCAATGTTTTGATGAAATTTATCAATCTCTTTGGTTATTGAGTCATCGATACAAACAACACCCGCACTACCTTTAGAGCTGTTTTCTCCGACAACGTAACACTGGCTTGCATACAGGTGTTTCGTATATCTCTGTACCTTTACCTTTAAAGAATAGCCTAGCTGAATGGGTGTATCTTATCAAGCGCGCTATGGTAAAGTGCACCAAAGATTTGTAAACTGCAATATTTTAACGGTTCGTCATACCTTTTGAGCAAAAGCAAGCAATCCATAACGATTACAATACCTAAAAGTCTGCTTTACATGTTAGGATCCTGTTGAGATATCCACATTCTCAAATCAAATAGGCTCATATATTTTTTGATAATATCTTAAAATCTCAAGAGTCTGGGTGTCCTACAACCCCGATAGTCTGATTATGAGAATGGATGGGCTACCGGCTACTGGATAAAGGGTATGCTTAAGCTTTGCTACAAATTTTATGTTTACGTACAACAGCTATTTTCCGAAATCCTTAATGAAAAGTAGCCAATTCAAGTTAATTATACCTTCCTAAACCTATAGCTTACTTACAACCCGTATTTAAGCTCATTAGTAGAATGTAGACATCCCTCAGGAGTAACTACTTCTTTTCAAAGCAGTAAAGATAAGGAGATTTGTATCCAAATATACGCTGGTGGCCAAAATTAACTCCCTCTATCATACCTCTTTTGGGCGTAATTAAATAGATGTCGCTCTCAGATGTTTTAGGTCTGCTTTTTACCAAAAACTATAATAGAAATACATATAAAATTAAAGCATTTCCTCACGGGGTAGTGAAGTCTTCGCTCTCCTAAAGGCTACTCAGTTTATTTCCAGAGTAGCCCGACCCTCAACCTCTTTGTTTTTAGAGTAGCACTCTATTCTAATAATATGACAAATGCATTTTCCTTTGGGGTATCTGCAATGAGCTACAATAACCAACAGAATCTGTCTCAAGGAGATCCATCCAAAATTACAAACTGGTTTAAAATAGTCCAAATTACTAGTTATAGTACAACTAATTCGGAACTTGTTGAATGTATATTTTGATCCAGATCATACTTTTGGTAAGGCTAAATTGACAAAGTATCTACAGTAAAAGTAATATATAATCAAAAGTTTACACTATTGATATATATATAGTAAAATAATATGTTTGAAATCCTCTTTTAAAGCTTTAATAAGTCTATCAAAGAACTTTCGATAAATAGACTTATAGATACCGATTTACTTCAGCTACGATGCTATCTAATACTAAATATATGAAGATTTATAAATGAAACCCTACTATATTTCATACCTTTACAGGCTATCAAATAGACATTGGATATAGAAATAACGAAGCCCCAAGGTAATCTTTGTCCCTCCAACATCAGTACTCGAAACTTTGTAAGATTGATGATAACTATACTACAACTGTTTATTTGTACTATTATAATTAATTTGGTATTTTTAATATATCTTTTTGGAATGAGCTCTACCATCTACATCTAAACTAATAGATATACCTAACTAAGCAATGTACAAAATCCATATATATCTTTTAAAAAAGTAAACTATCTGCAAACATACAAGCCTATTACAAAAATCAACATCTATAATGCTTATATTCAATACAGTACATTTCAACTACAAACTCTGCCTTTCAAAAGTCAAAATACAACAAAAGAAAAATAAATCTAGTCCCATTTATTCCCTTTACTAAAACTACACTGAAAATCTACACGTATATGTATATATATTACAGACCAAAATTCTAGATGTTGGTCACCATTGAAAAGTCAAAAGTTATCTACTCGGTGTGTTACTCTTTACCGTTCCACTTAACTCCGTATCCTTTACGTCGACGTCATTGATGTTGTCGCCCTGACATTCAAATCGGAAGCTCTGCGTTTAAGCGATTCGCTCGACTGGCTGGCATCTACCAATCCATACGCCTTATTTTTTCCAAGCTTATTTTTATTCGTCAGTTGCAAGCTCAAATTTCTTGGATGCATGTTCATGATGAAGTCGACAGAAAGTTTGCGATGCTTTTTGGCGTTGGAGTTAGAATTGATCAAGTCGTAGTAGTTCAAAGAAGTAGCCGACCCATTAGCACTTCGAAAGTATGTTAACCCTTCAGTCGACCGATTTTGGAAACTAAAGGCCGTACCTGTCTTGTAATCACCACCTCTGAGATCACTTTCGTAGACCGCTTTAAGCTTCTCGTTGGAGGCTGTTGATTTCAACTTGGAGTGCAAAGAGGTATCGACAGAACTTCGACGTCGCAGGCTAGAAACTTCATCTGGTTCCAAGTGGGTGAAGGATTGGGTCTCTTGTTCCGGGTAGGGCATGTGGTTGAAATCAAACTGCACGCTGTCAGAGTCGGGGGTCAACAACTGCTGTAGAGAATCGCCTGAACTCTCATACTTGTGTGTCTTGTTGTAGTCATTGACGGGTGTTCTTTGCATGTTGGATAAACCGTAAAAGTTGCTTTTGGAATTGCGATGGTACTTTTTGGTTGATGAATCATTAACATTGTCACTTTTGGGGGTAGTCGTCAATGATTTGGGTTGCTGTAGATCTACACTTAGTGAGCTGGATGATTTGGTGGCCGGCTCGACCTTGTTGTAGTGGCCTATGGTGTTGTAAAAGTAGTGCGACAGTAAGGAAGGATGGTGCTTATGTTTTGAAAATTCACTGGAATTGATAGAGTGGACGAGGTCGGCTGAAGCGTTGTGGGTGTGGGGGACATCTTTAAACTGCAGGTCCTCCTTGTTCTTGAGGATGGTCATGTACTGATCCCAAGAGTCGGTTGGTAGGTGCGATTTCGATTTGGGGATGGAGTTGAAATTCTTGTCCAACATATCTACACTTATTTTGGAGCTGGTGCTTAAAGAGGTGGAGGCTATCTCCGATAGCTCAAAATCCAACTTCTTTGGCGTCTTGGTCAAATTCGACAAGTTTTCGCTGACTTTGGCTGAATGCGAGTTGGTTGAAAATCGGAAGGGCTTTTTCACTGCCTGCCTAAGGTTTTCGATAGTAAATACAGTGTTTCTCTAACGGTTACTAAGTTAGATGTGAATAATAGTTTTGAAATTTACTTCTTTCTTTGTCATTAAACATTCCTGATCGATATATTTATGTTGGTTGTCGCTACTGAATGAAGAATGACTATCCTTATTCGAAGTTGATGTAGGTAATTCGCTCAAAGAACTTGTTTTTAACTATAGACAAATGTTTAGTAAATTTGAACTTTTAATAAATAAAATACCTTTGCCATTCTCCTTTTCGAAATGAAGCATGTGTATAGGACCCACGACAAAGCCACAATAAAAATGGTGGCGACGAGAACAATCAAAACTATGAATACAGCTGAAAAATCTATATTGATCTGGGAAGACAACAAGCTCAAAGTTTCCTTCTTGAACGAATCTTGGACTCCCAAGCTGAGCTCATCGCGTTTTCGCTTATTTATGGGGCCACCCTTTATCGAGTAGTTTTCTATCAGGATTTTGTTTGGTGGCATGTTGGAAGAATGGGAGTACAGCTTTCTACTCTGATAGTGTTGCAATAGACTGTAGTTGAGCTGGGTTGAAATAACTGTAAAGAAATTCTGCAGGAGCTTGCAAGATTTAACTCAAGGTAAGGCTTCCAAATCTTTTAGCTTGGAACCAAGATTGGCGAATTATATTGAGGCTTGGACCTGGAATCTGGTGTAAAAGTTGTAGTTTGTAACGTCCACTTGTATCCATATTTCATGGTTTGTTGGTAAGGCATATATATCAGGAAATAAAGCTCAACACAACTAAAAATAGCTTTGAAGTTCAAGTTTCACTTGCAAAAATGTGGGGCTTCAACGAACTTCTAATCAAACCAAGGTTCAGTACAAGCCAACGAATCATTGTGGCTCCAGCTTGAGGGATATAATTCTGGTCGGAAACTATACCATTAAATTCCTGAAAGAAAGCTAAGGTATTGGCACAATAAATTCTGACAAGAATGGCTTTTGAAAAGTAGAGTAAACAACCTACCCCACTCCCGATGTTATCTCGGAAAACAATGGTTTTATGATAATATACTTATAGCATGCTTCAACGCTCCCACTTGGCCAAAGAATTGCACTAAATAATGACTCCTTTGATAGTATTTTGGATATGTATTAAACAAGAGAAATTACATGTAAAAATATGGATTTCCCATCAAGATATTGAGCCAACATCCTCCTCAAGCTATTTCAGAATACATACTATTGAGAGTAGATTCACTATATTTATAGGTATATATGGCATTCCATGTAAAACAATGCAGAGCCTAGATATCTACACATATATGCTAAAATGTTCGATACTCTACATTTCAAAACTTTCTTCAATTGCACATAAATATTATAATTTACGGTATACTTTTTATAGTCTATCGGAAGCCTAATTTTCGGCAGCTTTTTCAATCTCGCTAGTCTATATACCATCAACTTTTTGATAATATAGTGTATTTAATACATGCAACACATACTATTACAACTAGCTTTATAAACAAACGCTTATGTAAAATTTATAAATACAGCAAGCTATTTAATAGATCAGCTTTATTAAACTAAACTATAAAAAAGATATCAAATCCAACACCTTAAAAGCTTATAAAAGCCTATTGGAAAGCAGCTACCAAACCTACGATCAACGTCACAACAACAACTAAAGGTTGAGGCATCATATTCATGGAAGAACTAGTATCCAGGTCAGTTAAAGAGCGAGTGACTTTGACTTTGGAAGTCGAGGTGGTAGTTAAGGTAGATTTAGTGTTGCGGCTTATAGTCAACTCGGTAGTAGTAGGTTCAGTGGACGTAGGAGTGGTTGAAGTGGTTTCAGTAGTAGTAGTAGTAGTTGGAGTCTCTGTTGTAGTTGAAGTAGGTTCAGTCGTCGTAGTGGTAGTAGGAGGGACTTCAGTGGTAGTTTCAGATGGCTTAGAAGTCGAAGTTTCCGAAGTTGCGACGGAAGTAGTAGTAGTAGTAGTAGTAGTAGTGGTAGGTTTAGGCTGCTCGGTAGTAGTTGGAGTAATTGGAGTCTCCTTGGTAGTACTGGTACTAGCTGCAGTAGTTGATTTGTTGGTAGTAACTGCAACTGTAGTGTCCTTGATAGTAGTAGTTTCTTCCTTTCTGGTAACCTCAACTTGGCCACTTACAGCAACCAAGGCAATTGCACCTAAAATTAAAGTTGAAAATTTCATGTTGGGAAAATAACAAGAGATTAGTTTTAGGAACCAAGACAATTAAATAGCTGGGTCTTGGCAAAGTTACCATATGGAGGTCACGTTGTCGACTTTACTAAATCTAAGTTGTACTCGGATAGATGTGAACCAATACAGTATATGAGTACATCGCAAAAACTCCTTTTGCAGAGGTCCAAGCTTTTCAAGGGGCATTGAGAGACCTATAATGGCTTTATACAGCCTTATCTTTTGCAATATGAAGACCATACATGTGTAAAAGTTGTAAACTATAATCGTCTTTTTTTCCGAACCCGACTGCAAGACTTTTTAAATACAATGGGCACAAACTCAAATATAGAAATTGAGCTAGTTTAGCCAATAGTCCAAAATCAATTCAGTCAAAAGCATCTACTTGGAAACTATTTATATTTTGAAAGCAACTCACACCAGCATCGAATACATATAAAGAAATATAAATATTGGTTTACAAATAAACCATATATCAATTTTTACTATATAAGTAAACTTTTCCAATCAAAATCTTATCATCGAGTGCCGACAACCACAACTCCAAAAATAAGCCCAATGTTTTGCTTTGAAGGATATTCCTTACGCTACAGCCACTCATCTCCTATTGAAAAATTATATATCCCTTGATCCATCATTATAATGTTGGCCGTACTATATCAAGTCTAGAAACTAAAAGGTGGAGATATTCTTTAACAAGTTTACTTCAAGCCAATGCTTTGTTGATCCTTTGGATGCTGTCGGAAATGCCCATTGTAAGCCCAGTTCCCAAGTTGGTATGGAAGCTAATTCAAATGAAAAGTTCTCCTATCTTGGCGAACATATCTGAAATAGATACACCTAGGGCTATTGATAAATGTACTTATAAAATAATAGGAGATATATCTATATAAGCGATAAATAAGGTGTACAACTATCAAAAGAAATTTTAATAGACTATAAAGCAACTACATAATACAATAGACTAGAATCTATTTTCGATTTGAAGATGTTGATAATTATAACGCAAGGTCAATATCAAAATCCATACAATTAAAATTAGACGATACAAGGTCGAACATAAACTTCCTCTATGAAAACACCAAAAGCCAGGCATGTACCGACACCTCCTACATAACCTGACACATCCTATCGAACCACCACTGATCCTTCAACCCAAGGATCCACTGCCTAACCAACACTAGTCTCTTATAAGGTGAACTGATAGGCAACAGTTCAAACTTCTCTTGCTCATCCAAAGGCACAATCGAAGCGATCCAAAACGAAAAATCACTAGGATCAGTAGGCATAGGACCTACAGTTGCATTAAGCCTTCGATACAGCCATGGGGTAGAACTAGCTTTTAAAGCTTCAACAAAAGATTTACATTCGTCATAAAGTTGGTTTAAAGTAGGTTCCTCATCGTTTGGTACTTCATCGAAATCCAAATCATCTAAACGTTCGATTCTACCAACGTTATAGCCATCGCGAATACCTCGCTCCAAGATGCGGAATCTATAGGTACCTACCGCATCCAAAAGGAATCTACCATCCTGCAAAGCTTCAACGTTACGTAGTTCGACCATAGTACCAAATTCGTGGAATCCAATACGGCTATTGGAGTGTAGGACCATACCGAACCTGGGGCGACCCATCTCTAAACAACGTCGCACCATCAACCTATACTTGGCTTCGAAGACGTGTAAATAGCAGGGCATTTTGGGGAAGACTAGCGAGCATACGAACAATGGTACTTCGTCGATATCGGAACCTAGCTCGTTATTCAAATTTAAACTACGCTGTTGAATGAGATGTGGATAAGCTACGTTGATAAGTTGTTTCAACAAAAGGTTGGGGGATGCCAACTGTAAGAATTGGTAGCTAGGTAACTTGCACCGGCAAGTTGGGCATCGATCCGAGTAATCTAAAGACCGTATGGTACAGCTTTTACATAGGGTATGGCCGCAGGGTACTGTTAGTGGATCTAAAAGTAAGTTTAAGCAGAGTTGGCATTCCAGTTCTGGTAGCAAGGTGTCGCCAACTTCTTCTGAATCAGATGAAGATAGGGATGATGGTTCGGAAGAGGTTGGACAGGTTAGCATGGTCCCTTGTTTTATAAGTTGCAGGAGCTTGGTGAAGATTATGTCTATTTTGACGTCGTCGCAGTAGTGGGGCTTGTTGCAGCTGGGAATGGGGCATTTGACTGGTGTTGTGGCCGGTATACAGCTTCTACATACGGTGTGTCCACAAGTCAAAGTCGAAGGCTCCTTCAAAACACTGTCGCAACAAGGACAGATTAGTAACGTAGCCATCTGGCTGAGTTGGGATTGGTCGAGTAGGCTGGGTTGGCTTGAGGCTATCGAAGATTTCTCTTGGCAGGTGCTTTGTTGCTTCGTCTTGCTTCTTGTCATTATAGTCATTGTATATATGGATGTAGTTGGGGCAAGTGAAGTTTGATTTATTCTTTACAACAGGTAGAGTTGAGTTGTTGCTACTGTTGCTGTTGTTGTTGTCGTTAAGAGGGTAATAGCTGATTTGAATACCAGTTTAGATTTATATAGATGTGCTTTTTGAAATCCAAAGCCTGCGTTTATATTCAAATTGGAGGGCTGGTGCTACATCTTATAGTGCTGAGATCGTAGATGTTTTTAGTAGGTTTCGATCGCAAAGTTTAAAAAGGCATAAAGTGCCAATTTCCATCGATTTGGATCTTAGGCAAATTGAAATCCGAACCGATGGCAACTTTAGGCATTTTGTCGACAATTTTAGTTTAAAAGTGACAACAAGTGCAGCTACATTAAATAATTCTATTTGAATTCGCCAGTAGTTGTCACAACTAAAGTAAAAGCCTATGCAAATTGCAGTAAGAATGCGAACTTCGATTCTAGGGTCCTATGTATTCCGACTTTTGGTTCGTTGCATTTCGATCTAACTTGATGGATAACAAGTTCTAGTTTGAAAATTAGCTAATTTTGCCAGCTATACTGAAATTTGAAAAGGAATTGAATGGTTTAATTACCTAATTTGTATTTTATAAGATCATCCCAAAAAGATCCCGGAAATGAAATTTTGCAACCAGTTCCCACCATAATTCCAAATTGCTGATTGGGTAGTCGCGCGCCAACTTTTCTACCTTTAGGTTCTAAACTGAGATCTTTAGAACAACATAAACGAACTTTTACCCTTTGTTTAGGTTGGCAGGTTAATGGTTTTGAGGCCATGATCGAGAATACACAAGTAAATTTCGATTCGCAGGGTGGCCTGGAGATTTAATTTTCAAATTTTAGCTTGGAATCGACGGCCAACATGAAAATTTCTTATTGGGCTTTGAGCTAAATTCTTTGAAGTGCTAATGGTACAATTTTCCAGCAAACTTATTTGGCAAGTATTGATCTAGCAGTAATGTGGCTTTTAATATCTAGTTGCTTTTATAATACACCTGGCAAAAAAGTATTTTCGGTATATATATTAAATATAAAGCTGTAGTAGATTTTTAGGCTCTATACTGGACATTATCACCTATTACAAGCTTCGACATGTATCAGCTATTGGGATGATACGTCCCTAAAGCCTACTTGTTGGAATTTAAGAATATGCTACAGTAGCCCAAAGAGAGGTAATGAAAAATAATACGTGCAACTGTTTTGACTTCGATAAATCGAATTTACTTTTATTTGAATCCCAAATGGGTATCCTACATTTAAAGGGATGTTAGATTCATATAGGCAATCCTACTCCAAAAAGTTTAACATTTAAGGGAATTATCGCTGCACTTGTATATATCATAGTACCATATGCTCCAATAATTTCGAACACAGTTAGCTAGTTGTACTTTAAGCATGCTACTTTCTAAGCTAATATGAAGCTTTAGGTTCAAAGCATTTCCTATAAAAGCAAAAGTTTATAAGTTTAGTTAAACTATTGCATTATGCTTTAGTTCAAATAAAATATTAGCCGTAAATATGGTAGTAATACCAACGTTGATGAAATTGATATAAATTGCTATTGTAAGTAAATTTTTAATCAGTATATTGCTTTTAATTATAAGTTAAAAATATGCACCTAATAGCTCTACTATATTATAAAATAAGCATACATTATTTTAAAGTACATCTCTATATTTATATTTTCAGCACTATTTACCTTCAATAACTGGCATGATTTAACCAAATTTCAAGTATTTACTGGCAACTGGGCCAATCCTTTCAAACATAACTTACCAGTATCCAAACCAAATTTGAGCCGCTTTTATAAAAACCCCTGTTTTATTAAAAGTACATATTTAAAGCAAATATTTTACAACTACCAACTATATACTTGTCCAATATATATCTGGTTTGAACTTTATAAAGCTGTAAATTGTGGAAATATATTTCTAAGCTTAATAATACAAAAATTACCACTTTAACCGATCCAACAAAATCAAATACTACAGAATCAATAAACTATAAACCTTAGGTAAAATGGGTAAAGTATACAGCTAAAGTTTATACGAAAGACTAACATCACTGCTATAAATACAAGCGAGAGTAGAGTATTTGAAAAGGTAAAGTTGTTTTAAACATTAGAATATGGTCAAAGTTTATGTCAGTGAAAACAAGCTAACCGGTCTTCATACCAGTCCCTTTGCCTGGCGTACGTTGATGGCCCTTAAGCACAAAGTAAACTACTTTTTTGCAGCTTTTTATATACATCACTTCATCTTTTAAACCTATATGTAACCTAGGGCATTGAATTCGAAAGAGTAGGCCTAGCATTATCGGAAGTAGCTCCCACCATTTCAAAACTAACGTAACCTTATACTTTCAATATAAATCTTCTTAACCAACACCACTCATAATTTCAATATAAAAGGAATGGTGAATGGGATCTAATCCCTACTGTAGTCTTTGACGACTCAACTTACAGCTACAACTCCTTACAAATCGCCTTTGACTTAGAGAAACGCTATCCAAATGCTCCCAAACTTTTCCCCAGTGGTACCAAGTTCGCCGAAGAGATCGAAGTTCGACAGATGGAAGGGGACTTTGTTTATGCTTTGAAATGCCTTTTACCCCAGATATTCAAGACCTTTTCACCAAATGATGAAGTACATCAGAGGATCAAAAGAGAGAAGCAATTTGGATGTAGTGTTGAAGAATTTTGTGGTAAATGGGAAGACAGTATTGAGACTGCCAATAAAGCCTTCGACTTTTTTAGAGAGATATTGAAAGCAAATAGATATTTGGAGGGGGATCAAAGTAACTTTATTTACACCTATTTCCTGCATTCTAATAACCTTTGCTTAGTTACCTACTCCGACTACTCGTTGTTTGGATACCTGCACATGATCAACTTGGGTGTACCCAAAGATTTCGATTATATTGTAACCAACCACAAGGACCCAGCTCTCAAAGCTTGGTATGATGAAATACTCAATCTGTTTGATGGTTACGCCAAAGATGCCCCAACTGTGCGTTCCAATCCTATTCAATAACCTATGGGTTTCAACCTAATCAGTTTTCAGGTTTCTTAGATAAATTAATTATAAATCCTACCTTTGGATATCTTTGGACAGTATTTCGAAGCTTAATTTTATAATAAACTCCTACAATTTTTCAAATAAAATATGCTATTTAATATTGATGGCACACCTTTCTTACTTTTAGTCACTTAAACTGTTTGTATATGGGAGCCAATTTGAACTATGAAATCCCAACAAACTATAAGATGCTATATAACTTTTAATATACGTTTATTTTATAGAATCGAAAATCCATAGCAATTAAGTAATATATTTGGTTTAAGATAACCACTAACTCATAGTTGTAGCTTAAATAACTATAAAAGCGTTTATTTAGAACACAATGTCGGAATAAGACTACTGTAGTCTTTTATAACAGGGGTACAAGCTGACGTAGCCGTCGGGGCATCTTCCATTCCTACTAAAGTCACAGGCCCATCTGTTGATACCCAAATTGTAGGGTACCCAACAGTCAGGTCCATTTCGTGTGTAAGCTTGCACTTGGAAGTTGTTGAAGATACAAAAGGCGTTGCGAGCTGGACAGTTGTTGATGGGATCAGGTAATGGGCCTGGGTTGGGGTCGTCGTAAGGTTTAGGGTTGTCATAGGGTTTAGAACCACAAGTAGTGACATCGATGAAACCATTTTTACATCCATCGTAACCTTTGGGTTCACATCTCCAGCCACTATAAGTGTTCTTGGACCAACACTGTGGGGTGTTTGCACCTCCGAATGGGTAGAGAGCTCCGTTAAACTCGCATTTATCATAGGTACTTGGGCAGGGAAATTTACAAGTATCGACGTCGGTGAAGCCATTCTTGCATCCATCGTAACCCTTGGGAGCACATTTCCAGCCACCGTATGGGTTCCTGGTCCAGCACTGTGGGGTGTTGGAACCTTCAAATGGATAGAGAGCTCCGTTGTACTCACATTTATCGCCGTCGATAGGGCAAGGCGGAACTGGAACCTTACAAACCTTTATATCGATGAAGCCGGGTAAACACGTATCCGATTGGCTTGGTGGCTGACAGATCCAAGTAGCTCCAACCTTCGACCAACATCTCGGTGCGTTGGGATCGTTGAAGGCGAAAGGTTTACCGCTATATAAACATGAATCAGTATTTTCTGGGCATTTTATCGGCTCAGGCTTGCAGGTATCAATGTTGACCGAGTTGGCAGGGCATGTTAATCCAACTAGAGGCTGACATAACCACCGATCGCCACTCCCTTTCGACCAACATTTAGGAGCGTTCAAACTTAAGATTGTGAAAGTCTGTCCGTTGTATTGACAGGTATCGATTACTTCTGGGCATTTGACGGGTTCTGGAGGGAACGAACAGTTTTTCAAAGGGGTAAATTCAGGTGGACAAACACCACCTTGTGTGGTACCGGTACAAGCCCATGCAAAACCGATGTTCCTCCAACAGTCGGGGCGGCCAGGGGTTGTCGGTGTAAATGGTTTACCGTTGACGAAGCAGACATCCTTCTCCTTGGGACAATCTTTCGGCGGGTACGTACACTTTTCAAGCGGTATATACTGGTGTGAACACTTGCTATCAAGACCAGGGTTAGTACAGGTCCAAAATCCAGGTCCTAGTGGGGACCAACAGCTGGGACGCCCAGGGGAAATTGGCGTAAACGCCTTCCCTTCAAAATAGCAGACATCATCCACCTTTGGGCAGGCAATAGGTTCAACTCGACATCCACTTATGTTGACGGCTTCCAACGAACACTGGTTTTGTTCGGTAGGTGCCGAGCATTTGTACAATCCAGGGGATATTGGAGTCCAACACTTGGGTGCATCGAGGCTTCCATAGTCATAAGAAACGCCGTTGGCATTGCATTTATCCCCAACTACGGGGCAAGTTATAATCGGGAAACAAGTTCCAATATCCTTGTAAAAAGGCGTGCATTCGGAACTTCCAGCTGGGTACTCCCCACAGCTCCAACCGAAATCGGCCTTTATCCAGCACCTGGGGGCTCCAGGAGTGCTGGTGTTGAAAGATCGGCCGTTAAAGAAGCAGGTGTCGGTCGTTTCGGGGCACGGGGAGGGTTCTGGGACTGGGCAAGTCTTGACATCTTTTTCGGTAGGCTTACATTTATCGGTTCCAGGCACATAGCCGGTACACTTCCAGTTGTCTTCCGACTGCTCCCAGCATGGAGGAGCATCGACATCAAAGTAATGGTACTGCTTGCCATTGACATCACAGGTATCTACAACCGATGGGCATACTGGTCGAGGGCGGTCACAGGTGTCGATGTCGATGGATCGGATTGGGCATCTACCCGATACCTTAGGTTGACACTTGTACCCGTTTGAAGAAGGAGTCCAACATAGTGGAGCATCTTTGTCTAAAAACTGGTAGGCCTTGCCGTTGTAGGTGCAGGTGCTGTCAGCTTGTGGGCAATCCACCACTTCACATTTGTCGATATTGACTTCGGTACCACCGCAACTCTTTGTTAGTGGATTGACTGGTTTACAGACGAGATTTTTGTCCAGCCCAAAGCTCCAGCAGATATTACCTTGTGGGCTTTCAATTGTTACCTGGCCTTGCAACGTGCTACAAACTCCCTTATTGAAAGCATCTTTGCAGGTTGGCGGATATTTTGGGTAGTTACAATCAACCATATCTTTTTCGCCATCTCCGCAAGTCTTAGTGGTAGGATTTACTGGGTAGCAGTAGTAGCTACCCTCGTTATCTTTACTCCAGCATCTATTTGGCCCAAAGTCGTTGGCAAAGAAAGTTCCTTTCGATGATTTGCAGCTGATATTGGGATTAGAAGGGCAGTCGGGAGGGAACGGTGGCTTGACGTTGCAACTCTTCATATCCTTTTCGTTAGGTTTACAGGAATTCGAACCTGCTGCGTAAGGCCCACACTTGTAAGACTTATTGTCGTCGGTCTTGCTCCAACAAGTGTTGACACCAAAATCCCCAGCGATAAAAGTACTTCCATCAGGCGTAGTGCATGGTGTAAAGAACTGAGGTGGACAATCAGGCACAATAGGTACTTTACAGGTAGACATATCGACTGTAGCTGGGGCACAGTATCCGGTATTACTGTCTTTAGGCTGACAGGTATATTCACCGTTGACTTTCCCCCAGCAGGCATTATTACCGTAGTTTCCGGCGGTGAAAGTGCCGTCGCTTGCCTTACATTTGACGTTAGAGTTCTGTGGACAGTCGGGGATCTCTGGAATTTTACAATCCTTCATATCCTTTGTATTTGAGCTACATTGACCCGTATTTGAGTTGACAGGACCACAAGTGAAAGAGCTGTCATCAGGCTTTTCCCCAACATCGGTTAACACCATAGTCACCAGCTATAAAAATAGATCCCGATTTGGTCTTGCAAGGAGTATAGTAACCAGGTGGGCAGATTGGGATTGGCGGGTAGCAGTCACGGAGATCGACGTAAGCTGAACTACAAGTGTCTCCTTTGGGTGGTTTGCAGACCCAGCCACCGTAGGCCTCCTTCCAACAGAAAGGGGTACCCGGTTCGTCGACTGCGTACGTTTGGCCGTTGTAGGTGCAGGTGTCGGTCTTTTCAGGACACGGCTTGTCATCGTAGTAAAATTTGTTTCCAGCTTGGACAACCAGCGCCCAGGATAAAGTATAGATATAGTTCTTCATGACTTCACTCAACGATTAAAAGTCGAGACAAAATTGTATTTCTTTTGCCAATATACTACTTTTCACCTCTATAAGATCAGTTATGATCAACGAAAATCGATGAATTTGAGATTGATTTTAATTATATATTTCTAAATAAAGAGTGGTAGCCACATATGTCTAATTGTCTAATTCGTGAGTAAACTATCAGCTGTTGAGACTTAGCGTAACCTTATGGGACTCTCCTAACCTAAAAGACTTAGTATACAATAGCTGTAGGATGTGGGAAAAGAGATATCGATCGAATAGTAAGCTGAAAGCTTTGATGGTATAATGAAAGCATATGGCCAGTAAGTTAGTTTTGATCAAAATAAGAGATCCAAAAGTACCAACCGTTTATAGTTTATAAATAACGGTCTGGCCTACTTGCCCTGTCCTAATACCTTTCAGCTATTGAAGTATATGGGTATGTAGTAATCGTATGAAAAGGTAGTAAAAGGATTTTAAACTCATCAAGTGTATCTATTTTAAAACAGGTTTTTGTTTCAATAATATCAAAGCAATAACAAACATTTGATGTTAATGTCGTTCAAAGCTCGAGTACATCTTTTTAGGATTGATTTCTCTGTGATAGACGGTGATCGATAGATTAAATAATTTTCTCAAATATATCTTTCTATATAAAGAATGCTAATAACATATGCGTATAGCTTATCAACTTGTCAATATACATTGGTAACTACCAGTGTTTAGTATAAAATAGGTATAGTATGTGGGAAGTTAGATGCACAATCCTATCTGCCAAACCTTCAGCTCATTCTTCACTAGAACCGGCTTTGAATTGCTTTTCGAATATAATCTTGCTAGTAGCTAGCAAATGTTATGTAATTTTCAAATGAACTAGTTCCTTTGTATTGCAAACTAATATTTAATAGCCCTTATTTTTCTGAATACTGGCAAATCAGCATTTGATAATGGACCTACACTAACCAATTTTCATGACATTACCAATATAAACTGACAACCAAAAGCTACAGCCGAATTTAAAATCCTAACCTACTATATGGTACTGACTAGGCTATTGACTACTAGCTAGCAATACTGCCAAATACAACCTCTATCTTACATAAGATCCAAACTCAGGCGGAATCTAGACAGTGGATAGCTACAACTTCAAGTCAAATAGAAAGGACTATAGTTTGGTAGTAGTTTATCCGCCAAAATTCAACTTGCACTTGAAGGAATTATGGAGTTTATCAGTCCGTGAAGAATGGATAAATTTTCCGATATCTAACCACAAATTGAGGTAGTCTAATTGGATGAACCCCACAACAAAACTCCATTAGAAAGTCTATAAATTGGCAACCATCAGCAAGAGATATCAAGTTTGATCATCCAACATCAAATATCAAAAGAACTTGATACCCTACCTACATAACTAATAGAATCAACCTACCTACTTAATCTACTAATCCACCTACCTTCTCTCCTGCACCACTAGCCTTCAGTCAGAGTATGAGCAAAGAGTTACATACCCCCAACTATATCCAAGATGTTCGTAAACAACTGGAAGAAATAATTGAATTTGAACGACCTTACCATCACAAATTTCAAGTAAATATACATCTATCTATGCACTTCAAAATTCCAAGCACCAACGTATCTAACTAATAAACATATTATTTCCTATAGGAGCTTATACGCAACAAATACGTAGATAGATTTCAACAGTCCATAAGTTTTTTAGGTTCAACCCAAAGTTTCGTTTTTTTAGTCCCTATACTCTACAGTTTAGGCACTAAGTCGCTATTCCATTTCACCGTCAACTTTACGATAGTTATGAGCTTGGCTGTTTTGATAACGAACTGCGTCAAAGATTTGTTCGAGCTGGGCCGACCCAAACCCCCAGTTCTGCAACTGGACTTGATAAGCTACCACAAGCTGGAATATGGGTTCCCTTCCACCCACACTACGTTAGCGGTTAGCTTAGGCTACCTATTCAACTGGTACTTGGATACCAACACCAACAACAGCATCTATGTCAAAATGGCTTTGTTTATGTTTATATTTTCTATAGTCGGGTCCAGATTCTACTGCGGTATGCATAGTTTGTGCGATATAGTAGGTGGAGTTATCTTAGGGCTGACGTTAGCGGCAACTTTCTTGAACTTTTTACCAACCATCAACATAATCTTGTATACTTCCAACCAGCTGTATGCTACATTTTTGGGCTTATGCATCGCCTCTTTTTGCCTGCTTATCTTACCTGTACCTAAAGTTAAAGGGTGTCCTTGTTATAACGATAGTATTGTAGTTATAGGTGTACTGACTGGATTACCGTTAGCTGTTGCCAACTTGGTAACCTATCCTGTATCCGACACCAGCCTATATCTAAGCTGGCCATCCACCTACTTGAACCTGCTCCTGCGAGTGTTTTTAGCTACACTCAACTTGGCTGTATTTGAATTTTTATTTGGTTTAGTCAACGGCTTTATCTACAAACTTGTATTTAAGCAAAAGTAAGTGGAATCACATATATATATACTAATCATTTTTAGGTTGGTTAAAGACGAAGAACTTGTCAAGACTTCCTACTACACCCTAACTAAGGTCTTCAAGTACGCTTTGATTGCTAATTTGGCTATCAATTGGACTCAACGTATTGTTTATATCTTAAACTTGTAAGGGTTGAAGTTGCAAATTGTTGGATATTTCTATTTAAATAAACTACTAAATTAGACTTGAGTGTTGTTATGTTTTATATTAGAGGTTTACTACATTATCTTGCTCCATATATGTGTTAACTACCAAATCAGACTTGCCACAGGGACGAAGATTCGCAGTAAGGTACTAAGATGAAACCTAAATCCCCATCTATTGGCCCTATCTTATAACCTTATATTTAGCTATAAAAATCTTTTGGAACGTCTATTATCAGATACTACGCTGGTCGTTGAAGGCTTTCTTCAGTCAAAATGAACTCTTTCCTGTCAATTTAAGCTACGGTTCAAAGCCACTGAAAAGTTTGAGGATTTGGATATCTCTTTTCTATAGAAAAACCAATCATCTCTATGTGCAATTACTTTGTAGTCTTCAATATTAGATATATTTTTACATTTGAAAATGGCATTTGTTGTACTTGCTCATATGCGCCATCCAATCCAATTTTCTTTAGAACCATACCAACCAAGACTTCTATAATAGCTATCTTAGTAGGTACCAACCCAACCGTTACAAAATTTTAAACCAATAGGTTTTACCTTTACACAACCATAATTTTATGGAATCACTTTACCCCCTTCATGTAATATAAAATGAAGGGGCTAATCGTCATCCCATCAACCAAAACCTAAAAAGTATGAAAAATGGCAACAGTTTCCGATTTTGAAAGCAAAATCTATAAGCCACGTAATCAATCTAAAGCATACAAATAGATATACAAAGAGTTGAGCCAACTTTATTCTTACCAATATCAACCATCAACTACCACCATGACTGAAAGAAAGTTCGATATAGTAGTTTTAGGAGCAACTGGATTTACTGGTACCTTCATAGCCAAGGAATTAGTAAAACAGACAATCGACAGAAAATTAAATTTGGCAATCGCTGGCCGTAACTTGAACAAGCTTAATGGTAATTATTTATGCATGTGCTATTTATTAAGTAATGATAAAATAGATGTTAAGGAAGAAATCTCATCCCTCTACCCCAATTTTACCAACCTAAGTCCTACTAAAGATTGACGTTACCAACTTTGCTGAATTGCTCGAAGTTACCAAGCTAACTAAAGTTTTAATTTCAGCCTGTAGGCCCTGTAAGTCAAACTATTTCCTTTCTCAATCCCAAACTAACTTGCCTAATTTTTGCAGTACAAAATATATGGTTCCAAAATAGTAGAAGCCTGTGTAAGTACCCAAACCGACTACTTGGACATCACTGGGGAACCTGACTTTGTCGAAGACAGCTACTGCAAGTTCAATGCTACTGCCCTCGAAAACGGCACTAGTGTTGTACACTACTGTGGCTTCGACTCTATACCAGCCGATATTGGAACTTTGTTAGTCCGTGAAAAATTCCAAGAGAAGGAAGCCGTCCCAGTTCAAGTCGAACTTTTCATCAAGTTCGACCAATTGAACCTCAACTACACGACATTTCAAATATTGGTTTTAGCCTTTAGCAACTTACGCACCTCCAAAAAACCGATTCGGGTAACTTTTAGCACTATTCAAATATAGACTCACACTTTTCCCATGATAGGATCTCCTCCCATCCACCAAACCTTTGGGTCAAAAACTCCCCCTAACCTTTTTACCAGGCCACGACAACCGCACCAATTTGTACACCATCCTCTTCTTAGGAGCCGATCCAACCGTCATAAAGTTGACCCAGGACTTGGCCAACCAGAAGGGAATCGATACCATCACCCCAGTCCACGTCAGTGCCACTTTTGCCTTTCAAACTTGGCTCTACTCCATACTAGCTTGGTTACTATGTGTTTTCGGCTTCTTAATGTGCCGCTTCAAAATCGGTACCAACCTCCTACTCAACTACCCTGCCATCTTCACTATGGGTAGAGTAAAATCTTTAAATGCAGGTGGTCCCAAATTGGACCAACTTAAGCAAGCTGGGTTCGAGGTCACTATCCTGGCTAAAGGAATTTCTAAGGACAAAGTAGAGACTCTTAAGAAGGACGTTAAGACTGAATTAGGTACTTTAATTTTTATAGAAATCTATTTTAACTATAATTTCAAATTAGACGTCCAAGTTAGTGCCAAATTCAAGGGACCTGACCCAGGCTATATCTTTACCTCCATGGCGGCTGTGGCATCTGCGTTGACTGTATTCGATACCAAGGTAGCTACTCCACTTCATGCCCTTAAAATTCTAACCCAATTTATTTATGTAGCATGTCAAGAAAGGTGCTATCCCCAGCGGTGTCATTACCCCTGCCATCGCCTTCCAAGGCACCAACTTTGTTGAGACATTGACTCAATTCTCTCCCGAGATCGACTTTGAATTCTTCTAGGCTTTTTTCAGGTACTAAACCAAAAGTGGAACTTCCTCTATTAAAGTTGTCAAGTTTTACATATTTCTTATGACATATATCCTACATACGGTATATAACCATATCAACAGCAGTTTAACATGTACAAACTTTCAAAGATATAGATAAAAATATTAAGTCTACAATGCCTCTACTTTATTCTTAGGAAAAGAAAATCCGCTCAACTCAACTACTGGATAGGGTGAGGACGTACAGTAGGTGCATCCTTGGCATAACCATCATACATATTAAGGATAGTCTCGTACCAAACTTTAAGAGTTGGATCCTTGTTATCAGCAACAATGTAATCGAAATCCTTAGGCACTCCCAAGTTCAACGTTTGCATCAAGCCAAACAATGAGTAGTCGGAGTAGGTAACTAAAAGATATAACTTAGCAGTTGAAACATATATTAAACCTACTTTGATTCCCCTCCAAAAACTTTTGCTTTTTCAAGATATCTCTAAAGAAGTCAAAGGCGCGATCGGCTTTCTCGATATGATTCTCCCACTTGCCACAGTAATCTTCCAACGTACAACCGAACTGTTTCTCCCGTTTAATTCTCTGGTGTACTTCATCATCGGGGTGGAATGTTTCAAAGATTTGTGGTAAGTGGCACTTTAAAACGTCACCGAAAGCTTCCGACATCTGCAAAACTTCAATTTCTTCAGCAAACTTGGTACCGTTGGGGAACAGCTTGGGGGCATTTGGATACCGTTTCTCCAGGTCGTAAGCGATTTTCAAAGAGTCGTAGCTGTAGGAGTTGTCGTCGTAGACTACACAAGGGATCAGATTCCACTCACCATTCCTATTTTATATAAAATGGAAGTCAGTTGAAGGAGTTGTGAAAGCAAAACTACGTCAACTTGGAGACGAGTGGGGCAACTTCAGCTAAAGGGACACCAACCCTTTCGAATTCAACACCCTATATCGTTAAAAATAGTCGGCAAATTGAAGTGGGATATCTGTGATACTTACCTTATGCTTGAGGGCCATCAACGTACGCCAGGCAAAGGGGCTGGTATGTAATCCAGTTAATTTGTTCTCACTGACGTAGACCTTGACCATCTTACAAACTCTAATTCGAAACTCTAAGCTACTTTCTCGTACCCTCACATATATATTGACATTCTTTTCGTCTAAATCCACGCTTAGCTCGTTTCCAAGATGATTAAGCTTTACCCTTTTACCCGCCCAACAAAGAAACTCCACTCATCCCATTACACTTAAAAAAGCTACTGTAACTACACATCAGTACAAGCTATCAAACTATAGCTGATTTATAATAAGCCTACTTTGCTATAATTTTAGTGCCATAATTTGGCGTATAAGCTTATAAAAGCACTTGTGTTTATATAAAGATTTTGGCAGCATCCCAAAGCATTACAAAATGCTGAGTTTATCGAACTGCAAAATTATTAAGATTACAAATGTATTGCCATGGTTCAATCACTGTATAGAGAAGAAATGTATATATAGCATATAGCATTTAAAATGGCAATTACAGCTTAAAAATTATATAGTGATGTTTGGATTTGAATTCAAAGACGTGGATGTGGTAAATTTTTCAGGAATTGGCTACTCACAAACATTTATTACATTAAAAGCATATCAATTTTGAGTAAGTATCATCAATAAAACAACGTCATTGAAATCTATATAAAAGAACTGTTGTAACTTTTCACTTAGCTATAGCACCATCAAGCGGAGAATTGAACCGGCCATCAACTTAGCAGGACTTATGGCTCACTCTATTATACTATTTACCAAGTTTATTAATAGCTTAAATTGCACCTCCAACTTTAAAACTAATCTGCAGTTGCTCTAAACTAAAGCCATCTAATCTACATACAAATGTAGTACTGTATGATTAGACTTATAAAATGGCTTTTATTCCAAATGCACAGCATATCAACCTCCAACCCAAACTTATAAAAAATATACCGACAATTCAAATATTACTGTACAATTATAACTTCAACCTTAGTCCAAAGACTAGGCCCAATCTACAATAAAACAACCAGCTAGATAGGTAGCCTATTCCAACTTTGTAAAAGTTTTGGACACTAATTTTGTTTTGTAACACTAAAGACTTTAATATTTAGTTATTAACTCTCAACCTTTCTGTGCAGTGTCATATTTTAGAAAGAACCTATGGAATTTATCACATATATAGCTGAAATTGTTTATCCATCATTGAATCCAAATCCCAACAATATGACAACTACAAAATATTATATGTAGCCTATATTTGGAAAATATACATACCAAAAATGTAGGCTAGTATAGCATCGACTTATACCCACTAACTTAGTGGGATTTTTAATGGATTATACCTATGTGAGCAAGGCATCATCAAGCTAGTACTCAGTATCCAGCTACTAAAATTACCATTTAGTCGGGTATATAAACTTCCAACCAAGTATAGCGTGCTATAATTGTACATCACATTACCTTGCCTTTCATATGTCGGAACTTCTATTCCCTACTATTGTAAGGGCGAGGGTAAAGATGAGGGCAAGAACTGAGTCAACAAACTAGTTGTGGCCTCTAGCTTTATATAGAAATAAATTCGAATTATTAAGCGAAGCCATACATCTAAACTTGGATATAACTTAATACACTACTCTCACGAAAAGAATATATCTTAGCTTCTGCTAATCGGATGATACTAGATTTACAGAAGCTCAACAATTAAATCCAACTTTAAATTGCAAAACTAGGCCAACTTATGACGCATACCTGATAGGTGGGTTACCTGCTTTACCTCCCCAACAGTTTGAACTCAGGTGGCGACATCTTGTGATTGGTCTGGAACTGATAAGTCGAGTCAAGATTCACATCCTATATCGAGAACTATAATCAAATCTTGAACGATTTGGGTTACCAATTAAGTATAGCTGTTTACTTTTGTTGGAGGTACCGTTACTACTGACCAAATTGCTATACCGAAAAGAACTTGTTGGGAATAAGATATTGTAGCGTTTGAGGCTCCGATTTTTAAGGACGCACCTGCTTACAATTAGGCAATCGGCTCTACTTGAGGCCTACCTGGACTTGTTTAGTTTTACATTTCTTGTAGAACTTTGACCTGCTTTCAGGCAAGGGGATATTTGGGTCCAAAGTCCGTCCTTGGGGATGTGGTTTTTGTAGCTGTCAACATCTATCCCTTTGGATCATAAAAGTCGGTAACTACCGAGTATATATGTATGCGAATATACTTGAGCTTTTGATTGAAGTATGAAAGGCCCCTATTGAAATAGTGCTGCACCCCTATACTAGGCCCACCCCCTTGCACCTGCTTGAAATTTCCATGATCAGTAGTAAATATCAGCGGTGTTCATTAAAATAAATGTAGGCTCGGTGCATCTTTACTTTTTTGCTACTGAATCACGTACTCCTGAAAGTGCCATGTAAGATTTTAAATGCAACTATAAACTTAAGGCGTACTTATATCCGTACTTTTCAATTTCTACCATTGAGAAGAGCCCTTCAGCTAAAGCTTCGGCTTTTGAAAAAAGTTCCCACTACGGCTTTTGTCATTAAAAGTAGGGCCTTTCCCAGGGCATATTCAGTACTAGGTTACTTTTTTATAGAAAGCTGATGGTTTTAAAAGGTAAGGAAATTTCATTTGCAGCTAAAGGCTCGAACAAGGTAGACTAAAAATTATACTTTGGATTATGAACTGTTTAAAGTATACCTTTTCTCAAAGAAATGCACTTGGATCCTGAGCGGGTTCAAAATAATTTCTCCACAGGTTTTGAACTTGGCATTTTGTTCTAGAAATTTAGCTGCTTCACTATAAATTTAAATGCAAAAATGTAGCCAGAATATCAGAACGAATACCAATAGGAAATGGATTTACAATGGCGGATTAGTTCATTTAACCAAAGCAAAGTAAACTATACCACACCAAAAATAAAATGCCTTTTTCCATATAACGCAATTACATCTTTTGCTGGTCCATTGAAAATCCGCAAACCAACCCTTAGGCCGCTGTTCCTAACCTTTGATCAAATCTAATGATGATCTGTACCTCAAGGTGCCAATAGCTATCCTTTTATATTTACATTTATACTCAAATACTCCTACCAAATACCACTAAACTGTATGTAAAGCCGTGCTTTCTACAGCAACGTAAATTGCTATTTCCTTGTATATCTGTAAGTAGGGAACACTAGGAAGGTATTGGTACCAAAGTAGTATCTTCCATTTAACTTTAAGAATTAGGTGAAGTATGGTTCTTTTACATTTAAGTCTATTACAGCGAGGTAAAGGAAGGAGTAACAATAACCATCATTGGTAAAGTATAAATCAGAAATGAAGCGTATATATTAATGGTTAAATTTTATTTGAAGTATTTAATGGAGATTTATACTAAAATTGACGTTTCCCTAACATTGAATTTGATGTTACGAATATGTTTTGAACAGGCATCATCATACGTGGATTCTTTCAATACAAAAAGATTTGCTAATAGTATGAGAAACGCAAATGTTTGCTCACTCCAATTAATATATTCGGCTCAAGTGTAATTAATTTAGATAGAACTCTATAGCTTCAGCTTGGTAATCTATCTGCTACATACTACCTGTAGCCATACTTTAATAATTCAAAATGAAAATATTAATATCCTTATTGCAGATAGACTTTAAACATTTCCTCATTTTTGAGTTTGTATAGTAAAATCGATAACATATATTGACTTTTGAACTGTAATCCTAAAGAACCAAAGTTAAACTGCCTACTTCAATAATATAAACTAAAAAAGCAAACTATACACAAGCAACTTAATCCTGCTTCAACTATCAAAAGCTACCTTCGCCTTCTTAGTTTTACCACTTCCCTAAAAACGTAAGTACATCTTTAAAAACTGCCAAAAGTCCGCATAGTAGTCCTTTGACCAATATCCGAAGCTTAAAAGAAGGTTTATTGTGGATCTATACTTCAAGGTACAGAATATATAGTTATCTACACTTTATATTCAATTGTTACTATCGCGTATCTCATACTTAAATGTAGGTAAAGTCGTACTTACTAGAGCATGAGAAACTGATTTAATGGGGGTGTGGATAGACCTTCAGTTAAACTTAGTAAAGTATACCGAGAACTTTGATTGTATACTTGGATGAGCTATTATGTCGTTTCCCTAATAACGCAAGTACATCGGCACCATGTAAGATCCGCATACCAGCCCTTAGACCGCCGTTCATAACTTTTAATGAGATTTGCCGATGACCTATACCTTAAGGTACAGTGCAGTCATTCGACTATATTTTATATTTAGTGGTTACTATCGCGTATCACATACATAAATATAGGTAAAGCCGTTCATACTACAGGAACATAGTTTCCATTTCCATGTATTTCATGAGTAAGGGGATGATGGAAGTCATTGCGAAGATGGTGATTTCGTTTAAGGCCCATATAAAAGTCTAGATGAGAGGTTGTTAGTATAACAGCAAAGCCAAAGACAAGCTTTATAAATCTATCACATCAAAGTTGATTGAAATGTTGTATATCGATTCAAAGTAAACTATATAGGCTTTTTACATTAAAGTCTATTACATTACATGAAAAGAAATGGCTAAGATTATGGTTTTGGTCAATGCTATGGTTAAGTAGTGAGCGGGAATGAAGTGTATATGTCAAGTGCCAAAGTTTTATTTAGTGGTACTTTGTAAGGATATTTTTACTACATTTGTTGTCTTCCTAACATTAAACTTAATAGTAAATGTGCGCTATAAAAAAGGCATCATCCGCAAATCCTTTTCACTACTTTGTCATGTAACTACATATGTTAAAAAGCTATCAATGGTGGAGAGGTATCCAATTCTAGATACAGATTGTAAGGCAATCATTCACTTTGGCTATTGAAATATGCTTTAAATAGTTCAAAGAAAAATCGTATTTGCACTACAGCAGGCTGGCTTGAAATGTACTATAAATTACCTAGACACTTTTAAAGTTGAGAACTGATGACCTTTAACCAACAAAATATGGATTCGAGATGTGCCAATATATGTAAGTAAAATGCTATGAAGCTAAATAGCCAAGGCCCAGCTCATCATTTCAACAATATAAGCTAAAGCTTTGGGAAATAGATCAACAAAGCTATTTTATTAAAAGTAAGAAATCGTATACCAGCCTAGCCTTTACTATAAGTTACTCTATTTAGAATCCAATATATTACGTACATAATCAATATATTTTATCAAATAGCCAAATCTTTGTATGGTATTTTCATATATGGCTTTTGATGCCAATACTACAAAGATACAATTGCCAAAATTTCAGTATCCACCTTTTCAGCAAAGAAAGGTCGATCCTAACATCTACCAGCAATGTTCAGTACTTTTTGCAAACAAATTTGGCAACCATCAAGCTTTAGTAAAGATATAAATGTTTTGGCAAAACTATCTCCGAAACCCATATTTGGAAATTTAATCAAACCTTATTGAAAGAAAATGAAGGCTAGAAAGCATAAGTCGTAAAGGACTAGACTATACTTCAGGCATCCACTATCCTTGATTTAGCTATTCCTAACTTTGAGATCAAGTTATGGTCTAAGAAAACAAACCTGCGGAAAAACGTAAAATACAAACCAATGAGTACTCTGAAGAATAAGTTTTAGCTATACAGGCTTCGCTAACATTACCTTATTTGGAAAAGAAAGGATACGGAATACATCCAACTTTGAAATTGATTACTTACCCAAATTTACCAGTTTTTTCATTATTGGGATTTGTACGATTGTAAAAGTGTTCTTGTGACACAAATGTAAACTTTGCAATCTATTAATAACCTACCTAGCTTTCAATTGATGGTAAAGCTCTTGCCTTTTTTATTTAAGCGCACCAAGTCGAAATAGGGCTGCTTGCCGGTAAATACTTCGGGTGAGTTGCAGTTTGGATGTAGAGGTGTAGCTGGGTCGGTTCGGCAATTAGGTTGCCACCTAGTTGTAAACAATGTCATCGTACTTTGCACATTTTGATGAAAATAGACTTACCTTTTAAGGTTATATTCGTTGCTAATATATTGTATCTAGCCAATATATTTGCTTGTACCTAAATAGAATAATTTCTGGGATATTCTTGAAGATAATTTAGCTGGTAGATGTTTGGACTTTATTCCTCAAGCAGTTTTATGGGATGCATCCCTACTGATGATAAAGTATTAGGTTGTTACCAAACATCTTTGCCATCAATACTCCAATAGTCTTCATGACCTATATGTCTATATTTTAAAGGGGTAGATATGTCTAGATTGACAAGGTTTCAGTCGAAGCTAGTTAACGATATAGGCTGAGTAAAGTTGACACAGCAACTATACTACTAGACGTTGCCTAGAGTAGTCATCCTTGATCTCGTGGTTGCAACACAGTTTTCAAACATAAAATGGTTAAAAGCACTAATAGATTACCTAAAGCTGCCTCACACATGTCAGGCTGAAGTTTACCAGCCTAGAGCCAAAGTAGATGGGCATCGTATAAGCTTGACGGGACTTTCCTAGCGAATAGAACGAATGCTTGAAAAATTAATACCGCTTTACCATTTTCGTTAGAAACAACATGATCAACCAATATATTTATAACTGGGGCGGGCTGGGGGAATAGAATTTCCTAAGGATTTCTGGCTTCTAGTCCTAGGTTCCGAATGCCAAAACTTCGACGCCACCAACTACTTTTTAACTTGTACTTGCCATCTAGGATGGCCATCTTAGTAAATAATCCTAGAGACGAGGGATGAGCTTTTATTAACTGATCTACAAAATAAGATGTTTTGTTTGGAAGTCATGTTGAACTATTTTTCTATTATCAATTTGGTCATACTTCCATTTGGACATAAACTTATTTGGTAAGGTAGAACATCCTTTAGCGCGGCCGTTCCCAACCAAGGACCAAATGGATATAAACTAATCCAGTAAGGCGTCAAGCTATTTATGGTAAGCCATGATTCAAGTAATCATTTTCAATTTCAATTTTAGGCTAAAGTCCGTGAAGCTAAACATTAGTAATTGTAGGAGGTGCAGTTTCAATACATTGGGTGGAAGTATATTTAAGACTGAATGGTTTGCAGGGGTAAGTTGATGCTCTATGTACGTATCCTTTTAAAATTGGCTTCCAAGACTTTATTAATAATACAAACCTAGCGGAGTATATCGAAAATTAAGAATCTCCTATATTAATTTTGGTTACTCCAATAAATCGAGGATGATGGAATTAGAGATGCAAACTTTCTAATTTGGCAGACACTAATGTCAACTGGGTAATCAAACTGGTGACGTTGCACATAAACTACGCAGCTGAGATTGTTTATGGTATAGCTTATACCTGCCTTGCCTGTAAACACCGAGGATAAAAGGAAAGGCAAATTGGTAGTTCCGACTTAATAACCTACCATTTCCTTTTAGAATTTGGAAATCCACTTCGGCTAAAGGCCTTTGTGATTTAAAGATTGTAATAGCAGTGCCGGCGAACTTTAAAACGGTTTCCGAAGTTGGAGAAAAAGTAGTTTTGATGGTGGAGTATTGATTGTGACACTTGCTTTGTCACAATAAAATTATACGAAACGGAACTTTCGGTAGTTTTTTCAGCCTATAGTTTGAAGAATTCTGAATCAATTAGCTAACCTTATATAAGCATGTTTTATATACTTGCAACCGTATGCTAAAAACCATCTATTGATATATAAATATAAGTATACACAACTAAAAATAAAATCGCAAGCATATTTAAAATATAAATACCTTGAAATAGCTAAATATAGGAACCAAGACACAATTTACAAATATCGATTCTCGGTGTAAAAGTTCAATTGAAGAATAGATACAAGAATGAGGGTGTAAGACATGCATACAAGCACAAAAGGTAAAATTTTAAGACACTTCAATATAGCCTAAATCTAATACAATTGAGTTTGGCCCACCTGTAATCGATTGTCATATTTCTAGGCATGAATGGCCAAGTTTGATGACGGGCAAAAGGATATACCATCAAAGACATCCAAACTATGGGGTGGGTTTATATGGAAGTAGGCGATGGCTATTCTGCTCCTACTACTAGGTTTGCACAGCAAACAGCTATATAATTAATTGATTTATCCTAAATTTTAATTATCAGATAGTTATTGCAATCCTAAACATATACCCTTTTTCGATGATTACCAAAATAGCTTTGAACATATCACGTTGCGGTATTTTGGCTGTGCCTCCAACAAAAATAGATTTTGCAAAAGTTGGCAATATATTGGTTCACCAAAATGGATTAGAAGCAATAAGTTGATGTCCTTCAGACTATTCGTTTGGGTACTAGTCCGGGATGAGGACTATTGGCTTTAGATTGGGCAATAGATTGGTGGATCCATACCTGTATGTGCTAAAATTTATTTCTTAATATATGTCGCCGAAAGCTAGACAGCTAACTAAAAGCTACGAGTGTACATCGAAATAGGAATTGGCATGCCAATATTTTACGTTCCAGTTATAAAATTGAAGGCATGGATGGTAGAAAGATCCAAGCTTCGATCTAATTTTTAAAATTGAGTGCCACGGAATACCAAGGAATGCACAAGCGGTAGAAATTGGATATTGAAGTGCTAAACAGATTGCAAATAAAACCAGTAATTGAGCACCTTTCCGAAATTCTATGCCGTAACAGCGCTATATAACTCCACATACAACCTTGGCAACTCAAACCGATAATCCGTAGTCAATATGATATAAGTTTCAATCGCCTCCGTCCCCAGAATTCATCAAATCCCAACCATCCTCAAACCTTCTACACCGAACTTTGGTAACAAAGTAGTAAAGTAGATCCAAATCGAGACAAACGTTAATTCTTGCCAAATTGTTTTCTGAAGAACAAATTAGATTGGCAATAGCATTTAAAACTTGAAACTGGCTCGAAGATGCCTTGCCTAATTGAGAGAAAGGCGCCAGCCAAAAAGGAAAGATGCCTTCAACCAATAAGCGCCAAGAACAATTCAACCCAATCACAGTTAAGTTTTTGATTAACTGTGGCTTCAAGTATACTCCGAGAAAACTGTTCAAAAAGGGAAAGCTTGGAATCAAAAGGTATATAAAGGATCTGGTGCCGAAATTTTGAAAGTTGTAAACAAACTTTATAAACCTTTAACAACAAACAACTACGCAACCAAAATGCCAGTTACCGAAGACAAATGTTACAGCAGGGCGTGTGACCACTGCCGTAACCTCAAAGTCAAATGCACCAAGCTCAAGCCCAGCTGCAACCGATGCATGAAGAAAGGCATTCCCTGCACTCGCGATAACCCTATCCAGAAGCGAGGACCCAAGCCTAAGCCTAGCTTGACATTGTATGCTACCAACACCGGCGATGATATCTTGCCCATCACCAACTACCATCAGTTGAATCTCACTTTGACCAACCACAGGTTGAAGTCCAACATCAACGTCAGTGGCAACCAAGATCTAAACCACAACTTGAACTTAAACATGGACGCCAGCAACTGTTCGCTGCCATCCTCTACCTACACTTCGACTTCTCCTATCAAGTCAGAGCATTTGGAAAGCTCGCCGACCTTCAACAAGTTCGGCTCGGATAGCAACGAGTTCTTGAACAGTACCTCCACCAGCTTCTACAACACAACTGTGGATCCCACAACGGCCCACTACCAAAACTCCTCATCCCCCTTGGTGCTAACTCCCCGTACCGATGAGTTCCAAACCCAGACCCACAATCAAACCCAGACCCAAGCCTATAATCCAAATACGTTCGAGGACACCCAGACCCCCAATGACCTATTTATCTACTACTTCAAGAACATCCATAGCTATGTACCTCTCATCGATATCTCGAGTCCCATCCCCACAACCTTGTTCCCCTTCATCCAGTATTTGACACGAGCACACAAAAATGACCCCCAGACCTTCCACTTTGCCCTTTTGGAGTTCTTGGCCAACTTGAACTTGGACTCCTACATGAACATCAACGTCCACAACAACTTGGCTAGTGACGTGCTGGGTAGGTTATCCATCTTCGTCAGGAGCTACGGCTTGTAAGAACCTAAAAACAAAATTATATCTTTACCTATCTATTCATACCCCCTTCCCTTCTGTAATAAAACGCTTGCATATCTTCTCTTTGATTCAAAGCCATATCGGGTATACCTTTCATTTAATTTCACTGGCAAAAGTACAGTTATCCTTCTAATATATTTGATTAGGTTTTAACTGCTTTTAATGATATTTGTAATGGAAACTAGTTTTATTTTACTATAACGTGTTTAGACTCAATAGCATCTCCTTTCCCATAAAGGACCCATGTTTGTTTGCTATTGAAATATTCAACCGGTATACCAGCTGTCAGTAGTCCATCAGTTTAATTTCCCATTGAGCCTGGGTGTCTGCTATAGGAACCTTCAAGTTAAAAGGTATCGGGTGTTCGGTCACCGATATCCCTACAAAGCAAAGGTGCCTCCCTACATAGCCTTTGAAAAAATAGTACAAGAAATTTGGAATAATTTAGTTGCTATGCAGCTTAATTTCGGGTAACAACTAAATTCCTTTAAATTGCCAAGTCAACCTGACTGGAACAATTTATATTGCCATTTTCAACAAAAACTACTTACCTTTTATGGAAACTAAAAGTGTGTCTAATTGGATTTAGGACCAACTGCCTAATTAGTTAACAAGTTAACTTGAAGCCAAGGTTCCGAACTATTTTTGAACCTTTACTATTTCCAAATGTTTTTTTTCGATTAGAGGCTTACATTATACTCGAGGGTTTCCGGGGTATAGAAATAGCTGATGAATAGATTGTCATTTAAACTAAATTAAACCAGTTGCTATATTTTGGGGCGAGGTGGTGTTGTATTGGATATGTGTTAAAGTTGGAGATATATGCACTTCAATTAATAATACAAAATATATGTAGTGTTGCAATGGATGAAATGCACACTTTCAGGCTTTGCGTAGTTTACCATCCAGAATTGGCTACTGCTACAAGTATAAAAATGTATTTGCCTATATTCCTTTGGATTTCTATCAGCACCTACCTTTATGATCTGGAATCGAATTGGACAAGGCTGGATCGAACTTAAACTTTACTTTCTAACCAACACAGCTTGCAATTAGAACTCCACGTGTAGGTGTGACTGCACACAAAAGTTTGGTGAGATATTTGAACGCTGGGATGATGAATTAGGTAGGTGGAGGTGGCTGTAACATTGTTATGGAGTTCATCCGGTGGTGACTGTAGTAGGATCGTCCATCTATGTGCAAAGTATATGTAGTTACTAAATCAGGTAGACCTACAGTCTACATCGTAAATTGGAGAAGCTGGAAATGGCCTAACTTCAGAAACGTACTAAGTTGAAGATTCACTGTAAACACATATGGCCTATCTAATATATGGTGTCATGCTTACATAACTTTACACAGCGTCTTTATATTGCTTATAGTGGTTACCTTATTTTAGCTTCTCAGCATCTAAATGTATGTATAATTGGTAAAGGCACATCCTACAAGTTGAAATAGCTTTACAGTTGAGATGTATTATCCACTAACCAAGGTTATACAACTGCTTATGTACACACTGACTATAATGTAGCTGCCCAATCAGATGGGCTTGTGGTTACATTGGAAATTGATAAAGTAAAATATGACATAGCTTTACAGTACATTGCAACAAAAATAATGGCTAATCCTATATATATTAGCCATCTGACATACAATGTACTATATTTAAATAGCTTTTCAAATACCTTGGCTCATTTTTTAAGATGATTCACATGCCAATATTGCCGGTATCTAACTAAATATATAAATGTCAAAAATAAGTTACTGTTTTTAATAGGAATAAGCTAAGTAGGTATACGAAGTAAGCCTTTTAAGGCAGGGTAGATAATGTTCATAAGCATATAAATTTAAATTGATAAGTACACATGCAGACAATTAGGCACAAGCCTCATTAAAGCCGTCAAAGAACTTCCTAGGCAATATATTAGGGACGATCTAGGTTCTTGTAAAGTTCGGTAGAGTCGAAAAGTAGCAGGATAAGAGCCTGAAAAATGAGCGGTACAGACTTTCAACTGAGTGCAACTTGACTTTTAATTGATTTTGGTGCATTTTCAAACACAGTTTGGCATCCTGAAGGCAAAGCTAAGATGTTCAAGCTTTTGATCATCATATCAGCCACGGAAGAGTCATTGGCTGCACCTAATCTCAAACGACTGCTACCGCAATTAAAGACATCCTGAAATACTATTAAATCGAACGTATAATTACATATATATAGGACCTACATCCAAAATACAGTAGTTAAATCTCCTAGGCATAAAACTTGTACTTTAAAATTCAAAAGTAGCCGATACTTACAATAAAGATACTTGATATCATTAAAGAGACATATAGTTGATGATACTGGAAAGATACAAAATATATATGTTATATGGTGAGTATATAAGTCAAAGTAAAAGTAACTGAAGTGATAAAAGTGAGATGGACGAACAGCAGCATATACTTTACTGTCCAAAAACAAACTTACCATTTGATCTCAACTTTTATTTCGGCCCTATTTTCAAACTCCTATCTCACTCCTTCTCTATTTAATTCCTAGTTTAAACTGAACGACCTTCAATCACGTCTCACCTTCCACTGTATCTTAGTAGCCTTGTACTTGGCAGCCAACTTTCAACAACGTCGTATAAGTCTAACGTATCTTTGCTCAAACATTTTAACTGACATCCTCAACGATTGTATTTATTCCATTTATACCAGCATCATATTTCGAGAGCTACATACTACACCACTTCTACGGATGTTAAAATTGGAAGAAAACTTACCAGGAAGGTACCATACCTGAAAACTAGACGATTTAGTTTAGCATACACTAGTATAAGTTTGGCCAAAAGCGAATCCCAAAAGAGTCAAAATCGTTTGAAGATTTTTAGAGGTGTCCAAGAATTTGTATCCTACCTTTACAATCCATTAAATACAAGTCTGAACGAGTTGATCTTTTACAATTCCATATGCCTGTCATTCAACACCTTGTAGTTCAAAAAGCTAACCAACTTTTAGAGAGGTTCGATTGAATCATCAATGTAAAATAGGGTCAATGTGTAATATATATCAAAGGAAATGGAATTCAAATACAATAAAAATACAACTAATGGTTGGAAAAGAACAGACAAATAAACCTTAAAGCAGATAAATGATGAAACAAGATGCTTCTGCATTTAACCAAAGTCTTTTAAAAAGGGGTTGGTTAATTTATATAGAAACATAAGTAAGTCTACCAACTATTAAAATATAAAAATAGTTACATGGAGTTTACAATAATATATTTAACAATTAAATTTTACCTTTATTTTTCTAAAAATTAGTTCATGTTCATATTTGAATATGAAGTTCTGTCTATCAACATTCTTCTCTTCCTATAAAAACTAAACATTGTAGTTAGTTAAAATATTCATTACAAGTCTACTATCAAAAATGATAAAACTCATATCAAGCCTAGTTTTTTATAAATAACTTCATATAGTTCAACAAAGTCATCTCATTTAAAAACAGAAACTTTACTCACCTACCTTTTAAAACTAAACGACATGGTAAAGATGTTTTAAATGATAAATAAAAAACTACTTTGTCGGTAAAGTTAAAAGGAGGTATAAATTCCATTTAAAGACAACTAATTTTCAAAATGTATAACTATCGTAACCTCTTAGTTAAAATCATAGTAAACTATAAAATAATAAAGTTAAAAGTACTTACTTGGTAGTTGCAGATGTTTGTAATTACAGCCTGCAGCGCTTTAATTCCATCTCTTATAAAAATTGTTAAGCTTGAAAGTTTGGTAGGAGTTGTAGGTTGTCATCAATTTTCTAGAAAACTTTGCTATCGGTCAACTAACCTTACAACCAATCAATGGAAAGTACATAGCCAAAAGAAACTGCTCAAAGAAAAATGAAAGATAGATAATCCCAAAATCAATTCGAACAGCTTTCTTTAGAAAAGCGGCAACTACAACATCATTTCTTCAAATTTCAAATATATATTTAGACCAAGGTCCTTTAAAACAAGCTATATTATATTTAGGAAAAGCCTGTCTATTTAATAAAAAACACACCTATTTTCCTCATACCTCAAATCCAACTCTACTTTTGGGCCTATTCTAGACATTAAATAGAAAAAAGATATCTTACCTTCAATACAAATTTTCGATAAATTTAATGAGTTACCAATACTTGATAATGCCTTAGAAATATTGTGTACATTCCTTTACTATACATTGCTAGGTAAAATCATCAAATACGTGGTCAAAGCTTTTATAAAGCAATTCAACCTAGTGCAAGTGGTCGAAATTTTTAGATGTCAGATACAGCTGAAGCTAAGTCCTAAAGCCCAATGTAACTATATATTGAAATCTTTCAATTCATTATAAAAACAAGAAATTAAGTCTGGATAAATTTTAAAGCAAGGTGCCTACATACTACATCAATTTTTCATTAGCACAACTACGGTACATACTTTAAAGCTCCTACAAGCTCGTTAATACGTCGTACTAAAAGTTTGATATCCAACTTTACATTCTCAAGGTATAAAAAGTGTTGCAGAATATAGGGATTATCGAACTCATTCTTCGCCACCAATAATCTATAATGGTAAACGCAGAACAATTTGGAAGGAAATCACTGTATACCGACTTACCCAAGGAGTATAGTCCCAAATCCACTATTAACATAGCTGGTAATGGCGACCAACTGCCATATATGTTCAATTTTCCGGCTATCCAAACTTAGTAAATACACTATTTTATAAAATACATCGAAGCCAAAAAATTTATTATACTTTATCCATTTCAGCTATTTAACCCATCTTCTCATCCCAACCCTCTGAAATGAAACTTTTACTACTCCTCACAATACTTCTAGTTACCTTTACAGCTACGTTCCAAGGGGAAGCCCAACCTCCTGTGGCATCAACTTCACCTGCAAAGCAAGGGCTCTTATCCAAATTTAAAAGCTGGGGGAGTAGCGCCCTCCAAAAGACAAAGCAGGGTTACGGTTTCTACAAGGAAAACAGAGAAGCCTTTCACAGTACTGCTAACTTAATCAAAGGTCTTAGTGGAGGTACACCAGCACCTGCCTACTAACTTAGATTTTCCTATAGCATCAGCACTACTACTACGACTATTGAAGCTTACTTTTCAACTATTGATAAATACATCTTTTCATGGATTTGCAAGAAACGTAACTTTGTACCTCCTTGCTTCAATGAAATATTCAGATCAAAGGTTGGTATAATAACTACGTTGGAAAAGTTAGCATCTAATAAACTTGGAAAACTTAAAATTTCTTCTTTATATGTGAAAAGCTCTATATAAACCATTGCTACCAAATGATAATGTCTGTTTATCAATATATATACAATTGAAGTACATGTTAAAATAAATATATCTATATCTACGGTAGTGATGTTCTATCGTTTCAATTCCTCCAATACCTTTATCTAACTCAAGCTCCATTCCAAAATGTACATCTTATCAACTGAGGGAAAAGCCACCCATATTTATAGATGCACCTAGATTTCAAACCTTGAGTTGGTATTGTAGGTAGGATCATAATTCCAAACATTTAACATTAGTTAACCTACCTTAAATGTCCTTTAGCAAACCACATGAAATTTTCCTTTCAAACTTGAGCTACATTTTGATAAGATGGTTAACTTGTATAGTTCATAAACCATCAACCAAATTCCAACACGTCATAGTTCTTACAGTTCAACCTATTAAGCTTCGTTAAATAAATCAAAGTTTATAGTTAACGGTAACTAAAGTCCACCAAAGTTGAGCTTTGATATTACTCTTAATAGTAAACACATAATAGATCGAGGTTGGAATTACTAGATACCAGTCTTTAAGAAATTGATAGCTCTTTAGGTACAACTGCTATGGTTGGTAATAGCAACGACCCCACTTTCATGCAATTAAACTTCCCAATATGTAACCGTACATATACCAACCCGGATCAACTTATAAAAGGGGCGAGAGGACAAACTCCAGCCATTATTTTTCCTTTGTCTAAAAACTTCAAACTTGATCGAAATGAAGCTGCAAACCCTCCTACTAACGACAGTAACTTTATTCACCTTGACTTTAACCATCAATGGGCAAGGGTCCCCCGAGCCAGCAGCACCTGACCAAGTGGCAGCCCCGCAAAAAAAGACGCTTTGGGGCAAAGTAAAGAGCGCTGCAGGTAGCATCGTAAGCAAAGCTAAATCAGCAGCCGAATTCTACACCTACAACCCAGATGCCGTCCACGGGGCCGCCAGTCTAGCTAAAAAAGTTTTAAACAGGGGGAAATAATTGAATGCAAGCAAACTAAGCTCAATTTTAAGCCAAAATTGGCATCTAAAATTTTCTATATTCCACTTCCTTTTACTATCTTATCATTTCACATTCAGTTTGAAATTTATCATCTCAATAAACGTATTTGGCAGCACCTTCTATCACTTTTTACTCCAATTAAATTTTAATAGGCATTCTATTCTATTTTAGGATGGATGGTGACCTTCAATCTATTAAATTTGAACCAGTTAGTGATCCTACTCATCCTATCCTGCACATACATACACACATTTTACAAACTACTAAAGCTAAATAAAAATTTATGCCACTATAACCTTAATACCCTTAAACCTAAATACAAAACCAAAAAATCAATTTCTACTGTTTATTAACAAATTAATTAAGATCAATAAGTAGAGCGATAGTATGACGATAAAGTGAAGTTGAAGGGGGAAAGTAAATATACATATTTGAGTTGGTTAGTCGGTTAAAGTTGTTCATAAAGGGAAGTAGAAGCTAAAAGTTGGAGTCAAGTCGATAGGGGTACATAGTGTCAAACATAGCATCAATAATTCATTCGTTTGATATAGAATAGCAATCATGATAGCATATGTCCAGTTAGTTCGTTAGTCAATAGGGTGGGGTTTTGAATCCCCAGTATGAGTGCCAGTGATCGTAATTCCGCGTCCCCTCGCTTTAGTCAAAGTCGAATTTGGACTGGTTTTTTTACCTGAAACTTCCAAGTCAGAATTAGGGCAGGCTAAGGTGAAGGATCGATTCCTTATTAACTTATGTGATCCAATTTGGGTAGGTTCCAAGATAGGTTTATGAATCTTAGTGGTACTTCGATTTAAAACTTTGGATGTAGGTCTAATGGGGATCTTAGTAGGGGAGGCTCGTCGCAGTAAAGGTGGGTTTATATCTTGCTCAGCTTTGTTTGAGCTGAAATCGATGGAAGTAGAAGTAGAAGTCATCGGACGAACATCGCAAGTTCTATTAAGTAAACTCAAAGTAGAGGCCGGTCGATTCAAGCTATGGTTAAAATTAGGATTGTAGGCATGTCTAACTTTGAACTGCCGGTTGGCGTTGGTCGTACTTACCCCAGTCAACGTAACTGGGGTTGGTAAAGTTGGAGAAAAAGGTGGGCTGATAACTTTGGCTACTTTGCTGTTGGGTTCTAGGCTTGGCTGAGGCTGAGGTGGCGAGTGTAAGCCGGCAAGCTTACGTAACGTATCTACAGAAGCTGAGATCGGTAAGTTGGGGAGGTCACCATTGTCCGCTACGTCGATGTTTTCCTCCATATCGTTGAAGAATTTGGGCATACCAACAACTTTTTGCGAGGTAACGGTAGCGAAGGGTGAGTAGTTAACGACACCATTACGTACCAGCATCGGCTTGACTTTCTTCAAATTGTCAAAGGAAACACTCGTCAAGTCGTACTTGGTGTTGCCACCTACGCCTTTGAAGTTGACATCGGGCTTAGCGGAATTGTCTTCGACGGGGGCACTGGCCATACGTTCAATGGGCTGGCTAGTGAACAGCCTACTTAGCCGTTGGTAGCTCGACGTCGACTTCTCCATCAGGTCTTTTTTGCGGGCCATGGCCTGAGCAAAGGTTGGTGTAGCAGGGACCTTGGGTGTTAGAGCAACGCTCCATCTTGCCGTACTGGGAACTGCACCTAGTATCGGATCGACAGGCTCAGGTGGTTGTTGAGCAATATGGGTGAGTTTGTCGACGAAAGCAAGTGCCAAGTGGTTGGCTGCAACTCTCAAATTGGCCACTTCGTTCAACAGCTCCTTGATGACGACTACCAGATTCTGGAACTGGGCGATCTGATTGGAAAGTTCACTGACGTTGTAGACGATTTTGCTGTGGGGTTCGTTGGGCTCGGGTGGCAGCAGCTCTTTAGTCAAATTCTGGTACCGCAAAGTCAGCATGTCGATGTTGTGGGTTACGGTGGCAATGACATCGTTGCTTCGCGGTGCCAGTTCGACAATATCGAAGCTGCGTTTCAGCTTGCGGTTCAACACCTTGGGTTCGGAGTTACGTAGCCGTTCTAACAGTTCACTAGTGACTTCGGTTAGCGGCAGGATGGGGAGAAGCTTTCCTTGAGATGTAGTTCCATCATTGATAGGTGAAGTTCTAGCTTGGGCTTGAGGGTCATTGAAGACGGAGAAGCGGGCGCTCCTAGGTGAAAGTAAACGGATGGGACCTTCGGTATCCGACCTGCCCATCTCTGGTAAACTGTATTTGGTAGCCACTTTAGGTAGGGTACTCTTATCATCGATACTGGCTTTAGCCACTTTGATTTTGGGTGTGGCTTCCTTTTCTTCAGTCAATTCGATAGATTGGGTGGACTTCTGGGCCTTGAGGCTGTGCTCCTCAATGTCAGAGAGCATTCCCGACACGGAAGCCTGAGTATTGAAGTAGGCGGGGATAGGAGTCACCATACGGCTGGACGATACCGCGTGAGTGTAGGTCTCTTCTCCTTCATCTTCGGGTTCAGAAATCCACTCGTCGTCGTAGAGGTGATGCATCGGCACGTTTGTGGTGAAAACACCACTGTCCCTCCGATCGCTGTCTTGAAGTACAGAGCTATGGCATTCGAAGGACATTGAATGACGGAGCTTAGTCTTGGGTTGGTTTGCATCGTTAGTACCATCAAAGTTGACCATATTTAGTTCATCAAGTAGATTAATCGGGTGACTGTGGTCGCTTTCGTGAAGTGAGCCGGTCCAGTTGCTATCGATACCAGCTCGACGGTTAAGACGACGCCGAGGACCTCGGAGGGGAAGAGTGCTGGCCCTCGGGGATCCTGGTAAAGAATGGTTGGGAAAAGTGCTGGTATTGGCACCATTGAGCTGATGAACCTGGTCGCGCATAAAATTGTTTTCGACGCGGTAGTCGGAAAGCATGTCACAGTATTGCATTACATCTGACTTGAGTCGACCGTTGGCGTTGATAAGCTCGTTGACGACGCCAACCAATGTCGCCACTTGGTGCTGGATAGAGTTGGGGTTGGCACTGAGGGTCGTGACTTGATCCAACGCTTCCCTTAACTTCTCGTTGGATTCCTTCAGCCATCCAATCTTCTCATAGACGTTAGCATCTACACTCTGCCGCTTGACCGTCTGTTGAAGCTTACGATGGGCCTTTTTAATTTTTTCTATAATTCAAGTCAGAAAGAAAAATTAAGTTGGAGTTACCAAGCTGGCATTTGAGCTTCTGGCATCGGTTTTCCGACATGCTAGCGTTACGGTTGGCCCTTAATAAAGACTCTTCAAGCTCATTTATCTACAACTATCGTTAATAAATTTATAGTTGAGTATAACTTACTCTATCTTGGTTCTCCTCAGCCCGGAAGGCCATCTTGCGCAATCGAAAGTTCTCACGACGCAGCTTATCCACTTCCAGGTCCAAAGCATCCACTTCACCCCCCAAAGACTGTGCTCTTAGTTGACTTGCGGTCAGGTCCTGGGTGGCGTGCAACAGCCGCTGTTCCAACTGGTTGCGTTCCGAGGTGATGGTTCTATTTGCATCCTCCAACTCCTCAGCCCTGGCAACTGCCTCTTGACCCCGTAACCTCAGTAAATCCACCTACTCAGTTGAGTTGAGTGGAAACAATTAATTTATTACCTCATCGCGCAAGTTGGCTATCGAATTATAACAACTTTGCAGTAGCAAACCAGTTTCGGCGGGCTGACTTGGATTAGAAGTGGTGCTGAGTGAAGGTCTTCTAATACGGTTGTAGTTGCTTGGCTTGAGGTCAGTGAAATGCTCCCTTATTTCATCTTCCGAATGATCAATGGAACCAGCTCTCGATCTAACTAGAGGAGTTGCTCGGCGACTGACTGGGCTACTGTTGCTTAATGGTGTGATTGGTGGATCTAATTCTTGTCAGCATGGCTACTATAAAACTTAAATTTACTGAATAGGAGGTCTAGTCTAGATTTACGTCGGTCGGCTAAAGTCCGTTGGTCAAGAGCTATTTGTTTTTGGCGAAGTGTTGCAGCGCCTATTTGAAAACTTGATTATTAAATGATGGGTTAAAGTTGTTTACCAGAAGGTAAAGATCTCGATAAGTTTTCAGCGTTGCTCGAAAAGTCAGATAAAGTTGGTGATTTTAACTCAGTGTTGGTGTTGGTTGGTTTGCTCATAAACTAGATACAACTTGGTTAGCTACTTTCAACTTTGTAAAAGAGGCTTTGAAAAAAGTCTAATAAAACGAAAAAAGTATTTCGAACAAGTTATTACCTATATTCTTAAGCAAACGCTATATAAATTTGAAAGGGCAACTTTCGCTTCACAATTACTACTACTATTGCTGTTGTAGTTGAAGGTATCTATGGAAGGGTCGAAATTTAATCAGACTGTGACAATCAAAGGATTCAGGAATAGCTCTGAAAGTGATGGCTATCGTTTCAGGGGTAGCGAATAAAGGTGTATAGATTTAGTTTGGAATATAGTTAGCGGTATTTATCGATAGCAAGGTATATTTGCCCACTCCTTTCTCCACCCAACTAAGTTTCTGAAAACTGTTGCACTAAAAACTTGTTTTAAACTGAAGCTGTTGAGGCGTTACTTTATATTGGATCACTTTAGCGTAGAATTAACGTCTGCGGCCTAGATTTTGCTAGCTGTATAGAGGATTAATTTTTCCAGTTAAGATGGACTAATTTCTTTGCTAACGACTTTAGATATGTAGCTGAAGGTGGGCGAGGTGCTATAAAGAGCTAACTTTGATCTGTAAGTTGTAAGATTAAGTGGGGTTATTTCTAGTAGTTGAGGTTGCATAGCCTAATAGAATCCTTTGACATGTCAATTTATAAGCTAGTGGTTTGCTGGAGTCAAAAGTTCCCTAATTTCGGATGGTGCTGATTTCATCTTTGCTTAGAAAAAGTTTACCAAGCAATCCAAATCGTCACGATACACTTGCCTAGTATCAAGGCCAGAGTTATGTCGCCGAAGGAATAAAACAAATAACTTCCTAATATGTCGATTCTCCTATTGATTTAGATATCTATTGCAGATTGAGATGTACGATTATAAACCTTTCAATCAATCGCTGAATAAGATTCAAGCGGACTATTAAAATCGTGATATAATAAGCCTGATCACTTTAGACAACAACAAAGGTCCCTTGAAAATATATTTAAGGGTTCACGATATTAACGTAGGGGCAATTGATCGGGGTACTAGTAATAAAGACAGCAAACTTTCATGCCTGGTATCTAAAATTAAATCGATGGAGTAATTTTCTCGACATTGTACAAACGGTGACGTTGTACAAAACATCAACCATATCGCAGTAGCGATATAGCATGGGTCCCTTCAACTACATTTTAAAGTCTATAGTTTTTATACCACAATTTAAGATTGACTTTAATAATAGCAAAAAGTTCCTTCAATTTGAGATGGGATTTATCTGTTTACAATAATGAGGTTGTATAGTTTAGAAATGATTGTATAGTCCATCTTTGATCTATAAAGAATTCCAGTCAGTAGATCAAAGGGTTAGATAGTGCAAGCTTTTAATAGCGATAGGCAATCCAGTTTTATAATTGTTCAAATTCACAGCGAATGTACATACGGATTTTGATTTAAACTATGTGCAGCACTTATGCCATCCAATGATCGAAGAAGTTTGTAAGTTAAGCTTGATGCAAGTGATGCAACTTTAAACTACTATAGATGGGGTTGGAATATGCTGGTAAGGTGATGGGTCAATGTTAACGATCTTTGATCTTGTATTTGTATCAGCAATCTTTAACGCTTCACAATCCACACAGTAGCTTTAAATAATTAGCACCTTTCAATACATTCTGTTACAACAATTGTGCCATTCTATAAAATTACATCATATCATTGATCCTCTTTAGGAAATTCATCAGCTCAAATCTTATTTCACTAAACTTTCAACCAGCTTTGAAAAGAAAACTTGAAGAATCACCTTGGCTATCCAACTCAATTCAAACAAGAATGAAGTTAGATACAGGAATAGACAACAAGCTAACCATTAATTTAAACTTAACCAATAATGCTATACTAATCTATGACGAGGAAAGTAAGTATTTTATCAAAAAATAAAACTATAGCTTCAATTAGGTATAACCAACTTGAAAAAATTGCGTATAGTTGCCAACCCAATAAACACCAACAGTATATTCAGAACAGCTTCCATATCAACCATAAGCTATCCCAATCTATACCTTTTATTAACCAAGTCGAAAGAGTTACCATTCCAAATAAGTTTAAATGTCAACTTCTGCGATCCTACCTTGCAACACAATTTCACCAACCAGCTCATCGCTAAACTAAGCAACGACTTAAAGGTTATCATCTTTGTACAGCTCTATTTAAATTATACCTTCTTTATAACGGAAGCCACCAAGTTCGGTGGCCAATTTCTACTTTACCCAGGTACTTTTTACATTTTAAAACAAGCCAAATATTTATAGTTAGATGACCCATCAACTTGCCACTCCAAATTTATCGTTGATACAATAGAGTATAGAAAACCAATAAAGATTGAAGATTTAATAGGTAAGGGAAGGTTATCTAGTAACGTCAACAAGGATCGACTTATTAGGCACGATGGATAGTAGTAGGAACGTCAAGTATTTTACTTTGAATTGGGCCAATTTCAACTAGTAGTATGAGAACTTATTGGATAAAAATAATAAAGGATGGAATATTTAGTTGTTAGAGCTATCTTTGATACATGATGAGTTATTCTAGTGTTAATTTAAAAGTAAATATTTGGCGCTATATTTTATGTACTAGTTCACTATAGGTAGCCTTCAATTCTTTATCGATAGTGTAGTTTATCTAATGCTTTTCATAGCTAAACTATGAAATCTCTTTTTATTAGTATGTATGCTACTTACAACAGATTTGTCATTCATAAACCAACTCCAACACCACTTTTTTAAAAATCTTACAAAGCTAAACCATACAAGTACCAAAATTTATTACCAGGCATTTCAGCTCAACTATAAACTTTCCTTCACGAACCTCCTCTCGCTATACTTCTTGAACCTAAATGACTTGAAAAAGAAGGCCTTAGGGGCGATCTGCGGGAAGAAAGTACTCAGGGTATCGTTCAAATTGGGCAAATAGACAAATTTCAAATTCATCAGTCTATAGCTGTACCTATGGAACGCCATATTCCAAGACAAGAAATTAATTTCATCGCAACAGACCTGTAGGGTAAGTGTATTTAATGATCGCATGCAAATCCCCAACATATCGAAGAAATGTTGGCCAACTTCCAAATCATGACTTAAAGTCAACTTCTTCAACTTGGTTACTTTAGTTACGCCTTGAAAGTGCGAATCACAAACAATACCATTTACTGAAAGTTCCTCCAGCAATTTCAAGCCGAAGATGGCATCGATGTATCCCAAGTCCAAGTTGTAGGCCATATGCAAATGTAAAGTCTTGAGCTGCCGCAAATTCTCAAAAATCGAAGGAAGCACAGAATCGGCAAAAGCTTCAAGACAAGTCAAACTTCTAAATGATTTCAACAACGAACTGCTAAACTGAGTTTCACCAAATAGAACCAGTAACGTTAGCTTCTCCAAGTTAGGCCCCATCAACTTGTTGCGTAGTGTAAACAATTTCTTGTAGTTGGTACGAACTTTAAACTTCAACTCTTTAAGTGTATTAAAACCTAAATTACTTTCGACAATACCGTGACCTTTAAATCGAAAAGCCTTGATGTGTAACCTTTCTACGCTACCAAAGCTATGCTGTATAACGGAGATGTCGTCGAAGTTGAGCTCGTAAACTTTAACAGTTAACTGTAAAAGGTTGGGTAAATGGAATTGAGCCATAAACTTGCGGTAGAAGCGATGCATATCTTCGTCAAAGGGCACTAAGCTGAGATCGAGTTTGATTATGATGAGATTGGTATTACTGATCGTAAAGGCATTTTTTATCTCTTCAGTATCAAAGTTACCATCGATTACAACGTCCAACTGCCTCAACAGGTTCTCTTCTTCCAGGTAACGGATTACATACTTATAATTTTGATTACCCCATCGTACTTTGAGGTGCGTCAGGTTGGGAAAGATTAATAATGGCGTCGTATAGAACTTTGGAGTAAAGGTAAGTTTGTCCACTTGGTCATAAATCGAAGTATCGAGATGGTTTATAAACTTGAAGTTTCTTTGATACCAGGCTGAGCTTAGTAATTCGCCATTGCGCTTGTAGTTGAATAGGTATTTCAACCCTTCGTTCATACATACTTTAGTGTAGACTTTCCTTTCTACCAAGGCGTTCATAAGTTTGTTGGCAAATTTTATCTCCTTACATGTCCCTTCGTCAAGGTAGCAAATGATTTTTATTAAGATTAGGTTGGAGAGGTCGAGTAAAGCCACTGTTGATTGAGACTGAGACATTATAAAATAAAGCTGCTTTTAATTTAAAAGCTGAGCAGACTTTCCCTATCTTTTTATAATCCTCCACTTTTTGGCCTCCTTGACTGTCTACCCATATTTTAGTATATGATTTTACCTATTTAGTACTAAAATCAATAAGATACATAGATCGATATCCACATCTGAGACCTGGGAAAACTTGCTATAATACTGCATGCTTGCTTTGGGTAATTAGCTAAGTTCACTTACCTTTGGTCTACTGCTCTACCTTGAGCTTGGTAAACTGAGACATGTTGATCTATTTAGTTGTACTTCCTTGGCGCTGCGAACTCGCGTTAACTGCATCTTTGGACATTTTCTCCATATTTTCGTAAGTAACCCATCTTCAAATTTCTAATTAAAGGGATATATTAAAAGTGGCGTAAGGAAATCCCTGCCTAATTCCATTGGTATATGTCCTTAAGCAACAACTACGTGCCTTTGCATCGAAGCTTCAAATCTCCTTTATAGCTCACAAAGACAAGATGCTGGTGTTGATATAGATGTAGATAGTTTGCCATGTTTTATAAATAAATGATAAATTTGAATCATAGAAAACTTATCGGAATAAAGTGGTTAGATAGATGTAGATATATGCGGCTGTTTGTACAGATAAAAGATAAGCCGGTATATATTTTTTCTTTGGTTTTTATTCTTTTTTAAAGTTTATTAAATTCTCAACTACAATTCCAGATGTGTATCAGTAAACATTAACAAAGACGAGTAAATGTAGCTTTCTATATGAGGGATGTGTAAGCTTAATATAGTAGTTATATGTAAAGATCCTATTCTAAAATTCCAAGCTAAAGGGATATAGTCAATATATGTTAATATACTATTAGGTGTAGTTTTCAAGTTTAATTTCCATCTCCTATTGAAGTCAACTTCCAAAAGATTAGCTAAACTTGACTACATAGCTAGCTGATTGAACTAATATAAGAGCTTTTAAGTACGTTAAGCTCTTTAAACGGAGTATAGGAATGCACAAGACCCGTTACAGCTTCTAATTCCTTTTCAAAGTTCAATAGAACAAATTTATTACATAGAACGGTACTAATTCTATTTCAAAGTCTGTCCTATCCACCATCTACATTTGGCATTTTTCAAACTCAAATGAAGAATATCTTAAACCTAATTCGTAGTAGTTCGCTTAAATAGTATATATGCCTTAGCTATTCTCCTAGTAGGATTTTTCATATCATATAGATAGATGTGTAAATACATTTCCAATAGCTGTGCTAAAAACTTGTTGAGAAGTTATAATATAAAGGATATATCAATTATATTCCATTTTATTGGAAAGCAAGCTTTCATTTCAATCAGATGATTCTCGACTTTATCATCAGAATATGTGCTCAAACAGTTATTACAGTTACAAAGGCTCTTTTGTAATTATAGACAGCCAGCACATGCCTTGAAACCCCACTAACACTCACTTTACCGATGAGTGAAGTTTGCAATTTTCCCATTGGAATCAAAATTTTACTGCAGTATGTATTAGACAAAGTTGGGAATATTTCAACGTAAATAACAGTAAAAAGATATATTCTATTTACAAACAGCAGTATTTGTCTGCTATATTCTAGCAAGGTACGATGAACTCAATATTAAACGGAAAAGCATATTCGGTAGGACTCATTCAGTCTCAAAGGTTGTTACTTTACGTTTAAACTATCATACCAAACTAAAGTAAAAACTGATAGTCCCAACGACTTTGATTAGAAAACAAATCTAAATATTGATGTACTATAAATATTAAAAGCTTCGTACAGCATTAGTTTTTGAATACTTAGCAAACTGCATCGATAACTTTCATAACTAAAACTCAACATTCAAGATGCTATCCCTCAACACTAAATCAAGAACCTACTTTCGTTGGGTATGTTTCTCATCTTCACGGTACCTACTCTGGCCAACCCTAATCCCCAAGCCCAAACGGGAGACTTTCTCATGAACCTGGTAGGCGAGTTGACACGGCCCAATAATGACCCCGACGCCTTTAGACGCGAGGACGGTGTCCTCTTCAACCAACGGCCAGGTGCACCTAAAGCCCAAGCTGATGAGAAAGCTAAAACCAAAGTCTCGCCAGCTTCAGAATCTAGATCCAACTCCAAGTCTTCACAGCCCCCTTCATCACCTCCACCAGCGCCAGCTCAACAGCAGGCTCCCGTCAACATAAACATTAGAAACGACGTCGACGTTGACTACGAGCAGGAACGTAGACACCGACGCAAACACTACTGTGAGTACCACCCATGCCCACCCCCTGTACCCTACCACTACTGCATGTTCCACCCCTGTCCACACCCACCTCACGACTACTGCAGACACCATGACTGTAGGCTACTTAATGAAGGTGGTAACAACGGTCGACCTTCCAACAACAATAGGGGTGGAAGGAACGATCCAGTGCCCATCAACACGAACGCCGGTACCAGCACTCCAGCGACAGTTAACACTTCCAACCAAAACCTGGTCCAAGAAGTTGAAGAGGCAGATACTGAGGATGATGGTGGTGTCAGCAATACCGAAGGTGGTGCTGCTACTACTCCAACTGATAATTCAAGTACTCCTACTACTGATGCTGCCGCTGCTGCTACCACTACCGCATCGACTTAATTACTTGAGTAGCTTTTTAAGCTATGCATACCCTTCTCAATCAGGCTATATACTGCAAACTCATCAACCTAATAACTACATTTAGTAGGCATTATCGTCCATCCGCACCTATAAAATAAATATTTATTGAAATTGACATTTACCTATGATCGTGTTCGTAAGATCGATATCTTTTACATACAACTTTAGACTTTTGATATCAGTGCTAGCTTTAAGACACCTAACCTTTCAAATCATATACATATCCTTACAACTTCAACTTCCAAGCACCACGCTTTACAATGAACTGTTCAAACTTTACAAGCTCAGCTGTAAAGCCTCCCAGTTTATCTGGACTTAACAACGATGGAAGGTGAAGTATTGGGAATGTTTTGGATACATTGTCTGAGGAGATCAAAAAAGTAACCTTAGATATCAGGGCTATGTGACATATACTCGTTACGATGCAGCTTTAGGTTTTAACTAAGTTAAAGATGTGCCTACATTCCCATAATTCTAATCCAATTTACTAAACCCATACTTTAAATAGTGAATTTAGATAAGAAAATAACTGAAAAGACAAGGCGATGGAATGGCACTATCTTATAAGTACGTATATTTGAATTAATGAATATTAACTATGCCTAAATACTGATGAAGCCATAAAGTAATCTGCTAGTATATATGCACATATTTTATGTTGATAAGACAAAAACTGGTCTTAAAAAGTAACTTATTAGGTGTTACTCAATATGACAGAGTAGTAAGTAAAAAGGGTCTTTAAATGAACAATTAAATTATGACTTATTTTGAAAGCTGTTAAAGAAATTGGATAGCTGAAGTTAAATAAATACTGATCTGGCACCGAATCTGAAATTATAGACCAAGCCGACAATTTTGACAATGATATCTTTGTTCGTAATTAAAAAAGCAACCCTCTTTTTAGCCATTTTGATGACACTGGCAATGAACTTTTATTTGAAGGCTGCAGCTAATTTGATACTACGTGCAGACTTAGATGCGATAGGAGATAGGGTTTGTTTTTGCCCTTGATTTTGGTTACCATTTACTTGCTTTGTTGAAAGTGGAGCTTGCTTTTGCCTTCGATTGCTTCTACTATATACCTGGCTGGTGTAAGCAAAAATAATTAGGGCTGTCAGCAAGTGCATCTGAAGTTTCAAATTAGAGTTCGAGATGGATGGGAAGAGAAAGAGTAGTAGATGTTTTCATCTTATATACGGCACATCTAAAAACCAAATAAATCTACACCAATATTGGCCTTGTACAGAGGACATCTCGCTCTGATAGCTAAACATTTAATAGTTCCCAGATCAACTTGCTCTACGTTTGCCTTTTTTCGAACAAATTCCACCTTCAGAATTCGAGAATCTTCGGGCTAACATATGTTTTTAGAATCATTTGGATAGGCAAAAGTTAGACAAATCTTTTTGTAATCTAAAAAAGAGCTTATAGCGACTTTTAAACCATATACATGGCTAAGAGCAATTTTAATAGATTTGGAGCCACTTGGCTTTGAATTTCACAATACCTAGATCTAGCCCTAAGAGGCGTACTGATGATAAATTGAAAGCTTCAGTATAAATTTACATTATAAGTTGGCATTCTAAAAGGTACTTTTTTGACCTCAAGTTCAATTTGAAAACTAAAAATATTAGATATCTACCTCAACCAATATATCAAATTATAGAGTATTAAGGCTAGCTTGATAACAAAGTGATCTGGTAAGTAAATTTCAATTCATCCTCAGCTATATGTAGTTCAACTAAAGATTTTGGCAGGTCTGCATTTTAAGTAAATTCCTAGCTCTTCAAAGATAGATTTGCTAGTTAAAAGTATCCTTAAATCGTGTGGAGATAACTGAATATACATAAGTGAGTTCTAAATTCTAACTTGCATTCTGTTTTAAAGGTCCTTAAATCACGATGTATAGGGAGGTCAGGCTGTAGAAAGGAGTTTCAAATTGAAAATGATATAGGCTTCTTTCAAAATTCAATACAAGTTTAGAAGTTGCAAATTGGCCATCAAATTTAGATACGCAACTTTCCTTGATATGCAAATCCCTCTCCTCACAAGTACCTTCCAGCGGTGGGCCTTCATCATAAATTCATACTGCATCCTAGAAGCAAAATATAACATTACCTCTATTCTCACAACTAGCTGCTATATCGATGGCAACTTTCGTCCAAAAAGCTCAATTTTCTACTGATGTTAGGAGTTATTACAACTAAATGTACAGCCCTGAACAAATGCTTGAAATTAAATTAAACTTGCGCCATCTTACAAAGTTATTAGTTATTTTTGAATAAGCGGAGGTAAACTTTACGATGCGGATACCTACATCCAGTGGGTATCGGTTAATTTCAAGCCGCTCTCCCACTCTTATGCAAAATGACTAGTAAATACTACGAAACTTAGCAGTTGCCAAGCTTTACATCTTGAACATGTTGATCGTCCTAAAAGGCTGTTAGACTAAATGAACTACCACATAGCTACCTATTTGAGTAGATGCAACGAGATGGGAAATGGTTTAACCAGATTTAAGATCAAAGAGACATCTACACTTTGTAGTTTGAAATTGAGTACTACTTTGCACAATAAATCGTGTAATTTTTACAAACTCAACTGTAAAACTTGCCCAGCTCATCGGAACCAAGTAAAGTGATACTTGGAATTGGGAATGCAGAAAAGGATTTGAGTAACTTGCCCTTGGAAGATATCTAAGGTGTCTAGTTAGCTGGTATCAAAGCTATGCGACCTTATCCCCATTATTTATCAACCCAAAAGTTCAAGATCAAAGTGTAAGTGGACTCGATACCTTCAACTTCGACAGTTTAGAACAGTCTATCTTTTCAAGTAGAGAACTTAGATAAGAGGCTAGTATGCTGGAGAAGGAGAAAGTGGAAAATGAAAAGTTTCTGGTATACGTACATACATTCGGTTCAATATACACTTAAAACGTATATATATCTATTGAAACCTTATTAAAATTACATGCTAGTGCCAACTCACATATATTTTGCAAGTGAAATGAAGGCTATATTCCAAAGTGATTTATTAGGCACTACTCAATCCAATCGAGCTACAACAAAGGTAGTCTTCATGTAAGATGGAGGATGTGGGTTTTAAGGCTGAGAGCTGCTAAAAAGCTATATAATTGAGGTTAAGTGGCTACCACTGATGCAGCTTTTTTGAATCTTTTGGTTAATGTGACGGCCTTTTAATGTTATCTTGGTTATTTTGTAGAAATTGAAAACGCCTGTATCCATTTCCTTAAATCCGAAAAATAAGCTTGACTTGGAGGTTAGGGCTAGTGTGGGTGTTGATGGGCAAGGATGTAGAACTTGATATTGGGTTTGATTACCATTAACCTGGCTCGTAGTTACAAAAATAACCAATGCCGTAAATAGATGTAGTAGGAGTTTCACATTAGAGTTTGAGATGAAGGAAAAGAATGGCAGTGGATATTGGTTTTTATTTGTTCACTTTATAAATAATGCATGTACTTTGATACAGAACTATGTACTATTATGTATGTAAAGTAAGTAAGTTTGCTAAATATGCCTGTCGTATATGAAAAAAATACTCTGGGAAATAGATATTTAGTAGTTTTCAAACTAACTTGATTTGTGATTACCTTTCATGACCCTATTCCGATTTTCAGGATTTATGGATCCTTTAATGGCAGCACTATTTCGACCCATAGAGTAGTATGCAATTTATAAACTTGAGACTATGAGTTGGGAAATGTGCTTTTAGTCTCATGTATTGCCAAGTCTAAAGTAATTTTGAACTGTATACTGCAATTAATTGGATAGGTAGTCATTTCATTATAAAGTTTTATATATCTAAGCCTATTCTTAAATACTATCTCCATTTCGATTTACTGGGAATATTTGACTTATAAATTCATAAGTTAAATGTTCTCAGTAAATAGGAATAGAGATAATATTTGGGTAGTGAATGGTAAAACTTTCGGCATGAATTTACCCTAGAACTTAGCACTTGTAGTCAATTGAGTTTGGTATTTTATAAGTTATTGTTGCAGCATCTACTCCAGCATGAAAACCTTTTGCAAGCTTTTCAGTATCTGCAGAAGCTCTTCAATTGGATTGTCAAGAGTAGGGCTACATTGACAATAAAGTAGATTATATTGATAAGATATCTACAAAGTACTGTTTGACATATATAGTAGAACTAAAAGTGATTGAACATCTAGTTTCCAGGTAGATTGTCCTTCCTCTATTGAGCACTTGATGGATCGAATTCAACATATCTTCGAACTATATCCTAAAAGATCGGATCTAAGATGGCACTTATTCCCATTTCTAGCTACCACATATAAAACAATTTCCATCCAAAAAATAAGTTTTTCAATGATAAAAATGATGCCTGTAGCTAAATGTATAGTCCAGAATAAGCTCCTTCAACGATAAGTTAGGTATACCCCATTCTATTAAAAGATATTTTGATGTAAGCGGAGTTAGTTTTTAAGATGCAGATATCCATGTTCAATAAGTATTAGTTACTTCTAAGCTCTTTGATCTATCGGTGCAAAAATAGATCGGACAAAACTTGAAACTCCAAGGCTTTACATCTCGGACACGTTAACCATCTTTTCGGATTGTTGGGCCGAATGTACCATTACATAGTTACATATTCCAGTATGTGAAATGGAGTAAATCGTTTAGCTAAATTTAGACCAATAAGGCAAATATACCTCATAACTCAGGTACTGCTCTGTTCAAACTACCTCAAGATATTCTTACCACTGGATTTGTAAAAAAGCATACAGTTTATCTGAACAGCGTTACCTACAAAAGTAAGGATTGAGTGGATTCAAATCAACAAAAGGTTCTCCACCCTCCAACCCCATCAACCTTAAAAATTTAGGAGACTTAGGACGATGTTCTTGAGCGGTAGTACCTTGCCTCATAGTAACGAAGCATCGAGACTAAACTAATTTGTAACTTTTATTAGACATATATAGCTATTTTTAACATAGCTTAGTTATAATTAGGCTTGCCATTTCAGCATCAAGCCTATTTTTAACTTTTCTCAGATTTAGCTGCCAAATGCGATCAATTTAATTAATTTTTCTGCATCTGTACATTTGGATCAAACCTAGCCAATATACATACGTGGAATAAGGCCATGAGTGAGTGCAATTGGCTACTTTAAGCTTTTACAAACATTTATCCAGTAAAGTTAATTTACCGAGCGCTCGCAATACATTCTGTGAAAAGCTCAAGCAAAATTCGTTTCTCCTTTATATAAAATCCAACAACAGCTAAAGAAAAGGAATTGGTCTTACATATTTTTATAGCGCTTTACAAAGTAGAATTCTGGAAGTAGCCTCTTATAGCGATATAACAACCTAGTCAATTGTACATAGCACATCTAATATACAAATTTGTAAATTTTTCAATTGGCGACATAAGTAAATAGCGAACCATATCGTAAACCCAGTCAATCAATATATCCACCAAAGTATACAGGTATATACCTCTTCCACCTTGAACATGGCCTACTTCTCCAACACTATGAACCAACAGGACACCGACCCCAACCTCACCCAGAACCTACACTTCGGCAACTTAGATTCAGCAGTCGCTAGCGACAACTTGAGTTTGCGTGAAGTTTTGACCAAGTACGGCAAGGACAAGCAGCTGTTGCAAACGATACTCATCGCGAAAACCGAACAGGATAGGGTAAAATTGTATTTATACAGCTTTTTTATTAAATTTCCATATAGTTAGAAGCGGAAGCACTTAGGCACCAAACCGAACTCATCAAATTAGAAAACAGACGTATTGACCTCCAACTCAATCAGCTCGCCAAGTTCGAACCCAACCACAGCCAAAATCAGAACCAAAGCAACTACCAATTCCTGCCAGTATCACCTAACGGGATCGACCGTGGCTTTATGACCCAAGGTTCACCAACCAAACTTGACAACTTTACCATGGATCCAATGAGTAGAGGTAACGTCATGAACTTGAACCCCAACTTCTTTACGACCGACTCCAGCCTAGAAGATCGGATGACCGACCCCACCTCTCCCCGCTTGAACTTTGATACTAGAGATGGTCAGGATGGACACAGGCTTCCAACTGGGGGTCACGAGCGTAAGTTGAGTAGAGAGGAAGTTTTACAAAAGTTGAGAGATAAGGTTAGGCAGAACTCGATAAGCAAGATGAGCCACCCTACACTCGGTAGCAACTAATTACAAGCCTCTATATATCTATATACAAAATAATACAGCTAGCTGAGCGCTGCATCCAGATTGAAGGGCTGGTATCTTTTGACTTGGTAACTGCGTTCAACTTTGCACTGCTAAAAACTAACCTCGGTGTATACAGGAAGTATATATTGCTCAACTTCATTTGGAGCGCTTTCGGCACTAACCATCATATAAAATAAAGTTTCTAAATATACATCCCTACGTTCTATTGTATTTTAATCTACACATCCATACGTCGCTTTTAACGAACAAGAAATGACAGCCGGAAGTAAATTCTATACATTCACAAATATACTGCGTACTTTGTTGGAAATTTAGAATCAAGGGTAATCTATATATCAAGAAATTTTATCAGCTTAGGTGATGTACCAAAACCAAAGGTATACTGAGCCACATCCATAGTTTTAGTGATATTAACTACAAATATTGAAACTATATACAATAGTAGTTATAAAAGCCATCTATCGATTTTTCTCTTATATCAACTAAAAGTTGCTTAGCTACCTTTACTGAATCAAGTAAAGATCTATAAAGCTGCCCTTGCCGTTAGTTAGGTGATTGGTAGCCAGAATAAGTGAAAGTTGAGTAGGATGGTACTAGTCTTCAAATAAACTTCTTAAATATTAGCATTAAATGCTATATGTAAATTGTTGCTAAAGTGCACTTTATATTCATCAAAACCTCTTCAAACATAACGTTACCTAGTTCAAGAGCTCGAGATATAATGGCAATAATACTTAGGATTAAAGGTGACCAAAGCGAAGTTTCAGTAAATTTGTAAACTTTTACAAGTTTTCTCAGCAATTACTTATATATATAAGTTGCTATCCTTGATCTTTGCTTGTAATAAAGTTTCAAAGTTACGGTAACCTGCAAAACATATTCACAATTCACAAAATTTTATAACAGTATTCATATATATTTGTATCTAAAAACTATATGCGAAATTAGCCTGCCATCTAAGCTAATTTTATTAATATTTCCAAAAACTAGAAACCAATATAGTATTTTGGATCCACTCATATATCTATTTCAGAATGCTAAAGTTGAAGTATGTCAAAAAAAATCCAATAAATATATTTTTGAAGCCAAATATCTGATTTAATTCGATATAGGTTGTAAATTTATCTTGTTCAATTGATTTGTACATCTATCAATAAATAGCTTATCAATTGAAAGAGATAGATAACTATACAATATTAAATAGTATAATTATTACATGTATATTTGCTTCAGCAAGAAGTATTTATATGCTAAATACTGACAAACTTTCATCCTAAACTTATACACCTGCTAGAACGTAGGATAGACTAAATGGATTTACTTTAACTTCTTACTGGAAGGCTGGTAATATCCTTAATGCACCGTCTGCGTTGCGATGGTTTACATTCTTCTCCACCTGATGGGAAGTATACTTTTATCTGGACCCTATGATCCATCATCCTTTCTTTTCTAAATTCATTCAGATTCTGTCGGTATCTCCTATATCGATATTTTATGCATTAGATATACTCCTTGATCCCAAATTGTACTAAATCATTATATTTGTAGTTAACACCATTCAGTAGATTATTTGCTAAACATATGCTAAGATCTCATTTAATTATATCTGATTTACCAGCCATTCATCTATGTAAGTTGGGTATGCCTCCATTTTTCGAAATAATCCATATAGATTCTCAATATGAATTCCTCTATCAAGAGTAAAAAAGGTTTTTCAAAGTTTGTATGTAATCTTTATCCATTTTAAAGATTCATTAGATTTATCAAGATGTAGATTTTAGATTGTAAGGAGCCTTTTAAATTTACAACTATATATTTATTTCCATCTGGGTAATATCTAAACAGTGAGACTTAGCTACAAACATTTACTTCAAATTGATTACTTGGACTTACAGATAGACATACTCTGCCCCTTTTGATGAAAGCTCAGATGGTAATCAACTTTAGTTAGCTATTCATTAAACCTATATATATTTTAAAATAATTACAGCTAGCAAATACTTTCCAACGAAACTGCTGTTTAACTTAGTAGTAGGATTTAGCAGGGAATATTTATCAATCATAAGCTACATTACCTATGCATTTAGTATAGATCTACTGTATTTATATTACTCTGGCTTAGTTTATTTTGTCGAAATTTAATGTGCCTATTTAATAATACGATTTGGGTATTTTGAAGTTTATCTAGAGCATTATATTCTACATTTAGCATCTTAACAATAATGTAGCCAAAACGAGCATATTCCTCATCTAACTATAATGGTAAATTTGCTGTAATTTTAACACCTACCCTTTTAACCTTTGATCTAAGATCGTATATTTTCCTTTATATGGGACAATGCATTTCCACACTTATGCAAGTTGGTAAAACATTACATTTCGCTCCTAAACTTAAATCTTACACCTGGTGTTCTGCAAACCAAATCATGACTCTTCAAGCTAACTAATTATTGAACACAAAATTCCAATTTTTGGGAGATGAGGGGAATCATGATTCATTCTGCAGAACACTACTTATATCCGATGATTGAAAATTTTATGATTTTTGAAACTGGATGGCTAAGTATTTTTAGTTCGAAACACATTTGACTAAATTGATTTTTTTGGATGTATTTAAAAGATATATCTAAATCAAATGTATATATGAAGATTCTGCTTCTTTTGTGGGAGCCTGAGACGTTAAATCACCTCCACTTAAATAAGGCTGTGGGGTAAATTCTATCGAAAATAATAAATTCATCAATTGAAGGGTTTAAAAAATGGAGTGCGTCTTTAACGGTTAGAAGCAGTTAAGGCAGTCATACAAATAAATATAAGTGCAATATATGGCTATATAAGGCTAGGAGAAATAGGATCCAAGCTTTATAAATTCTAGTCAAGCCAAAAATATTTATTCAAAATAACTTTTACCATGTCTGTATCTATAATTAAAAAGAATTCTCAACCCATTCACAGTGAAGACAAGTCGGGTAAACATATACTACGACACATCTTACTAAAATTTAGAGGCCAAGCCGATGGTTGATTACAACGACCACTCCAACCATCAGAGATCCAAAAACATGATGGCCTACTCCATTATCAAGGAGCTAGGTAAACTGTTTATTACCAACTCATACTGAAATCTCTTAGATATATTCAAACAGGTGTTCAAAGGCGATGGATCAGACATCACTTTGGCGGATTATGGCTGTAGCCATGGTTACAACACGGTCCTACTCTTCAAGAAACTGCTTTCGGAACTGGAGTTCAAAAAATCCAAACCTGCCTTCAATATTTATTTGAACGATTTACCGACCAATGACTTCAGCCAGGTCCACAACTGCCTGAATGATCCAGCTATCTCTTACAGCGCACTCAATGAAGCTTCGGAAAAGGATCCGTTAGATATCAGCACCTACATCGTCGGTTCCTCGTTCTACAAACGAGTTATGCCCAAGGGGTCTGTCGACTTTGCAACCTCTTTCTTCAGTTTACATTGGCTTCCCAAGTCGGTACCATTATCCAAGACCATCATACCCAAGAACGGTTGCGTCACTCAAGAGGAAGCCCTACAGTATCGCATCCTAGCTTCCAAACTTTTATCCACTTTTCTAGAGTTGCGAGCAGCCGAACTCAAGGTTGGTGGCATGTTGACCATCAACCTAGTCGACTTCTCACAAATCACCCACTATGTCAACGAGAAGTGGCAAAAGTTTCTGAAGCTTAAGGGCTATGACCCCAAGCACTTCTTAAACATGAATTTACCAGTGTACTGGCGTTCCGATGATGAGGTGGACCATGATATTGAGGGCATCAATGATAAGCTAGAGGTTGTCTACAGTGGGTACTTGCCTCAAGCCAAAGTTCCTTTCGATTCACAAGGGTTCTATTCGACCGCTTACCAAACAATTGTCCACAATTTGAAGCTTTCAAACTTCTTGGAGAGTGACGAGGAGTCGGAGGATTTTGCCAAAGAGTTTATCAACATTTTATGTAGCAACTACACCGACATCGACCTCAATTGCCGTCTCGTCGTTTTCAAACGGATTTAGAATAGATACTGCTTTTCTACTTATTTTTCCTTTGTATATAATCGTATACTATAATAGTATTGATGAGATACGGAAAATAATCCAATAAACGTACTTTTACCTAAACATTTAATCTATAAATGGCTCCAATTTAAGTAATTAAAGTTGTATATTGAGTCAATCTCTTATTAATCTAGGGCCATCAAATATCTCCAGCTTTGCTAATTTCCTAAATAGTACTAGCCTATTCAATCTTTTATCTCCTTGAGACTGAGCAATTTCATTTATCAAAATAGCTTTCAATGACTGTATTTATGTCGAAATGAAGATCTTGATTTTTCTTCTTCCCCAATGGCTACTGGAGTTCATTTAGGTGTGTTTTAGCCAACACTTTGGACAATCCAGTTGAACTTACCAGTATAAATGCATCGTAGACAATCATAGCTATCTTATACGTATATTTGCCTATTGAGGTAATAAATCAGTTAGAATAGCAGTATTACTTAGGATATAAGTTTTAGTTTTGATAAATAACGGCTGTACCAACTTAAATTTGCTTTATAGATGAAAATCTAGATTTACAATATATACAAAAAAATTTCGTATAAATAATTTATATATTTTTACACTAATATAAGCAACACGTCATATACTTAAGCTCCATATAGGTCAGCAGACTGAAAGCAGTTAGTTCATACATCCTTGTAGCATTGACTGTCGCCTAATATAGTTATTCAAGTACTGAAATGTAGGTGTTGGCGTCAAAGTAGTTGTCTGCAACGTGCTTTTTATCGTTAGATCTCAATTCCATCCACTTTATCATTATTCAAAGCCACTCCTACGTTTCAAAAAAATTTTGTACACCGAGCTTACATTTACCCAATTTGTTACATAGCCAACTACAGCGATTAAAGCTATAAAGTTGAGGTTAAATTATGGTTTTCAAATATATTTCAACTGTGGTACATAACCTCGCTTTTACTTTTCGTTTCAGTACCAAATACATCTAAATTAAAGCAGATCAAATAGCAAGAGTAGTTCCATTTTCAAAGGTATGGGATATAGCTTTATTGCCAATTAAAGTAGATGTAGAATTTGAGATTGGCCTAAAACTAAATGACTAATAAAAATCAGTAGGTACATCAATTTTATAAAGTGAAAGCTGTAGAAATTTGAAGCAGGTAACCAGTTTGCAAAACCTCCTATTTTATAAAACTCATCTATACCAACTTATATGTACGCTTTAAGCTTAGTTTAAAGTACTAGTCTATATGTATATCATCAATAGAAGTGGTCTTTAACTACCCCCTTATTTTTAGCTAATACATATATAGACTTTAGGCCAGAACTTTTCTTTATCAAAATCGACAAAGTCGTCAGCTCTTAGCTCAACCTTTTATAGACTTTGGGGTGGTATGAATAGGCTGGAGTAAATATTAGTTTTGGTTTAATTGATACTCCCATCAACTTGACCAAATAAGTTTTTGTACATCAAGCTAATTCCATTCAAGTGCAAAAGTAGAAATAACGTTTCAGTTCCTAAATCTTAAATAACTACCCAATCCAGCATTCTAATTGAAATTATAGTGCAATTATATGGATTGGAGTAGATAGGCTATACATTTTGGAGAATCAATTTTGTACTACTGCAGTAACTCACCATGCTTCAATCTCTTTTATTGACATATAGCAGTCGACTCCCAACTAAATATCCTTGTTTTATATATATATTTGTTAAAATTTATTAATAAATTTCTAATGAATAGACTACTTTTACCATACCGCCTACCAAATATATTTGACTAAAATACTTTTATGACATATATAAAATTTACAAGCAATATCCATATTAAAGCTAATATAGCATTACTTTGGTTTCATTTAAATCCTCTTCTACCTCAACCATAGTGTTCCAGGTAAGTTTCGAGTATTATAAAATTAGCTACGATTAAAAGCACAAGATTCAAGTGTAATAGGCACATACAAGCTCTATGCCTGTGATGTAACCAAATATCCGTATTTCATAGCATATCTGCTTTTAATATTGAATAGATTCGTCACAGTTAAATTACATTCATGTTTACTTTGGGCTTTTTGGGGTACACTACCTCTATTGATTTATCATTTAGGATTGGCTTCCAAAGAGAGCAAAGATATATAGTATATAAACCCTTACATCTTCTAAACGTTACTTAAAATTCAAGATGTCCAAATTAGAATACGTAAAAGCACTGTGCACTAAAGCAGTAAAGACCAAATGTTACGACGAGGAGTTCGTATCCAAAGTACGTCTATAAAATTAGATACCGTATTAACAAGCTTTAGCTACAGGTGGTAGAAGTCAACGACGGTGAGGTAATCCTTAAGTTCGTAGTCGAATCCCAACATCTAGTAAGTTATCCTTTAATCTCAACTAAACGTCTACAATAAGAGTCTGGCAAGAACATTGCACGGTGGATTAATTTGCTCCCTGATTGATGACGCTGGGACGATGGCTGTAGCTTCAAAAGCTGGCGTGGTACATGTCGGGACCTCAGTTGATTTGAATGTAACTTTTATCAGTTCAGCTAAGCAAGGAGATACCATATTAATAGTAAATAAGCATCAATTTCATATTCTAAAATGCTGGGTAATTTGTAGGTATCAAAGCTAGACAAAATTGGTAGTAACTTGGGATTTACTTCAGTTGACTTGTATAAGGGGGAAGAGGACCAACTCAAACTAGTTGCTAAAGGTAGGCACACCAAGTTCGTGGGGATGGAATCGGAGTACGTCAACAAATCAAAGTAAGCTGATTTTAATGTTTCTTAACTCAACTTGGAATAGGTTATAAATTTAACATATACAGTGTATTAATAAACCTTATATGTTGTCCTAGATTTAGTTATTTACAACTATATTATTTTGGGATAAAGGAGGTTTTCTATCACACTTGCTATAATAAACACTGCTTCAAAGTAAATTGAACTTTCATCCCAACTTTTTTATAGGATCTTTGACTATAGTAAAGTGGAAGGTAAACAAAGTTTGGATTCAATGTACCCTTTACACAAGTATACACTTCCACTTTCTCCAATCTATCATTAATAATGACTTTACAGCTGGTATCAAAGATTCGAAAATAAACCTTGCTAGATTTGGATGATAGTTTCGGTAGGTTAAATCTAGGATACACTGCTTAAGAATTCAACAGCCTATATGGATACTCACATATGTTTGAAGAATAAACAAAAGTAGCTTAAATCCTAGCCCTAGCCTATATTCTATCCTTTCAATACCATTTACATTAAAAACAACAGATACCATTTATCTTTTAGAAGCATTCCAAGTTGTGAGTTTTGAAGGAGCATCAAGGCGTCAAAAATTGAAAGTATAGCCAATCAAGATCTAAGACTTTATACTTTTCGGCATCTCCTTCCAACGAGAATCCAAGAATGTGACGTAAATTCTACACCTTGGTAGGTTTCTAATTTCTTTCGATAAGATGGTAGACGAAGTCGACATGAAAGCGTTCGGTAGATATTGCAGTCTAAACACAACTTCAAGTTTAAATGAAGAACCAACGGTATATTTAAACAAGGCTTTCTATAAATCTTTGTACGATACTTTGGGTAAATTTTGAATTTAATATATTTACTTAATATCATAGAGTTTGGCTTCGCTTACCTCGAAATTAAAGAGCTTGAGTTAGATGAATGCAATGCCTGTAGATTGGTTAAAGTTATTTGTAAAGAAGATGGTAGAGATGATAAAGTTGAAGTAGAAGATAAGGTAACTTTTTGCACTTTTGTACTTTTTTTGATATCTTACAAGTCAGGGGAGATAGGGTTATCATTTTTAAATCAACTTATTAAAGTCAACTTGGTGGTTGAAACGACAAGTTTGCTTAAGGCCTTCATATGGCCTTGCAAACCAGTATCGTTGACTCAAGCTATCATAACATTTAATGTACTTGGAGATGATATAAATTCAAACATGATGCTAGGTAACCTTTACTTTGTATTGAATTTATTCATTCTTTCTTAGAAACTGCTAGAGCAACAATAAGGCAAGAGCTTATCTCCAATAAACGGCCCGTCTACCAGGATAGTAAAATCAACTTACCTTTGCCTGATGGAGGAAGTTTAGCTTTAAATTTTAATTTTTGTGAGCCAACCATCCAAGGGCTTTTGTCTGATACAACCAACTTCATTATGGTCCCTGATAAAGAACTTAGTTTTGATAGTACAGCCGATGAGCTAACCGAGGTAGAGTATGAAACGGATGATGAAAAGGAAGCTATCAACCCCTTCAACTTCGTATCCAACATTCTTTCAAGTAATCTATTTATAGGCTTTATAAACTAATAGTTTAGATGGATTTAAATCCCAATCACATATTACGCTTTTGGTGGCCCAACTTGAATCTCCAGTAGCCTTCGACATATTCTACAGCTCTTTTAAAAGCTTAGATCCTCACTCAACGCTACTGCTCCCTTTGGCCCATCTTAAAGAGCTCCAAGTTGTTACCGGTGATTGGGTAAGCTACGCTTAGATTGACATTTTAATTAATCCGCTAGGTATTGGTTAGTGATGAAAGCAAAAGTGGTGGTCCACAACGTTGGTGTCAAGTTCTAGGCCTTAATGAGCAACTGATGTAAGAATTTTGTCAAAGTTTAGATTTACTAATTGAAGTCAAGTCAAAAGCTAGGTATCAAAGATAAGTTGAGTGTCTGCGGCGGCTTAATCAACCCACTCCTTTACTTCTATTTGTTTGGTAACGATGGATCGCAACATCATATTAAAGTGACGAAGGTTAGCGAGGATGAGAAGCCAAAAGTAGCGGGGTCACTGACATTAGCTCGCATCAATTCACCTATATCTAATCTGAGGGCAATCCAGCCAGCTTTAGCCACAAAGTTGAAGCAGTATTTCCATGATGCTGAACGAGTGGTTAAATTAGGTGATATTATTGCCGTTCAAGTTGATAATGTTACTGCTCAGCTTCAACCTAAGATCAATGACCATAGTGAAGCTACTTCCAAGTAATTGCGTACCGCCATCCACTTTTAACTAATATGCTTAGGTTTTCGTTGGTACCCACGACATCACACCAGCTCTGCTACTTTAAAGTTACAAATTTGAAGTTGCCTGGAGATGGGCCTTACCCTTCAAATTTACTAAAGGCTTTGAAGCTTGGGCTTATTGTCGATCCTACTTTTACCCAGACTTTACAGCAGGGAGCTGAACCTTCTCGGGTTCCATGCAACCTAAACACCTACTTCAATCTGCAACCCAGCATCATGACGACGTCCTCTCAGTTTAGCAAGTTGGAAGAGTTGATCCGGTCCAGCCTACATCCTTTAGCTAGCGAATTAGATGTATACTGCTCGGTACTTTTGCACGGAGCTCGCGGATCTGGGAAAGCTGAGATGACACGTACCATGGCAGATGCGTTTGGGCTACACCTTTTCGAACTGAATTGCTACGACTGGGTTGAAGAGAGCGACAGCAAGACAGAAGACAATTTTAAGAAATTGTTCCACCAGGCCACAACCTACGCACCCTGCCTGTTTCTAATTAGGAGTCTGGACGCTTTGGCCAAGAAGTTCGCCCCCAGCGATGTCACCCAAGAACCATGGTTAACCCAACAATTTTCCTCCTATCTGACAAAGTTAAACGGATCGACCAAGAAGACCAAGTTGCCCATTGTTGTCGTTGCTACCTCAGAGTCCCTTGAACCACTGCCACCGCGACTGGTAGCTACATTCAAGCACGATATTCAGTTTGGAGCTCCCGATGAATACCAGAGGTCCCAAGTTATTGGCTCTTTGACAAGTGGACTTAGCTTGGCTGCCGACATCGATGTTGCACAGTTGGCAACCGAAACTGCCGGTCTGGTAAACAAGGATCTCAACGATTTGGTTAACAGGGCCACCCAACTGGCTCTTAACAGGCTTTCCAATCTACCCATGCATGGAACGAAAGCTGGGGTCCAAGTAACAGCTTCCGACTTCAATTTAGCCTTAAACAAGACCCGGGCCCAGTACTCGGACTTTATCGGTGCTCCCAAGATCCCTAACGTAACTTGGGATGATGTCGGTGGTTTAGTCAAGGTGAAATCAGCTATATTGGATACGATCCAGCTGCCATTGCAGCGGCCCGAACTATTTGCCTCGGGGGCCAAGCAACGATCGGGGATCTTACTTTTTGGACCACCAGGGACTGGTAAGACATTGTTGGCCAAGGCGGTTGCTACATCATGTAGTTTGAACTTCTTTTCGGTCAAGGGACCTGAACTTCTAAATATGTATATCGGTGAATCGGAGGCCAACGTCCGCAAGGTATTCCAAAAGGCACGTGACGCTAAACCTTGCGTCATTTTCTTTGACGAGTTGGATTCAGTAGCTCCCAAGCGTGGTGAGCAAGGCGATTCGGGTGGTGTAATGGATCGGATCGTGTCGCAGCTTCTAGCTGAATTGGATGGTATGGGTAAAGGAGATGGAACCAGTGGTAACGATGTATTTGTTATTGGGGCGACTAATCGACCCGATTTACTTGACCCTGCATTGTTAAGACCGGGCAGGTAAATGTTTTCATTAACTTATTTTAATGGGATATTAGATTCGACAAAATGCTATATCTCGGTGTACCAGAAGATCATCAATCTCAGCTTAACATCATCATGGCTTTGACAAGAAAGTAAGTCGAGCTAAAGGAAATACAAACTAAAATCATTTAGGTTCCGATTAGACCCACAACTGGATCTGAAAATGGTTGCTGAACAGTGTCCATTCCACTATACAGGTGCCGACTTTTATGCACTGTGCTCCGATGCCATGCTGAAAGCTATGAGTCGGACTGCCGAGACCATCGAAGCTAAGCTAGGTACGCTTTTTACACCAATTACCCATCTAACCATTTCGAATTAGTGGCCTACAACCAAGATCGCGAAACTCCGGTGACTATTACCAACTATTTGGATTCGGTTGCCTGAAGAGAAAGATGTCCAAGTAGTTGTCAAGCTGGAAGATTTCGAAGGGGCTCTAGCCTGAGTTGACACCGTCAGTTACCCCGAAGGATCTAGAAAGGTACAAGGTGATCCGTCAGAAGTTCCAGAATCTGGGGGTGGACCCTGACGAGGAAAATGGAAATGAAACTAACAAATTGAATGGAGTACCGGTATAAATAAATGTGGTATGTGTTCTATAATGCTTGCAATAACTTTAGAGAAATAATTTTGGCACATTATAATAAATACTGCAGCTAGTATAAATATTTTCAAACTGATATTGTATCAATTTTGTCTAGTAATGTATTCTATTAGGTTGATTATAATACACCGTTTCTTTATCAGAAGTTGAGATATCCGTATTTGCTATTCTATTATAAATCGGTATTTTTACGATTGCATTTCCCTTCTAATATAACAGCTTTCGTAAAATAACATCCAAAGCATATTAATTTGAACTTAAATATAGCCTAAATAGGAAGAATAATAAAATGAATTTATCCATAGTTATGTAGGAATTTCTAACATAATTATCAAGAAAATAGTCAAAAATTTACGATAAAAAATAACTTACTCTTTTACTTTAAAAATGTTGCCTATCTCGCAAAGAGCAAAATTCCATTTACAAGCCCTTAAGTTTCTCCTTCTTAAGCCTCTGCTTCTCTCTAACCTGATGGTACTTTTTGTCGGTACCGAACAAATAGTCATTCCACCTGAAGCTGGAAGCGTAGCAATCCATGAAGGCCTGGTGGTGGAAGTCATGGTGCTCGGAACCGGCCCAAAATGGTACCCAGTTGTGTAGAGACCAAGGTAAATCGTAGCCAGAATGGGCTTCGACGGCTTGGCAGATACGGGTGGCCATAAAGACTAAATTGGTAATTACGTGCATGTCACCGTAGGTACTTAAGATAATGATAGGACCGACGAAGGAGCCTAGGCCTAGTAACCCAACTTCAGCTGGGTGGGCGTATTCAGCAGCAATACCAAAGGGTGCCGAGTACTCATGGTGCACTTTGTGGATATATTTGTAGAAGGGACCGTAGTGTAAGCCACGGTGTAACCAGTAGTGCCAGCTGTCTTCGACTACTAGACATACAAAGGTCTGGACAATTATGGTAGTCCTAAATTGTTGTTAGTAAAGGTTGGGATATATTTATAAATGAAAAGCATGGGATAAGATGAACTATTATATAAATACTTACCAGTTAGGGAAAGGAATCTGGATAAACTTCAAACCTAAGGATGAAGCAATTGGATAGAAGCCAATAATATAGGCACCAGCATAAGCAAAGTGCACAAATAGAACTTGTCGAGTGCAACGCCATCTCTCTTCATCGGAAATTTCCTTGTCCTAAATAAAAACCAATTAATACCATATCAATAGAAATATATTACCGGTTGAATCTTGTACTGTTTCAAACTGGGGATCATATCGTAGATGAGGTAGGGGATATACCTAGTGAAGTAAAAGAATTCATGCCACAAAACTGCGAATACGGTGACAAAGAGCCATGGGTTGTAGGTTTCCATAAAGTACTTCCATATCGACTCCAATAAAGTCAATTGGTGGCCTTCAGGGATAACAAAAGCTGGCGGGTTGACTATGTTGTTCACCATAGTGTTGTAAAAGTTGGTGAGGGCCTCCATCTTGAATAAATTTGACTATAGCTACTTTGTATTATTAAGCTGCTGTCAAATCGGTAACTTGGCTAAAATCTGGGTAGGGAGGTATCTTCTTAACAAAGAGATAAAAGGGAAGTGAAAGCGCTGCACTTATATACCAGTAGTTTTCAGCCTGTAAGTTGTTTACTAATCTATTAATAACAATTCCATTTTATATCTCTTGCCCTCAAAAAAATCTTTCGATTTTGTTTACTGCAAAGGATTAATTTATGGAGCATCGTTCGTTGCCCTCCCATCCAAACCTCAGGATTCTATTGGTTGGAATCCAATGATAAAATCCAAGTGGTTGGAATAACCTAAACTTCGGATTTTAGTGATTGTTAATTCAAAAAGGGAACTGGAGCTTGCAGGTTGTATATAAAGGAGGTTTCAAACTCATCATAGACATCGAATGTTACTACATGTTGATGATGCAAACCCATTTTCACAGCTTACTTCCGACACATATGTCAAAAAGTCGTACGAATCGTTTATAGACCTCTTCATCACCAGGTTCACCCGACAAATCGGAACTTTACTAGTGCATAAACGAAGCCTGATGCCAATATTTAGCAAACCTGTGACTGATATACAAACTATATATTGCAGCCAAGTAAATTGAGCTATATATCTCCTATTCTTCTATTGCATATACTATATGAAGCTTATTATCTTGAGTGATACACTAAAGTTTGGGAATTTGCAGTACAAAGCATCTGCTAAGCTTTCTTTATGAGCCAAGCGACTATGTTATATGTTGGTACCAAGACCCAACAAAATCGTACTATACTACGATGTTCATTTTCCAAACATACGATTTGTAACTTTGAATTACATGTATACTAATTCTACTTTACCAACTGTATTTTGTTTTCGATAGTAAAGCTGCTACTAACAAATAAACTCGAAATTAAAGTCTTGTGTGAAAAGCTTTGCATAAATATAATTTTATATAAAGTCCTGCTCTAATCTTATTTTTATACATGGCTATATTAGCAACCATATATACTGATTCTATAAAATCATACCTTCAGTAACTAAAATATCGATGCATGTTACAAACTATAAACATAAAAATTACAAGACTACGTTGAATCTATTGAAGTTAGCGTTTATGGAAGGGTCAACCTAACGAATGGATACAATAATTTATAAAGCTCAAAGGCCATGCTGGTGGAGAACAGCAATGGCTTCTTGGACCTTGAATTTGAGAGCGGGGGGCGAGTCGAGGAGGTGCAACAATTCTTCGTTCTCCATCTCTAATAACATACCAGTGATCTTGCCGGCCAATGTCTCGTCGTGAGCGGCGATAAGGGGGAAGAGCTGCTCACCTAAAATTTGCTTCTGCTCCTCAGGGGGAGCGGCTGCCAAAGCAGCCAAGGTTATACCGTGAGTAGACCAAGATTCACGTGGAGGTTGGGGTTCGGGCATAGCTTGAACCTTGCTGCCATCTTGGCGCTCATTGAAGCGGCGGTTGGTATCCTTGTTGTTGAAGTTGCGGCCAGGTGGACCTGACATGTGAGACTGGTAGCCACGGGGGGCGTTGCTGTAGTTGATGCGACCGGGCATACCAGGTTGGGGGTACATGTTGGCGCGAGGGGGGGCTGCGAAGCCGCCAGGTCCTTGTGGGTAGAACATACCGGGGAACATAGGGCCGCCAGGTCCAGTTACTATAGGCTGGCGCGAGTTGCGTTGGGCCATAAGCAGGTTGCGACGCTCCTCTTTCTTCTGGGCATAAGAGATGTACAAAGGCTTGTTGTGGATCATCTTACCAGACAACTCGGAAAGGGCTTTAGCCGACTCGTCGGCGGTGGAGTAGCAAACGAAACCGAAGCCTTTAGAAGTGCCATCCTCGTGGCGCATAATTACACAGGAAGTGATGGATCCAAAGGGTTCGAAAATAACTCTGAGTTCCTCATCAGTTATTTCAATTGGGATATTTTTGACGTAAAGGTTGAACGCCTCGTTCTTGGGGGAAGGCTTGATGCTACCCGAATGCTGCTGGCGGAGCTCAATCTCACGCTCCTTCTTGGACATAGCACGGCATACATGAACAGCCTTACCTTTGAGATCTGTATCGTGGAGTTCAGCAATGGCTTTGACGGCGTCGTCATGCTTTTCAAAGTTGATAAAACCGAACTCTTTAGATTTCCCGTCGGCACCCTTCTGAATAATAGCAGAGGTGATGCTGCCAAATTTGGAGAATAATTCACTTAGGTCCTCTTCGGTGACGGAAGGGTCCAAGTTCTTGACATAGACGTTGGTGAAGTTGGCTTCGGCGTTCTCCTTGGCTTTGGGGGCTCTGGTTTTGGAGGATTCGTAGTGCCCAACGTGTACGGGGAGATCGTTCAAAAGCATACCGTCGACGCTCTGAATGGCCTTCTCAGCATCCTCAAGTTTCTCGAAATGGACGAAACCAAAGCCTTTGGACTTTCCATTTTCGGTTACCACTTTTACAGAGAGGATGTTACCGTAGGTGGAAAAGGTATCATGGAGGGCTTTGTTGTCGATAGAGCCCTCCAAATTTCTAATAAAAATGTTACCAGTACCCTTGATGCGGAGGTTGGGATCACGCTGGGACCACATAATTCTGCACTGTTTACCTTGAATCTCCGAGTAATTGAGGGTCTCAATAGCGCGTTCAGCATCGGCAGCGTTAGCATAATTCACGTAAGCGTAGCCGAGGGAACGCCCAGTAATGGAATCACGGCAGACACGGATACTGACTACTGGACCTACCATAGAAAAGAATTCAAAAAGAACAGATTCATTTACAAATTCAGCTAATTCGGTGACGTAAAGGGAGGCGAGGGGTCCCTTGACAGCTTCAGTCGAGGGGACAGAAGGTACAGCGGGTTGTTCGGATACGGGGGCAGTGGCTGCTGGGGCGGGGGCAGAAGTTTGAGCGGGAGCTGACTCTTGGGTAGACATTTTTTTAGATTTTTAGATTTTTACCAATGTTGTTTTTTTTGAAAAATCAATAAGTTTGGTTTGGGGAATTTGCACTTTCGCTTTCTATATGCTTAGGAAGGAGTATTGTGACTTCTGATTGGATGAGATGTAAATATGATTTCCATCACGGGGATGAACGGGACTTAGTATATGTTTGGTTAAGTCTAAATTATACTGCTATAGAAAGCATCACGGCCAAAATATATAGTATAGATAAAGGCCTAAGGACACGGGTTTCCGGGAATATCTATTTTTTATACGCATATGTGCGTCAGTTTTCATTTCTCATATCTTGATCGTGGCACTTTTCAGAGATACTCTGAATAAAGTTTACAAATCCGTTTCGTCATGCTTTTGGATTTCACTATAAAGTAGAGTCTTCAAATGGGCGAATAATGTAAGTTTGGCTAAAATTACGTAAGAAAGCCCTAAGTTGAACTTGCTCAATAATGTAGCAGTTGTGGTGATTGAAACCAAAGCCTAATTTACTTAGCATTTCTAGCTTCAAAAGGAATAAAGTTAAGTTTGTTTTAGATAGTATATTCACGTATAGGAAACCGGTATACAAGTTCAAATATAGAGAGCCATCTATAGAATATACATTTCAGTTTGGTTGAATGTCCAATACCAAACATGTCTCTTGAACACACTTCATTACTGTATTTCAGATTACTTGCTCTATCTCTCAAAGTTAAATAGGGCTGCAATACAACTTGAAAAGGATTGTTGGTATACAGTTATTTGATGGTTATTATGAGACAGGCTTACTGAAATGATAAAAAACTATGTTATCTTTTTAAACAGAAATAGTAATTGATCATCTATTTTGGAATATATCTGAACAAAACTTTGATTGGGCAGCTTTGCTCAATCAGCAGCTTCTCAATTTTCACAAAATCTCAAGCAAAAGCACCGTTTAGACACTTCAGTAACAACAGTTCTAAATAGTTCAATGGCAGAAAGCAAAATACCAATCCCATCCAACTTTATCGGCAAAGTGGTAGAAGAACCTTTGGACCTAGTGCGACTGAGTTTAGATGAACGCATCTACGTCAAGTTGCGAGGAGACCGTGAACTTAGAGGCAAACTACAGGTAAACTTGGATTTTTATTTTGTAAATTTCCTGAGGCTAACTTTACTTTTTTAAATTTTAATAGGCCTACGACCAACATTTGAATATGGTTTTAGGAGATGTTGAAGAGATCATAACAGTTGTTGAATTTGACGAAAACAATGAAATTGAATCGATAAAGGTAAAGTAACGACACCATCATCAACTAAATTATTGTAGAATCAACACCGTAAGTTTGAGATGCTATTTGTAAGAGGTGACGGCGTCATTTTGGTACGATTATACTACTTTTTATGAGACTAAATGTATTTTTCAAAATAGGTCTCCCCACCATCCCGTGTCTAATCTGTGTTTCTACTGTTTGGTAAATTGAAATAATCGGATAAGCTTTTGTTTAAATATCACTTCCTACTTTGCGTATATATAGCCTTTTGAATAACATACATTTTTATTTAAACAGCAACCACTTGCAAGTCATCATGGTCATATATCGTAAAAATTTATACTATATTGATCTACAGTATATCAAGTTTACATTTTGAAATGCCTTGAACTTAGGTAATCACATAAGTAAATTTTTGATAGTTACTTAATTTTGAAATTTCGCTATCTTTTAAATGTATTGTATATGAAGGAAATTATATATATCTTCTAATTATAAATACAATGGTATGAAATGACTACTGCTCAACGATTTTATTATTTTTATATCGATGTGTGTTATTTCAAAGTATTTTTATGCTGTTAAGCTTAATGGAAAGGAAGTGAGTGAGTATATTAGACACCTGTAGATGAATTTAATTGAGCAATAAAGCCTTAATAACCATGGCTATGTATTCAAATTGATATTAGTGTTAAAGAGTAGCAAGTAATATCTGGAAATCTAGAATTGGTGGCTATCACCTTACGTTTATCTTTGCTTTTATCGGAGTTTATAGATATGAGTATCGTGAGTTAAATGTAAGATGGAACAGCTATTTAAAAGTTGCTATGGAATAAAGTACTTTTGGAATTTTTGATATGAAAGGATATGTTTTATACCTGACTCACATTTTACAAACTGCCAAATTCTTCATACCTGTTGAAAATAAGATAGATATGTTATCAGATCGGCTTGACAATCTATAGGTAACAGATATATTTAAATACAATTGCTATAATAGAATTTTACTATATCTTTACGATAAAATCAATTCTTTAGAAGTCATTGCAATCCGATAAGAAATAAGCAAGTATATGAAAAAAATAGACTTTTAACTAAACCAAGATGCGATTAGTTTCCGTTATACACCAGTTAGTTAAAGTTCTAGATATGCGAATCATATATTGGCGCCATATGGCTTAAAAAGGTTATTAGGGTACTAAATTGAGAGAATTTTGACCTTTATCTGATAAACTACCTATAGCTGCCTACTAAATTGAGCTGTTATTTGTCAGATATGTAAGCAAGAACTGGTTCCTTTAAAGAAATTCAGTCGCGTATACCTTCCAAGTAAGTTTTTTCCATAGAGTCCCCTCTAAAAATAGTATAGTTCTCTAATCAGATAGTGGTGTCAACGAAAACAAGTTCAACTTCAAGAATTCATATTTTACTCCAAACTTTAGGAAGGTCCAATTTATTCTCAGATCCGGTAATGAAATTTGTAGTTGTGCATACGTATAAATAACTACCATCTCCCAGGTTTTAGATTTTGAAATTGTCCAAAAACTTTTGCAATTATCGAAGATGAGTACGAACAAAGCCGACAACGTGGAGACGCAAGAGAAGGACGCCTACGACTTGGATCTACCCAACACCGCGCCTGTCCAGAAGATGGATTTCAACACCTGGACCATCTACCTAGGCATTCTCTTCTTTGCCTTATTCTGGGCTATAGTTAGTTCGGTCATCTATCCATTATCTACCTTTATCTATGGCGAATTGGAATCCTTCGATTTGAACGCTATTCCTGAAATCGTCTCTATCGTCCTGGGTGTCTTTTTAATTCCAGTGTACGCCAAGCTGTCCGACATGTTTGGCAGAGCGCTGGTCCTGATGATTATTTTAACTTTGATGGTGATAGGATATTTGATAACTGGATTCTCCTATACCTTTGCCCAGTACACGGCCGGCACGGTGATCAGCTCCATGGGCAACATCGGCAAGGACATCCTCCTCCCCATCGTCATAGCTGACCTCCTCATCGCCGAAAACCGTGGTATAGGGTACATGATGCTCAACTTTCCCGGCTTTGTGTCCATATTTGCAGGTCTACCTCTGATTCAACCGATAAAGGATATGGGCTGGCGTTGGTTGTTCATAATTATGGCCATTGGAACTGCTGTTACTCCCGTACCCATGTTCGTAGGGTTGATTCGATACCGTAGGAGTCAGAACCAAAAGAACGCTAAGCTGAGCTGGAGTATCTTTAGTGAATTGGATATAGTCGGGCTGCTACTTCTAACGGTTGGTCTAGGTCTACTGCTGATCCCTTTCTCACTAGTTGTTCGTGAACCAGAAGGTTGGGGAAGTGCAACGGTAATTTCCATGTTGGTGGTCGGTGTAGTCCTACTAGCTTTACTAGCAGTTTGGGAAATCAAATATAGTGCCCATCCATTCATTCCTAGGCGAATCCTCACCAACAAACCCCTGATGATAGTTGTCTTGGCAAGGGTCATCCTTCGATTCGAATCGGCTGTCAACTGGGTGTATTTCACTCCTTATCTTATCATATCTAGGGATATTACTGAGACGCACTCTGAGATTTTGAATAGGGGCTTCCACGTCTCTTGGTTCCTTGCTGGGATGCTTGCCGGTCTCCTCGTCAAGAAATTCAAATGGACCCGATCCCTAATTTGGATTGGATGTGTACTGAACGTCATCGGTTTGGCTTTGACTATACCCTCGCGTCACCCTGGTTCTTCCGACGCCTTTGTTATCACAGCTGAAGCCTTCATAGGTACCGGATGGGGTATTGTATATTGTGTCGCCATAGTTATGTACGAATCCATGGTCGATTATAAAGATATTGCAACTATATGTGCTTTGGTAGCTCTTCTGGACAACGTTGTCTCCAGTGCTGGTATCGCTATCGCCTCTACAGTTTGGAATAGGTATCTTGCCATTAATCTGGCTACTCTTCTACCACCCGTGTATGCCGAATCCATTCCCTTCGCTGTTGGCCGATCTGTACGCTTTCCGGGAACTTCCTCTTGAAGTCAAGCCACTTTGGATTGAGGCCCTAGGGAATACGCAGTTGATAATGTGCTCCATTTCGGTTGGTATGGCTTGCCTAGGTACGATTGTAGCTTTGTTTATCAAGCCACTTAAGATGGACTAAGCTATAGAACTAATAAATTTATATATAATCATTTCATTAAGTATATCGACATACATATGTATATCTAGTGTCACTCGGTTTATCTCCAGGCTGTGCAGTCTAAATAGATATTGCTCTAAAACACCTAATTAGTAAACTTAAGTTTAGTTCATACTCTATGTCAATTTAGCTCTCCAGCTATATTATAATTGAATATTGGTTATTTTTAAAATTTTCATAGGTAGGCCGCATTTGTGCCACTACCCGACAATATACTTCAAGCTATATATTTTATCGCTCACCTATCCTTTTTCTATGCTTTAAATCGCCATCTGTACATTTCTCACTGTCTTAATAAGCCACCAGTACACTTGGTTTTATTTGGGATCGATTTCCTGTTATGGACGCAGTCTTTGTTCAAATTTAACTTCGGATTCTCCGGCTGCCGTCCTGTAGATTAATCAGGTTCTAACTGTTGTGGTAGGTCATTGCAACCAGGGCACATGCCCTACTTTTGGTTGGAAAGAATCTACTTGCATGTCATCAAGTTATAGCTTTCTCTTGAGCTACAATATATATATATGGAAGCACTTGCACAGAAAGACGAGGATTGATTTTTCGTGGTTTTTTCAGGTCCTTTTAGATTTCTTAGATTTAGATTTAGGTTTGTATTAAATGTTTTATAAGATTCCTAGCCAGTAGTTTTGCAGGAATTGAGTTTTTAATATCATTGATTGTAACGTAACCGCTGCATCCATATTAGCCAGCCCACAACACGATAAACATGTCACATCTCATACCGAAAGACTCACCAATTTCGGCCGAATCCACTCGGCTAGAAGTTCAAGTCAGTGATCAGATACTCAATGAGGTCAACCAGCCAACACTTCATATCTACTTTGGAACTGCTACCCATTCTTTTAAGCGATGCTTGTAACTGCCACCATTTATTTATTAACCTTTCAGTAAACTATTTCGTCATGGCTGACTTCCTTTCTTGCCCAGACTTTTATTAATCAAGCTCCTAAACAATCTGCCTTTTTATAACTGGAACGTAGTGGCAAAAATTTAGACGAAACCAAACGAGCTAAGGTTGTTAGGTTTGAGGAACTTCAGAGTGGTGATATATACTAAAGTTGCTACATAGACTAAGCTGGAGCCTAGCTCAAACAAGGAATCTATACCTATTTAGATATAGCATACCAAGTTCCCACTAAACCAACTCTACTTTTTAAACCGATTTTCTTCAATTCAGCTAGATGGTAGCATGCGACAACTGTAGAGCAACCAAGGTAAAGTGTACCAATTTGGAGTTGGAGTGCAAACGATGTAAGGATTTAAACCTCAACTGTACCTACAACTACTTTACCAACAAGAAGATACCCTGTATATTCTGCAAGATCAACAAGAAGTTCTGCGACAAAGTGAAACCGGAATGTGCAAACTGTCTATTACGTGGGTTTAAATGCGAGTACTTGGAGCCAAATGTATCGATTTCTGATTATTTAAAGTCTAAGGTAAAGAAGCAGCCCTACCTTCAGTTTAAACACTTTAAACCTTTGATAGCCCAACCGAACCTTGGCAAGCATATAACAGTGGTTTCCAGCTCCAATTTGAAAGCTTCCAACAAGAATGTAATTTTATCATTCGATACAAAATCAAGAAACTGGAGTGAGATAAACGTGCACCTTCTACAACTGCAGCATAACAATGCTGACATTCACAAACACATTTAGTCCTCCCCAAAGTAAACGTAGTAGGTAGATCATCCCAGCCTTTGAAGAATGCTTTCTATTTGACTAGAGTTTTAGTAAACCACCTTATAGATTTATTTTATTTCAACCTAGGTACTTACAACCCTATCGTTCCAAAGAGCTATCTGGATTATAAGTTACTTACTCAGCCTAACGAAAACTGTACATTACTACTGCTGTATACAGTTTGTCTATCAGCTACTAACAACTTTGAAGCGCTTCCACTAGTACCTATACTCAAGGAGGAATTCGCCCAGAGGGTTTCCAACCTTTACAAACTATGCTACATGCAACCCAGCTTATCGCTCCTCATGTCAAATCTCCTGCTTTCCTTCATCAACAGTAAAGACTTCGACAGCCCGCTTATCTTTTCTCAGAGATTCTACCACTGCCAAGCAGTTCGTCTTGCCTACCTACTAGGCATACATTTGGAATACTCCAATGACAGCTACATCAAAAGGGAGATGCATACTAGGATTATCATATCCTAAGCTTCAACGACGTCGCCCTTTTTACCCCCAAGAATTTTTCCGTAACTTTGTACCAGTTTTCCAATATCAAGGATCCAGCCTTCTGCAAGCCAATCGACACCGACCTGCCTAAATCGACAATTCTCGCCCCTGAATTGATAGTTAGTCATAACCAACCCTACCTCAACCTAAAGGTACTGATAAGTATCGTTACCATTGCTTTAAAAGCTGCCGACTTGAAGGTCCGTTGCTTAACTCTGATGGAAAAATGCAAACTAACGGGCTCGTCGGTCGACTTGACCATTTTCCTGATAAAGGCACTTGCGTTAGAGAAAAAGTTGCATCAAAACTTCTTCAATTTTTCATTTACTCATGGACCAATGGCACTCAATCCTGACATTCTCCAAGTACCAGAAGATCCTGCATTGATCCACCTCTTCAATGGATATATGGGCTTGATCATAGATATTTACGCATCTTACATAAACATACAAGAGCAGGAAAGGTTAATTGAGAACTACGGCTCCTTCGAACTCAAGATTAGCTTAGATACCTTCATTGACCTTAGTTGTGAGATTAAGATAGTGTACGCCCTGTTGTTCGCTACTGAAGCGTTCCTCAAACACCAGGACCACTACATCAACTCGGGGACTTACTACAAGTGGATGCGACTGCTCTCATTGATACTTTTCATGAACAGAAGTATCAAGACCATGCTAGGGTTTGCCAAAAGACCTCAGGTTGTAGATCGACTTATGGATTCCAATCGCAAGATTGTTGGCGTATTAAGTAGGTATAAGCAACGTTGGCCCATAATCGAAACCATTTTGGATAGCATCGAACATTTACAGTTTAATAAATTATAGTAGTTGTGTTTTGAATTGAATTTATACATATATCATTTGTAAAATATAAACCAACATTCATCAAAAAGTATAATTTAAAATATACTAAGTTTATATATACAAAGCTCAAAACCTATTTGACGAAATTAAAGAGTTTGAGGTATCCAGCAACCCAACTCCACCACCCATCATCTTCTTTCTTCTTCCCCTCAAGTAAAATCCACCTTCCAACGATCTTATCCTCTTTAGTAATATACCCAGGTTCGCCAATCAATAACCAACTTCCAAGTGTCTGAACACTGAACCCGAATCGAAGTTTTCGACTAGTGCCTTGGTAACATTGGATGTTATTTTCATCGAGGAGGTAGATTCTACCCCGTTCCCAATCAGCTCGAGGTTCAGTAACTACTAGGTTCCCATTTAAAAGTTGAGTAATAGAGGCGCCTAGACCAGAACCGACGTCGTACCCGGTCAGTTTGACTTTGATTTTACTTACATCCTTCAAATTGAACTCGTAGATCTTACCGGCTTGGAATAATAAATCTTTAGGTCCGGTAGATTCGTAAGGTGCAGAGATAATCATCTGGTTGTTATTTTTTATCGTAAAGCTAGTTGCAAACCGACCTCCCGGCCGAGCACCTACGACAATTGAATCCAGTTTACCACTGATGGTTGGGTGACCTTTACTATCGATCAGTAGTTTAAACAGTTGTCCAAGGTTAGGCTTATCCTTTTCACTGTAGCCAGGTGCCCCAATCAGTAGCTGCTTCCCACCTTCCAAATCCACAGCTTCGACGTGAGTAGCAAAGTGGAGGTAGTTTTGGCCAGCGTCGGGCGTGACACACCAGCTCAGCTTACGGATCCCATTTTGATCGATACTGTCGGTAGAAAGTAGGGCACAGAGTTGACCCACTTGGGTCTGTTCCTTGTCTTCGACCTTCAGTGTAGCTAATGGGGATAAGATCAGTAAATCAGCTTTACCGTCATTGTCGATATCTACGACCTTAAACTTGGCAGCAAATTGACTTATAAAGGTAGCTTCGGGGTCGATTCGGAAGCTAGGTGTGTTTGGAAGTCCTCCACTAGCGTTACCCAAATATACAAATAGTGCGCCACGGTACAGTTGATTGGTACCGATCGATTGGGATGGGGCCGCAATGACTAAATCGTCGATACCATCTCCATTGACAGTCGAGTACCGCCAAATCGGTCCCAAACTTGGACCCAGTCAATGCACTTTCGGGTGCTTTCAGCTGCTTGTAGGTTTGCCACTTACCATCAACTTTGGAATAAAGGTCAACTTTACCGAATTGAACCTTATATCCGATCGGATGGTTGGAATCGCTAGGTTTCGAGTTGAAGGCAGTTGGAGAACTGACAACCATGGTTAGACGGTTATTGGCACCGTCGAAATAACCAAAGGTGGGAGGTACTGTGCCGAACTGACCGTCCTCGCTCGTTCCAACGATTGTGCTGACCTTCCAATTCGACTGGACCTTCAATTTGGTTTGCAAAGTCGTCAAGCTGTGGCAAGCCAACCGATCGAGTCCTAAAGGTGGTCGAGGCTGAACTTCACCGTTGAGTTGCGCTTGTTGGGTAAAGTTGGTCACTATAATTGACATAGTACGTTTTGGAGGAGTGGCTTTAGCTGCAGTCGTAGTTATTGTTTGGTTGTAGGTCGGGAACTGCAAGGGGCAGAAGCCTCCACTAACAGGACGACCCTCTAGCCTTGCGATCAGATCTTGAAAGCAGTAGTGAACCAACATTGCCATGTCGTATTTACCTACAAATTGCATCCAAGTTACCATTTCAGCATTTTAAATCAAAGCTTACCGCATCGGAAATAGTCATCGTAGTTGTTGACTAGGAACGGTGACTAAATTTCATAAAGTAAGTATAACCAATCTTATAACAACTACTTTTTTGGTGCCAAACTGGCCAAACAACCTATCACCAGAGATTCGATTACCCTTGAGCGGCGGCCAAACCTATAGTCATACACTGGTTCAACACGAACCAACTCACTACAGCCAACATTTTTTATCAACATATACCTTAATTTAAAATAAAAGCTACCTTTGAAACCCATCCCTTTGTATATATTAACTAGGTCGTTAGTTGGGGTGTCCCAAGTTCGCTACGACATAATACATATAAACATAAAATTAAAAATAGCAAAGCTTACCTCGAAGTAATTCAACGACTTTTCATGGGCCAGCACAATATCCCCACCAGGATCAGCGGCTTGGTGAGCCGTATAGAAGTCCCCATCGAAATCTAAGTCGGCCATAGCTTGGATGAAAGACTGGGATCGACGATCCAGTCCATGCCAACAGCTGTCACTGACGCCATGGCTCACTACTCCGAATAAGAAACTGAGGATCGATTCGAATGGCTGAGTCTTGCCATTCGTCCCTACCGATTCCTTTCCAGTAACATTGGTATCTTTAGTCTCGAATTTCGATTTGGTATTCAAAAAGCTGGTCAACTGGTTGGCGTAGTTAGTTTGTATGAAACTGAGGGTGCTAAAGTAGAAAGGAGGCCAATGGGCTTTATATTGCACCTACTTCAGCTTCAAAGTTTCAATTTGAAAATGGTACCTGCTTCACCAGCTTCTTCATAATCCCTGCACACGTAGCCCCAATCGGGGAAGAAGGAGCCTGCTTGCATGGCTCTTTTGTTTCGATTCAACAGTTCAAAGTAGTGGGCGGTGGGTTTGGCGTCCAAGTAACTTAAGGCAAGTCTAGATACCTCGATGTGGGTGGACATGCCACTATTTTCAATAGTTTAGTAAAGGTTTTGGTTAGGTTTTACCATGCCAGTGTAGAAGGTAGCGATACTATTATAAGAGGTAAAAGTCGCATCTAGGAACCTGACCAAAACTAGTTTTGAAACGTATATATACAAGGTCTGGTATTAGGATATTGAAAGTTGTGTGTTGGTATAAAACTACGCTAGTTCTTAATTGAAATCAAATTGCTGTAAATATAGTTGCAACTCGCCTTGAAAGAAATAAAGGTTGGTTTTACTTTCCCACCCAACTTTATACATCCTTTACAAAAGAAATGCATAAATTACATCGTATTCTTATCCTAAAACATGACCTTCCTTATTAAACTTATGCGTTGTATTACTAAGTTTAATTACTGCATTTATCCTTCTTTGGGAAATATCCACGATGCTTTAATTGCTAAGAATCAATAAGATGTAAAGTTTGGTAGGGATGTACTTTGATTCCTACTTTGACATGGCAACACTGTAGGGGAGTTTAGCTGGGAGCTAAAGGAGGCTGCACTTCTACATACTGACAATCAAAGCCAAAGGATTGGATAAGTTGAAGTGATTTTTATACAAGGTATAGCATCCTTATCAGCTGCCTTTGCTTCTGAATTTTAACAGCCAAGAACACAACAGCATGCTTCAACAATAAGCTGCAATATATTATGTAAAGCTAATTACTACTCATGCCCAAATTATACTATGGATAATCAACCTATCTCAAAATTTCTAAAACCAGATGTTATTGGTTGGCCTCAATACTGAATTTTATCAAGGATTTCAAACTAACAGATGTTGTATATTGATTTCTAAATATTACATGGACTATAAATTTTGGCTATTTACATTTTGTATAGTAACATGTAAAATAGATTCAATTTCAAAGTTCTCTAAGGAAAAATGCCAACCAATTACTATGACTTGAATTCCAGATTCTCGATATCTTTCTATAGCCTATAAGTATATAACTATAATGGATCACATTTTTTATCCCTAATAAAAATTAAGTTAAGTGTACGATGTTTTTATATATATTATAAAGATTTCAATTGAATATCAACAAAATCAGCTAGTGTTCAACTGCCTACTACATCCGTTCTGATTTATCAAGTACTTTAATTTTAAGCTTTACAATAAATATTATCTAATAAATCGGAACGACTTGAAAAGTCAAGTTGATTAGAGCATCAGCTTACTATCAAATCTCTATATATCACCTAACAAACCTATTCATAAACATATATCTTAACTAAAAGTACCAATTTACTATATTCATATATTTAAGTATATATGCATATAGCTTATGGCTAGCATATAAGTAAGTAGAGTGTTTATATGCGCGTAGACATATCTGCCAGTTGTTGAGGACAGAAATAGGTTTCCCTCTATAAAAAGATTCCGGTTCGAATCTGGATGCTTGCGTTAAACTATATACTTTTCTTTCTATAAGTACATTTTCATTGTAATTTCCTAGTATCATTTCCTTTTTGCCATACCTTTTCAATTACAATCTAATTGTTGGTATCCTTTTCCAATCTAATTTGACAACTTGCACTTTATGAACATTTTTAAGTTAAATATAGCCATACTGTCATAGTAAGTATTCGAATCAAATTTCCAATGGAATCTCTGAAGATATATTTTTATATAGATATGTATTTGGGAGGATATAGTAAAGTTACTCTACAGCAAAATATTCGATATTATTCATTTCTACTGGGACGAGATAGACACTATACTTTTATATAAAATTTTCCGGTATGCTTCTCAATAACCCAATCATATTACTTTATTTCTAAACTTTCCTAATTCGAACTTCAACTTTTGCCATCCAATTTCACAATCCTATGAATAGCATCCTAACAAACATGAACTTCTACCTAACATAGATTACTTGGGCACGCACATAAAGCAGATGATATCATACGGACCTTTGTTCTTTATCTATCTTTGAAACGAGGTAGGTCAGCATTAAAACTATATTGATGGCATTGTCACCTGAAGTGGATTTAAGGCTCTTGCCAACTTCACTACCTCACCCATTTCTTGGCATCCATGCACTTATACAAATACTCGATAGCATTTATAATGTGCTTATAATACGACCTACCCAACTTGTTGAAAAGGGAATATTCTATCAGGCTTCTAACACCTTCGTCCTTGGCAAGAAATCAGATTAAACCCTGACTATCCGTAATATCAACTCCTACTATTTTTATAGTGCTATGGAATTTTGAAATAGTAAAGTTAGATGAAAGAATAAATGGGCAAAGAAACTGTAAAGTATTTAAATTCAAAAAACAATACAATGAAACGGATATTAAATAGTATGGTTTGGCTAATATTTATTTATAATACGTATGGCTCAATGAGCTAAATGAAATAACTTTATCGACAAATATATAGGGTTAGCTCGATATACAAGATACGTCCAAAGTATCGTACATGTGAGGCAGAAACTATCAATCAACTGCTCAAAGTTGATTGATGCTGGTAACTGAACAAGGTTATACAAACTGGTTTCGAAAGCAACTAGACGTTGTCAGCCTACCTAGTCATATTCTTCACTAGAACCTTGAATTTGTTGAACTTGGACTTCAAGTCGAGGCTACTTTTCTTAGCAGGAGTAGGCTCGTAGTAGATGGACTCATCGTCGGATATATCTTCACTAACCGATTCGTACATGTTGAGGTCATGCAGGTCCTTCAAGATCATACTAGCTGGATCAAAGTAATGTTTGGATTTGCGGTAGTTCATACAGGCTTCGATCTGTTCGGCGTTGGGGATGAAGCCGTAATCTAATGAGGAGGGAACGATACCTTGGCTCAACTGCTGGTTGGTCTCTTTAATGGTGATGAAGCTGGACATGTTGTGCTGAATGTATTTTACAAAAACTAGTATAAGCTGGTAAACTATAGTTTTTAGATTCTTGGTCCAACAGCCCTTTATATAGTATTTGAAACTTTGTGTAGTGCCTAGACTTTGAAATTGGCGTTAAAATTAGATGAGACTGGTGTCAATTAGGGCGATTTGGTTTATCCCATCTATAGCACAATCAATTGAAAACTAAATTTAGATAGGCTGCTTGAGGAAGATCTACTTTTATGGAAGGTTGGAAGCTGGCTGTGGACCAAAGTGGCAACTCCTTCTCCTATTGGAATTCCCATTTTGAACTAAAAGATTTCGGGTAAAGTTTGAGGGAGCTAAATTAACTTTGATTCATCAGATTTTAGATTTGGTATCGGATGTGCAAATATAGATAGATGTGCTAAGTTTAGTCTGGAATTGATTGTAACCGGATTATTTTTAAACAATTAATTGTCATTGATGAGAAATAGAACCAACAAGCTAAAAATAAGCGAGGTGGAAAGATTGAACGCGAGGAAAGCCAAGAATATGCCAGAATTAAAGGGACCTTGGACTCTCCTATATATTAACTATTAAGGTAGTCAGCAGTAGCAAGGGTCTTTAGTTGGTTTACTAGTGCTATATGTCGCAGTTCCCCCGCTCAAAGTTTATTGTTAGAATTGGGCTTCCCCTCCATCCGACATACTAATATATTTTATTTGAGCCTCAACTTGCATGGAAACAAAAGTGTCGATGACTTCAGTACACTTTTCCTTAGATACTGGTATGCTTGGATGAAGGTAATGGTGACTATTAAACTTACAAAGTAAAAGGCTAAATATATGCTTATAAGAAAGCATGTATTTGAGCCTTAAGTGATAGCTTCTTTTACTTAGATGTATGTTCTGTCTAAAGAATTATAAAGGCACATTTCCAAGCACAATGGAGTGCTACTATTAAGTCAAATCGAACAAACACCTTTTGTGCTTGCATTTGGGAAATCATTTAATAAAATCCAAAGTTCAATATTGTTGAACAAAATTCCTAAACTTTGACTTAAAAGGTGTCGAAATTTAGTGTAAAAAAGGTGTCACAATGCTGTCAAGATACAGAGTGTTTAGAGAGTGGTAGATAACTTTTCCTGGATAGGTATTTGAAATTATATATTTAAGTTTGAGGTTTAATTGTAAAGTCTAACAACCTTTTGCTTGTATCTCTACTAAATTTACATCTTGAACCTAATTTCAGTAGCTGATAAAAGATTAATATAATTCTTTATCTATATATATAAATGGATAATTGATATAATAGTCGAGAAAAGATACATACAAAACAATAAAGTCAAATAGAATTACCCAAAAACCAAAACTACTAATTTATTAAGTGACCTAAAACCTAAACCTAGATACCGTGCTGCTGCAAAACGGCTATAGCCTCCTGGACTTTGAACTTAAGGGCAACGGGGCTATCCAGTAGATGGAGCAACTCGTCGTTGTCCATCTCAAGCAACATACCGGTGATCTTACCAGCTAGATCTTCGTCGTGGGCAGCAATGAGGGGGAAGAGCTGTTCACCCAACATCTGCTTCTGGTCTTCAGGTGATGCGGCAGCCAAGGCAGCGGCGGTGATACCGTGGGAGGGGATGTCAGCCTGGGGGGCAATTGGCTGCTCGGCGTGGGAGGGGATGGCGTCAGCGTGAGCAGATACCTGACGGTTGTTGCGGCGGTTATCCTTGGGGTAGGCACGGTTGTGGGGCTGCATGTGGGGCTGGTAGTTGCCACGGGGTCCGTTGTTGTAAGCGGGACGGCCCGATATACCGGCTTGAGGGTACATACCAGCACCGCGTGGGGGAGCTGGGAACCCGTTGGGGGCCTGGGGGTAGTACATGTTGGGGAACATGGGGCCTCCAGGACCGGTGACAATGGGTTGGCGGGCGTTGCGCTGAGCTAACAGAAGGTTGCGGCGCTCCTCCTTCTTCTGGGCGTAAGAGATGTACAGAGGTTTGTTGTTGACCATCTTACCAGAGACTTCAGCCAGAGCTTTGGCAGATTCCTCAGCGGTGGAGTAGCATATGAAACCGAAGCCACGGGAGGTTCCATCCTCGTTGCGCATAATTACACAGGAGGTGATGGTACCAAAGGGCTCGAAGATGGCGCGGAGCTCCTCATCGCTAGTCTCAATGGGGATGTTCTTGACGTAGAGGTTGCTGGGCTCGTTCTTGGTGGACTTGGCGGATCCCGAGTGCTGCTGGCGGAGCTCTACTTCACGCTCTTTCTTGGACATGGCACGGCAGACGTAGATGTTCTTACCCTTAAGCTCCTTATCAGTGGAGCTCGGCGACAGCTTTGACGGCATCCTCGTGCTTCTCGAAGTTGATGAAACCAAATTCCTTGGATTTACCTTCAGCGGTGCGCTGGATGACGTTGGAGGTGATGGTACCATACTTGGAGAAGAGTTCGTGTAAGTCTTCTTCGATGACAGAGGCATCCAAGTTCTTGACGTAGATGTTGGTGAAGTTGGCTTCGGCGTACTCTTTGGCCTTGGGAGCTCTAGTCTTGGAGGATTCGTAGTGGTTTACGTGGACGGCAAGATCGTTCAGAAGCATACCGTTGACACTCTGGATGGCGTTCTCAGCATCCTCAATCTTCTCAAAGTGTACGAAACCGTAGCCCTTGGATTTACCGTTCTCGGTTACAACTTTGGCCGACAAGATGTTTCCGTAGGTGGAGAAGGTGTCGTGCAGAGCCTTGTTATCGATGGAAGCTTCCAAGTTACGGATGAAAATGTTACCGGTACCTTTGAGGCGGAGGTTGGGGTCGCGCTGGGACCACATAATTCTGCACTGCTTACCTTGAATCTCCGAGTAATTGAGGGTTTCAATAGCACGCTCGGCGTTCTCGGCGTTGGCATAGTTGACGTAGGCATAACCTAAAGAGCGACCAGTCAGGGAGTCACGGCAGACGCGGATGCTTACGACGGGGCCAACCATCGAGAAGAACTCGAAGAGTACCGATTCGTTGACGAACTCGGCTAGTTCGGTTACATAGAGAGAAGCGAGGGGACCTTTGGAGTCAGCTGGGACTTTGGTAGGCTTGGTGACCTGTTCAGGGTTAGTAGCGGTGGGGACATTAGCAGTAATTGGTTCTTGAATAGTCATTATATAGTTTTTTGGCTTTTTAGATTTGTAGGAATTTTAAAAGTTTTAAAAAATCAACAGGTAAAGAATCTGGCGAAAAGCTGGTGCTTTAAACCATTTTTCCAAAAAAATTTAATTGGATAGACTTCAGATAAACTTTTTGCTACAAGGGCTTAGCACATTCTAATTTGTGGCTAATGATTTCACCCCACTTGATATTTCCTTATTTGTGCTTAGCTTCTTGAAGCTTGTGCTCCCAAGTTCTTTGATCCATGTGTTTAATTAATTTGCTGAGGGTCCAATTCTCTAGATTCAATATAAGCTTTAGAAGGCTAGTCTCCTGTGTGAAATAGACTATAGGCTGTCCATCCTTTATATAGAAGGTGTAAACCCAATACTCCGTATAGATATGAACATCAGTTTGATTTATAGTAAACACAGCCGTCTTCAAATTCTTTGGGCCAGTTGGCAATTCACTAAATGTAGTTGCAATAACAAAATATAGCCTGTATCTCTATAATGCTGTATTTTACCTAATCGCTTATTAGAAATGGACACTCCCACTGACAGCGACAATCCATTCACTCTTGCCCTGTAAAGAATTTCGGTTAATTCTGCTTTCCATAACTTAAATTGAATACAATAATTGAAACCATATATCAATATGAAGTAGGTAGGAAAACTTCGATTTACTTGTAAAAGCATGCTAATATATGTGTTGAAAAGTGCCATTTTCATTAAATTTGTAAAGTTATCTCTATGCTTTTAAAACTGTTTATAATCCAACTCCTGATTGTATATAGTATACCATTCAACCTAAACCCACAGGCCTTCCTATTCAACATTCTAATCAATAGAACTGATAACTTAAACTACAGAGCAAAGGACAATATAATCACAACTATCAAATTAAAACTATCAGCTATAGGGCTTCACCTATATCTACATAAAAGTAACTAAAGCGGTCTAATGTAGGGATAGAATCGAAGCTTGGCCTTGCAAGGAGTGTAGGGACTCTGAGTCAACCGTAAAATACATTCATTTCCATTTCCAGCATCTAAACAAAGTTCATCTTACTGATAACTAAAAGACACAAACATTTAGTTATATCGATGGAGATCCTTAATGCTGCAGAGCTTGACCACTAGCCACTTGGAAATATAGGCATCGTTCTACAATATACTGAACGGTAAGGCAAAAGTGTTATTTAGCTGGAAGTAGCACTTTGATGTAATAATGTAGTACAAAAAACCTTACAAAAATCCGTAAACTTACTTAGGTACAAGGATTACAAAATGAATGTGGAACTCGATGTGTCTTTGGAGCATATAGTAACTATAACTTACGGACAATTGAGGTCTTGGAACATAGTCTTCGCTCACTGATTCAACGCAAAACTTGTGACGTTTCCCAGGGCTGTCAAAGGGAGCGACGACCTCTCCCATAAGCCGACACTCATCAATATGCTAAGCAGCTTTTTCTATCACCAGAACGAACTTTGGTTCAACAACTGGGTTTCTTCACCTAAAGTTGGATACTATAGAAATGACGATCACTTCCATGCCTTCGGTTATGACTTCTACGACAGCATTTTTTGTTAAACTTTTTCGAGTTACTTGGACTATTTTATGGTATTTTTAGCAGCACTGATTCCTTTTAAAAATACGTACAAGCAATGTTAAATATATTAACGTTTGAAATAAAAGTGGTAAATTGGTTTTGTATGTGTATAAATCACTTTGAATTAATAGACTCTTGAAGATATACTTCAACGAAACAGTCAATCCCAGATATCTAGGATTTTCAAAATATTAGAAAGCAAAAATAGGAAAGTACCCTTTCGATTGATTGACCTACTCGAATTAAAATGATTTAGATCGTATTTAGTATCCAGGTCAAGGAGAAGCTATTCGGTAACTAATTTTACTAATCTCTCACTCAAATGCTGATAAGGATTTTCAAGTAGCGCGAAAATGACTTGAAAAGTGAGATTCGTCCCATATATCTATCTTCAACCTCTATGACAAGCCATAAAAGTGAGCTTTGCTCAAGCAAGTAGTGACTTTTTTTGACATATATATTTGCTATTAAATGATATATTTGACTGCTCAAATTTGCAGCTAGATTCCCATTTGATTTTTAACTGCTTGGTTATATAGTGATGGATGTGAATGAATATAAGGTTTAAAAAACTGTCAGTTACTTTTCATGGTGATGCCTTAATTCCAAACAACAGTTGAAGTCTTATGCTATTTCATTGCAGTTACAACCACAATTATTATAGAAACTGATCTACTATTTTAATATGAAACTAACTTTTAGGAATTGTAAAAATGTTTTCAAATGTCCTCATACTCAACCTTCTCGCTACTTATATCGTATCCTTCAACTTGGACCCACAGACTATCCTCTCCAACATATTAGTCAAAGGAACCGATAATTTGAAGTATCAGATTCGAAACAACATAGCCACAACTACCAACTTAAGACGGCCAGCCATAGAGCTCGCCTACGCATATACGAACATAGCCAAGGTGCCATATTGTGGAGCTGGACTTGAAGACTGGTCTTGCAAGTTCTGTAAAGCTTCTCAGCTTACTGGCAGCGACATCAAATTTCACTCTCAGTATATAGATCCCGTTATTGGAACTCGGTTTATCCTACTAGTTAACAAAAGGCATCGACATCTAGTTATATCGGTAAGAGCGACCTTTGGACCACAGAACATGGTCACCAACTTTTTATCAGCAGGTGTGTCCTTCTACAACATACTGGAAGGTAAAGCTAAAGTCTTAAAAGGCTGGAAGATGAACCTCGACTCGATAATGAAAAACAAGCGAGCCTTAAAGGAGTTTATAAATTTACCAAAGTACGAAGACTACAAAGTTATGGTAACTGGACTATCAATGGCCGGCGCTGTAGTCACTCTACTTACAGTTGGCCTGCATATCGAACTTGGAGTACCTTGGCAACGTATAGTCGCCGTAACTTATGGGCAACCACGACCTGGAAACGTAGAATTTGCCCACTGGTTTAACTCAAAGCCAATGACTTTTGCTAGAGTTGTCAACGGTAACGATGACATATCCCATATGCCGGTATCTAGCGATCTTTTTGGTAATTATTCCCATCACCAGAACGAACTTTGGATCGATAACAGGGTCTCTCCACCTAAAATCAGCTACTGTAGAAGCGATGTGTTGGAGGATCCTAGCTGTTCTAACTCGGTTGATCCAGCAAATTATAACAACGATGACCACTTTAATGCCTTCGGCACTAGCTTCTACGATGTCCATTTCTGTTGATTTTAAACTATTTACTCAGCTTCGCTTTACTTTCTATTTGAACAAACCTCATTTATAAAAGCACATTCAGTTATATATATATCTTTAAAATAAGGAGCTATATATTCACTTTATATGTACATATATATTTAAATAAATTAACAGCACTGATATACCCATACTTATCTTAAGATGACTGATTCGATTTTGTAACTTTTATGCAACTTCATTGTTTTACTGCATAATTTCATACTGATGGATGCGGCAAATATAAATTTTAAATAAACTTTCAGTTACAATCAAGTTTTGACAATAAAACCCAAACAACAAAGATCAATTCACATGTCATTTTGCTACAGTTACAAGACTTCTTTTTACTAAAATAAATATATATTTGAGTGTAATCTATATTTCCTAAGCTGTAAATATGCCTATAAAAATACTTTTACTCAGTTTTCTTGCTACATATGTCGTACCGTTCAACCTAAACCCTCAGACCATAATATCCAACTTACTAGACAAAGGGACCGATAATTTGAACCACCAAGTTCGAAATAATGTGACTACAGTAACTAACTTGAAACGACCAGCTATAGAGCTTGCCTATACGTACACGAATATAGCCAAGGCGGTATACTGTGGAACCGAACTTGAAGATTGGTCTTGCACATTCTGTAAAGCTTCCAAACTAACTAAAAATGATATCAAATTCTACTCTCAACATATAGATCCTATTGGTGGAACCAGGTTCATCCTACTTATTAACAAAAGACACCGACATCTAGTTGTATCAGTAAGGGGATCCTTTGGGCCCCAAAACGCGGCCACCAACTTCCTAGCAGCAAATGTACCCTTTTATAACATTTTGGATGGTAAGGTCAAAGTCCTTTTAGGTTGGAAGATGTGCTTTGATTCAATAATGAAAGGTAAACAAGCTCTGGAGGAGTTTGTAAACCTACCAGAATATAAGGACTACAAAATTATGGTAACTGGACTATCTATGGCTGGTGCTATAGTATCCTTACTTACAGTTGGACTACATATAGAATTTGGGGTACCTTGGAAACGAATAATTGCTATAACTTATGGGCAACCGCGACCCGGTAACGTAGACTTCGCCCACTGGTTCAATGCGAAGCCAATGACCTTCGCTAGAGTCGTCAACGGGAACGATGTCATCTCTCATATGCCAGCACCCAGCAACCTTTTTGGTAGTCATTCTCATCACCAGAACGAACTTTGGATCGACAACAGAGTTTCCCCACCTAAGGCTGGCTACTGTAGGAACGATGTGCTGGAGGATCCTGACTGCTCCAACTCAGTTGAGCCGATGATGTATAGCAATTTCGATCATGTTCACGCCTTCGACAACAGATTCTATGATGTCCTACTATGTTAATTTTTGAAGTTTTTACATTACTCCACCTTACTGTACATTTGTACAGACTTCATATAGAGCACCCCCAGTTAGCTCTAACTTACTCTTGAAATAAAAACCAATATATTAGTCTTTATCCATGTGCTAGTAGTTTATAGTAAGAAATTTTGAACCACAAGCTAGTACAACGCTATAGATACGCTTGTCTTCAGATATCTTTCGATTTCGCCCAAATCTGCAAGCAACTTCAAACTTCATTAGCTCCACTGCAGTGGTCCTCAACCTTTATTTGAGTTGAATTTATTTTCGGAATTTCTATACACTTTTAGTAAAAAGCAAGAGTTTGAAAGTGGGCCCATTCCGATATTGAGACCAAAGCATATACTCTGAGAAACTCTTCTCTAGTACATAATCCCATTTGGTAAATGCAGCAAGTATGGGACATATTTTCAGTTGAAACTCAATGTTGCTACCAAAGATTCAAACAACCAATTTTAATTCATGTCACTTTGCTACCGTTATAAACTTTATACAAATCTTGTTTACACGTATAAATATATCATTTGAATGCAGTATTTCATTTTGAAGCCGTAAGTATGTTCACAATAATTATTCTACTCACCTTTTTTGCTACCTATGTCATACCATTCAATCTAAACCCACAGATCATCTTATCCAACCTACTGGATAGAGGGACTGACAACCTAAACTACCAAATTCAAAACAATGTGACTACGACTACCAATTTAAGAAGACCTGATATAAAACTCGCCTATACCTACACAAAGATAGCCAAGGCAGCGTATTGCGAATTCGGACTTGAGGATTGGTCCTGTAAAGCATGCCAGGACTCCAAACTGACTACTCAGGATGTTCAATTCTACTACAAGCATTTGGATCCAGTAACTGGGACTCGGTTTATTTTGCTAATAAACAAAAGGCATAAACACCTAGTTATAACGATACGGGGTACTTTGATGCCGCAGACTTTAGTTATGGCCAACAACCCAGTAAACGTACCTTTCTATAATATCTTGGGTAGTAGAGCCAAAGTTCTGATGGGTTTTAAGACTTTCTTCGACGCTATAATGAAAAAGAAGGAGGTCCTCAAAGAGTTCGTAGACTTGCCCAAGTACAAGGATTATAAAGTTATGGTCACCGGGTTATCCATAGCTGGTGCTATAGCTACCTTAACTACCGTTGGCTTACATATAGAACTTGGAGTACCTTGGGAACGAATGATCGCTATAACCTATGGGCAACCACGACCCGGTAACAGTAGACTTTGCCCATTGGTTTAACTACGAAGCCCATGGCCTTTGCAAGAGTTATCAATGGGAATGACGATATTCCTCACATGCCTGCACCTAGCAACCCTTTAGGCAGGCATTCTCATCATCAGAATGAACTTTGGATCGACAACAGAGTTTCTCCACCTAAAATTGCTTACTGTAGGAACGACGTGTTGGAGGACCCTGATTGTAGCAACTCAGTTGAACCGTCAAAGTATAGAAACTCTGATCATACTCACGCTTTAGGATACAGTTATATTGAAGCTTGTTGATATGGAATGGTACAAGCAACATTCTACTCTCCATTAACCAATAAACCTTGTCTAATATCCATTTCTTTGAAAGCAAAATTTAAACTTATACCGATGCAACAGAGTTAAACTACTAAATCATCATATTACATTTATTAACTTAATCCATCTTGAGTGGCTTGATAAATAGGGCTAGGATCGATCCCAAGCAGGCCATACCTACCGAGATGGAACACATTATCAACTGGGTATTACCCAAGGCTTCGAGCCAAAGTGGCTTCACTTCGATGGGCAGTTCCCTTAACTTGTACAAGTCACTCAACAGAGATGGGACAACTTCGGCGTATTCGGGTGGCAAAAGGGTAAGCAGATGGATGTTAAGGTACCGGTTCCAAATTGTAGAGGCAATAGCAATTCCAGCACTGGACACAACGTTGTCTAGGAGAGCTACCAAAGCACATATGGTTGCAATGTCCTTGTAGTCGACCATGGACTCGTACATGACCAAAGCGACACAGAAAACTATACTCCAACCCGAGCCTATGAAAGCTTCAGCGGTGATAACGAAGGCATCTGAGGAATGAGGGTGACGGGCTGGTATAGTTAGAGCCAACCCAATTATGTTGAGTATGCACCCGACCCAAATTAAAGATCGAGTCCACTTGAACCTTTTTACTAGGTACCCAGCGATAAGACCGGCGATGAACCAAGAAACGTGGAAACCTCGATTCAAGATCTCAGAGTGAGTTTCGGTAATATCCCTAGAGATAATGAGATAAGGGGTGAAGTACACCCAGTTGACTGAGGATTCGAACCGGAGGATGGCCCTAGCGAATACGAGGATCATAAGAGGTTTGTTGAAGAGGATACGTCTAGGGATGAATGGATGGGAGCTATATTTGATCTCCCATACCGCTAACATGACTAGTAAAACTGCACCGACTACGATCATAGAAATGATCATGGGACTTTGCCACCCATCTGCTTCACGCAGGACCAATGAAAATGGTACTAGTAGCAGACCTAGACCGGCTGTCAAAAGGAACAGCCCGACGACATCCAACTCTTTGAAAATACTCCAGTTGAGGCTAGCTTTAGGCTTGTCTTCACGCTTACTGTGGCGTACTAAACCTATCAACATAGGGATTGGGGTGATAACCGTACCGATAGCCATGATACGGAACAGCCACCGCCAACCGATGTCCCTTATCGGTTGGATTATAGGTAGACTTGCGAAGATGGCGATGAAGCCGGGGAAGGAGTACATCATGTACCCTAATCCACGATTCTCGACGGGTAGACGTTCGGCTATGATAATGGGTAAAATGAGGTCACGACCTACATTTCCCAACGAGTACAAGATGGTACCGGCCGTAAACTGTATGAAGGTGTAGGACAGCCCGGTCACCAAGTAGCCAATCAGCATCATGACCAAGATCAAGAGGAGGATGGGGAATCGACCAAACATATCGGATAGTTTAGAATAAACCGGTAGCAAAAAGACTCCTAACACGATGGATACGACTTCGGGGATGGCGTTGAGGTCGAAGGAATCCAGATCACCGAACATCAGGGCCTGTAGAGGGTAGATTACTGTTGTAGTTATGGCCCAGAACAAGGTGAAGAAAAGTAATCCAATGAATATTATTTTGGTGTTGAAATCCATGGGCTGGCCTTGAGGCTGGTTGAGGTCAGGTACATCCAACTCATAGGCATCCTTCTCGATTGTACTAAGGTTGTCAACTTCACTTGACTTCATCTTGGAAAAAATCTAAAAAGACTAAGGAAACTTTTAAAGTAGAGAGTTCTTATCAAAATTTTCAGCTATTTATTGGTATGCAGGTATACAAACTTTAGTTCCGGTTGGATGGATAAATTGTTCTTACGTATCCTATCTACTTTTTGTTGAAATTCTGAAAACTGTTGAGTTTACTTTTAATCACTATCAGATTAGAATTGTTATACCATATATAGGAGAAACCCATCAGTAGAATACTTATTCGGAAGGAGTCGAACACAGGTATCGCTTTTAAACAGGGTGCTTGAGTGGATATTCTATTTTTAATACACTTTTAGCTGCAGATGGGTTCGAGTATTTGGTAGACTGAGTGATAAATATTCCCTTTTGCATAATAATTTGTGTCTAAAAGAATGGTAGCCAAGACAAGTGTTCTATTTGTGTATATATAATAATTATGTAAATAATGGAATACATATGTACGAGTAGTGGGAATGGGGTGTGTTAATGTTACATGCATTATTTGAATTTATAGTACATCAGGGAAATAAGCTATCCATATCAATATATATTTAAACAATCCTTAATAAAACCAAGACTATACCCTTGTCTCTGCTACATCCGTATGAGTCTACTTGTAGCTTGTTTGAAATCTACACTCCGCAGATATAAATACTGTATTTGCTCTTTATAGCTATTTTCTTGCAACAATCAGGCAGGAATCTAGCTTGAACGACCAGGCCAAATCCAAAATCCCTTTATCAGTTGGTTTATATTAGTAGCCTGGGAATGGTATCTGATATCGGGTTTACGTTCCCATTTCGATTGCATTTTAAATTTCACTCAGGTCATGGGATTAGACACCTTCATTAAGATGAAGAAGCTGGAGTGAATCAGTAATGTCCAGTTAGGCGTCCATATATGTGAAAGTTCTTATTTTTTATGTTGAAAGCTTACCTTGAGATCCATATCCCTTTAAACTAGTTTTCAAATATAATTACGATAGGGACCATTCGGTTAAGCTTCACTTGGTCTTCAACAACCAAAAAGAAAAGCTGTGAATTTCTGTGGTATTTCTAATACAAGCTTAGATTTTTTGTAATAGCCATCAAATTTGCTATATTTACCGAAGCGAAGGGTGCCTAATGCTATATTGACTTCAAACCAATTGGTATATATTTCTACAGTAGTATTTGCTCGTTTGAATTGAGATTTTACCTATTGATCTTTGTTTAAAATTTTACAATAACTTGCGAATTTTTGTTGCTAGCCTATGCCAAGGTACTTTGAAAATGTATACTAATAGCATATAGTATTTATCGGACAACAAGATCAACTGATGTAAAGCCACTTCACAGCCAAAAGGAAGCTACGGCCATCCATTCGACACCCAAGTACATGCCGCCTTTTTAACCCACCTTCCAACTGTAGGAAAGGGTTAATGAAAACCCCACGAACAAGTTATCAAAATTTATGCGAACCACAGAACCTACTCTAATTTGATTCCTTATAAGCAGCACAGCCAGTATCGGTACCGTTTGTCCAAGAATCCTTTATACATTCGAGATTAACTGTCACTTAGCTCCAAATGAAACATATATTTTTATGCAAATAATCCAGAATGCGCAGTTTTATTAAGACAATCAATTTGGACTCGATTAGTATGGGGATTTTATTTTTAACCAAGCATTCTGGAGATGTAGCGTAAAGATCTTCTTACACGATTATTGGACGTTACTTTCCATATAAGAAGACACAAGTAGAAAATAGTAGACTATCTCCTATACCTTCTTTTAAAACTAATACCACCATGACTTTCTATGTATCGAACCCAACCTTATTCAACACCAACTTTCGCCACTCCAACCGACTTGTAAGTCGAGATGTAGGGCAGATGGACATCTCGGCTATGTCCAAAAGTTGTAAAGCCGAATGTAGCGATGAAGAAGACAACGACTCCACTTGTCTCAAGATGTGCGATTTGACCGTCAAGTTCTTCAAAGACAACGGCCCTAAACTTCAGGAATGTGAGACAAAATGTAAGTCCGATCCCAAATGTGCCAACGACTGTGCTATGCAGATATTCGGTATAAGCAGTGAAGAACATGAAGCTAGTAAGAAGATCACTGAAATTACCAAGAAATGTACTGGTAAGGATGAGGATGCTACCTTAAGCTGCGTCAGTAAGGATCTGAATGTAAGTAAGGATGTAGTCAAGACTTCATTTTTATGTGTCAAAGATAAATGTATGGATCTAGATACCTTGGAAGGATTGACGCAGTGTTCAGCTAAATGCCAGAAGCCTCTGTACGACAAAACCAAGTCCGACTCAAGTTCATCTAAAGTCGAGAGTAGTAGTGCATCGAAATCAAGCTCAGCTTCAGCTAGTGACAAGAAGAACTCAACCAGTTCAGCGGCATCTAGTTTAGAATCTACTTCAACTTCCATCCAAAATGTTTCAAAAGCTGCGATGATAACTGGGTCTCTTTTAATCTTTTCAAGCATCTTTACCGCCTTACTTTAACTTACAAACCTATAATAAATACTAACTAATTGACCTGACTGCCATAATTTTACCCATATATATTATTACTATGTGATATGGTGCAAACTTATATATTTATTCTTTTAGATCTCAAAGCTTTGAAAAAGAAAACTTTGATGCTTTTGTTTACTGTTAGCTATTTAACTCTTGCAAATAATTGTGATGAAGTTTATATTAGAACCATCAATCAGTTTTTATTAGCATTGGTAATAGAGTACATTTTAACCTCGATCTATAAGAAAACTTCAATTAATAGGAAGAGTACTTTTCTATTTATCAAAAAACTGGTGGAAATATACTTTGGATTAACGGTATGAAGAATTGCCGCTGTATCACAATTGCATATTTAGATGTTTGAAACTAAAACTTTAAACTGTATGAGTTAGCTAGTTAAACATTAGCTAAATAAGGCACTGGGCCAATAGTTGGTATAGTGGAGGAACTTATACGTCATATATTAGTACAATACTACATATAGCTAATGCCCCAAGTAGCTAACCCCTATAATGTGTTGACTTCAAGCTCAAATTTGTCAAGTATAGCTAGCTAAGATCACTTAGCTTTCTAATACCACAACCATGTTAAAGGCAATGTCGATAACTATATTTGCTTTACAATTAATTTTCATATCCGTCACATTGACAGCTACATCTTTCCAAGACAAAGACCTCAAAGCTATACCCCTCGAAAATAAAGATTCAAAAGTAATAGCGGATGATAAAGATTCCAAAACTATAACCGACGACAGAGATAACTCAACGACTACTGTCGCCTTCGCTAAAGCCCCTAAAGATACTTCAACTAAATTTGATTCACCTCACGCCACAACTACTCATTTAGGACCTCCACCACTCACTTTAGAGAGCCCTAGAACCAACTCCAACTTACCAGCCATAATTGGTGGATCGATTGCCGGGTTTTTAGTTTTACAAACTATAATAATATTTGTTGTCTACAAGAAATGGAAGGAGCATAGACGGAAGGTTAAATGCGCAACTATTGAAAAGGAATGCAATGATGAGTACAAGCCAGCTGAGCCCTTGCAGGAACACTTGTGGTCGGAGAATTTAGATTTGCAAATCAACAAGGACGTCACTTTCAATATGTTAACTACTACCCAATCCCCTACCTTTGACGACAATTTGGCCAGGACCGATATAACCGGATCCACTAAGGTTGATCGTCCAGCTACTAGGGATTAGCTCAAAGCTCTTAATTAAAGCTTTAGTTTATAGGCCTTTATATATTATACACAGATTCAACTTTGTATACTTGATTTGATTTGGAGGGCTATAGCAGTGGTACATGGGTTACAAAGTATAGATGAATTATAATTTTCGATCAAGTTCCAATTTCGAAAAAACTCTTTATCACAACTTATTATTATAACTTTTTGCTTATCGAAAAGCAAGCTTCAACCATATATACCATTATCATATAATGCTTGAATAATTACATTCACTACACTATATATAACTAATTTGATCTAGCGTTCGAAACTTTTATATGCTAACTTATAGTATATCTACGTGTTTATAGATTAGAAACTCCAATCCAGTTTCTATTAGGAAACATATGCCCATAATATCTACACAGACAGTCTAACAAATTCAATACAACATCCTTTAGGCTTGATCAAATCTTTCTATAAGCTCCTTCAAAATTTACGTCATTTGAATTGACCATATCTTTGAAATTTTCATTTCACTTTCAATCAATTTGATCTTTATCTCAAGAAGCTAACAGTCGAGTCCAATTCAACCAACCCTACATCACTTACAAAACCTTAAAGATGCCATACGGACAGGTAGCTATTTTCAAACTAAATCATTTTAAAATGTATACCGTTTTGATAAGATAGTAATAGGACCACCTGGTAGTGGTAAATCGACCTACTGCTACGGCCTACAACAAGTTTTTCAGTTCTTTGAAGCGGTAATTTCCAGCTTTTATTTTAGTTAATTTTCAAATATTTTAGAAAAATGATTGTCGTAAATTTAGATCCAGGTAATGACACTTACAAATACGATTGTGCAATCGACATTAGAAGTTTGATAACGGTTAAAAAAGTTATGGAGGATGAACGTTTAGGTCCCAATGGAGCTATTATATTTTGTATGGAGTACTTGGAAAAGAACTTGGATTGGCTTATTCAGAGGCTAGAGTCCTATAAAGGTATTTATGTTATAGTTGAATTTTCTAATGTATTTGTATTTTATTGATAAATAGACACGTACTTTGTTTTCGATTGTCCCGGCCAAGTTGAACTCTTCACTCACAACTTTGCCGTGAAGAATATAATCGATAGACTGCAAAAGTTAAACCACAGGGTAACTCTTTGTACCTATTTTTATTTTTAATCTTTAAACGTTCAGTTGGTGGCAGTACATCTAGTCGATTCTCACTACTGTGCTGATCCTTCCAAATACTTATCTGTTTTACTGGTAACTTTGAAGACGATGTTACTTTTGGAGCTCCCTCACGTGAACGTGTTATCTAAGATGGACCTGATAGAATCTATGGGGCCCCTAAGTAAACTTTGTATCTATAGTTTTACATTAACATATTTAGAATTCAATTTGGACTACTACTGTGAGGTGATGGATCTAAATTACCTAGTAGATGCCATACACGGTGACGGTGTCGAGTCAAAGTACCGTAAGCTTACTCAGAACCTAGTAGAGCTCATCGAGGACTTTGGTCTAGTCAACTTTTACCCACTTCAGGTTGAGGTAACTAAAATAAGTAACATATATACAAGCTTAACATTTGTATGTTGTTTAGGATAAAATGTCTATGATAAAGTTGATGCAAGTTATAGATAGGACTAATGGGTTCGTGTTTGGTGGTTTAACCAACAACAACAGCTCCATTTTAGATTCTGCTTTAGACACAGTGAACTTGGACTTTATTTCTGATGCACAGGAGAAGTTTATCAGAGACAACTGATATTCTCATTATATAGCTAGCTGTATCGCTTATATGAAACATATTTTATAGATGAACAGTTACTTAAAAGGTGCTATTTATTTCGTATTGAATAAAAATTTTGGCTGTATGTTTAAATATATTTTTGACTTTAGTTGACTAATATATTCTAAAGTATAATAACATTTGAATCATTGATATTACGACATTTATATAGCTGAAGTATATAGTAAGCTATAATCTAAATATTGACCAAAGAAATATTTTTTTAAGTAACAAGGAAAGTTGTTAGAAAATATATTAATATAGAGTTGAATCTACAGCAGCAGTAACCAGTGCTTTATATTTTAAACTAGAATAATATATGCGTCAAATGAAATATTCTGTTATAATTGAAAATAAACATTTAAAACTTGAATCAGTATACTATCAATGATACAACACTTGTATATGTCTCTTTTAAGATTACAACATAGGGTTTCAACTGAGAATGAAGTAAAATTTATTTATTTGGTTATATAGTGACTTAAAGGGAAGCTTCAACAATCACTTTGAGTGGTTGTACCCTCTTTAGCTCAGTTGGAAGAGCGTGGGACTGTAATTCAAATAGTCATCCCGAGGCCCCTGGTTCGATCCCAGGAGGAGGGATTCTTTTTAATTTTTAGATCCAGCTGGGTATTTTTATTTAGCTAGGTTGGAGGGTTAGTTTCATTTTTGTAGTGATGTAAAGCAGTGGTCTTCAATCTTATAAGTATGCACATATATTATAAGTAGGGAAGTACTGTTTATAAATACATTCAAGTAAACCATGTAAAAAACAGATGAGATACTACACATTGTGGGTAAGGATCTAAAAGGTTGAAAACCACTGATATAAAGGCTAACGATTCTTAACCTAGCAGATGTATAACAAGTTTACTTAAAGCACTAACATTTTTTTGTTTGCAACATTTAAAAAGGTACATTGTATGCAAAATAAAATTCATATATATTTGATTATAGATTGACCTAGTTTATTTGAACTAATATATACTTTACAATAGAGTCCGACTAAAAAGAAGTAAACAGAATTACAAATTAAATATATTGCAGAGTAGTCATACTAAAGTTTATTCGGATACATACTTTGAAGTAAAGCTATCTAAGTGGTTTACTAAAAATACTGTCTTTAAACTCTTCTCCGTGCCTGCCACAGTACCAAATAAAAAGAATCCCTCCTCCTGGGATCGAACCAGGGGCCTCGGGATGACTATTTGAATTACAGTCCCACGCTCTTCCAACTGAGCTAAAGAGGGTACAACCACTCAAGGTGATTGTTGAATCCTCATCAAAACTAGATATATAACAGATAATCAAGTTTGCTTTACACTTTTACTAGTACTTCCACATCAGATATGAGTCTTCAAAGTTGCAGGTATAAATTGTACAGAACAATTAATATTTACTGTGAATCTCCAAACATTCCACTTCATTTATCTTGTTATAGTGTTTAAATCATGTTTTTCGATTACATAGTACAGGTTCTAATTCCAACCTTGTTAGTGCTTTTATTAGTATTTCATAGTTGAACAAGCAATCCTTATTTTAAACTACCATTAACTACTCACTCCATAAAAGCTAAATGGTCGTTGATATTGATTTGTAAAAATTTAAATTCTAATGAAAATATCGTATGTATAGCTACTCAACTTGAAGCAAGTAAATCCAGTAAGCTATTTATAAAGTAGGGGTTACGGAATGAGGGTAGAAGAAGAAAGCCAAGGCAATGATGAGGTACGAAGCGATCAAAGTCAAGCCTTCCAACCAGTTTGATTTACCATCCTAAAATAAAGAAAAATCAATATTAAACTTCAAAAAGTATTGAAAATGTATACCTGGATAAGGTAGTTGACGATTAAGACCGATAGGAACAGTACGGCAGTTTCAAAGGTATCAAAGAATAGAGTCATAGGTTGACCCATGATCCAGCCCAAGATTACCAGCAGTGGAGTGACAAACAAAGCGATCTGGAGAGAAGATCCGATGGCAACTCCAATACTCAAATCCATCTTGTCCTTTAAAGCGACCGTGACGGCAGTCATATGCTCGGCAGCGTTACCTACAATGGGGACTAATATAATACCTACAAAGGTATCGGAAAGTCCAATCTGCTTAGTTAAGCCTTCGATACTGCCAACCAATTCTTCGGCGGAAAAGGAGACGACGACAGTTACCAAGAATAAACTATGGATGTAGAAGGTTATTTAGAATGTTAATACATTAGTACATTTAAATAAAAAGGTACTTACAGTATACCGGCGACCTTAGTATCCAACTCAGGTTCCTCTTCCTCCTCGGAGGTACCTTGGAACAGGTTGGAATGAGTCTTGAGCTGGAAGATCAAGTAGCAGATGTAGAGGATCAGCAAGATAATGGCGGTGTAGTGAGAGAGATTGGCGATACCCTCGCTGATTTCATCCTTATCACCAAGTAAGTTATGGAAGGCGGCTGGGACCAACAGACTAAGTACGGTAATACCTAGCAATGATGAAGAGGTTTGAGCTGCCGTCACATTAAAAGTTTGCTCGGGGAATTTAAGACCACCCATAAAGAAACATAGGCCAAGTACCTGTTAAAAGATTAAAAAATGGTATTAAATATCAAGTTACCAAAAGTAAATTGGAGAGGATGGAGCCTAAGACGGAAGCCTGTACTACTCTTACCAATCCAAGTTTCAAAGCCATAATGGAGACGATTAACTCAACTGCATTGCCAAAAGTTGCGTTGATCAAAGCACCTAAGGTAGGTCCTACGTGTACGGCTAAATTTTCAGTTGCATAGCCTAGTAACCCAGCCAAAGGGATAATGGAAAGGAAGTTCAACAGGAAAGTGGTGGCTGAAGAAAAACCAAATGAATGGGATAATAGGCCGAAAGGTACAAAGACTAAGAGAACGTTGAGGTAGCTGCTGGAGATAAAGCTCTTCAATTGTGTTTTTACATTGGGTATCGAATGGCCACCCAAAAGTGGTTGATGTTCATGGGAAGTCATGGTATTAAGTTGTAAGTTCTTTTGTAGCTAAAGTTAGGTGAATTGTCAAGAGCTAAAGAAAGTGAATTTCGAGATTGGGTTCGAGGTTTTAACCACTTATCTCCTTAGATCTTAAGTTCTGATTTGCCGCTTTAGGGGTCAGGTATTTTCAAACCTAAAGTTTCTGGAACTGTTGGATATGGTCTTGAACTAATTTGTTTGATCAAATCCACTTTTTTCCAGGTTTTACTTATACCCATAGCTGAGAACGTAATTTATAGCGATTTGCCAAGACAACTACCAATAAAAGTATAGGAAAATGCATTCAAACCTTGACAAACTACCTAATACTCTATATGACGTCAAATTTAACTAGACCAAAAATTGATTGAGAATTCTCATCAGTCATCTGTGTTAGTGTTTGGAGGGGATTTTTGAAAAGTTTGGAAGGTGTGCCAGTTCGTTTAGTCATCTGTAGATACTGTAGTACCTTTTGACACGCTTTGAAAAGCTACCAATTACTTTTTCTTTTAGGCGTTCCTATTTTATAAAGCTATATGGTACTCTGTAAACATTGTTGATTGTTTAGAAAATTATATTTTTTTATAGCAACCGAACAAGATATTGCTATATACAATCATCGTAAATAAATCTACAACTTTTTTATGTTAATATATAAGAATTGAGATATATTTCAACCGTTATAAATGCAAATTTCATATGTAAATATTGAAAAATTGGCAGTTCAGAGTTATTGGGCTTGATTACAAACTAGCTTTACTTCCATAAATTGATGAACAGCTGCATCAGATTGACTTGTAAAAAACTAAAATGAAATACATTTGAATGTATTTTCTACCTTCAAGAATCGATATTTTGGCAACTATTTCTATATATTTGCAAAACTTATAGAATTTACTATACATTTTAAGTCTATTTAAGCGTCTAAAATAGACTGCCATCCACTTTTCAAATCGACTTTGCAATATGTAATATTCTTGTTCGGGAACACCAGATACTTTTGTCTGTATTCTCATAATATAAAAATGCTTTATATTTACAAACGTATGTAGTAATAAATTAATAAGCAAAGTATTCCAAGTGCGAAGTTCACCAATTCTTCAACTTAGCCTAGACTATACAAAAGTTTACTACTTATCTTTTGTTTAGCTTACAGGAATTAAAGGCTATATAAGGCTTCAACCTATACATTTTATTTTCCCCTCCCCAAACCCTTGTATAAAATAATTGGTCAAGTTAAACTAAATAGTATGTCTATAATCCACAACCTCACTACTTACGATCCATTCGCTGATATCGACGATACCAAAGATTTCACAAGCTCTATAAGCAAGTTTATACATATCCGTATATATCAACGTAATAGTCGTAAAAAGATAACCATTCTTCAAGGACTAGTTACCCAGCACGACAAAAAGAAGATACTTAGGCAACTCAAAGTAAATTTCGCTTGCAACGGCAACTTAGTTGAAGATGAAGAGCTTGGGGATATAATCCAACTTCAAGGTGACCAACGTACCAAGCTTTTGGACTTTCTAATAGCCCATAAATTTGCCGATGTAAGTTCAATAAAAGTACATGGTTCCTGAGAGTATGTTTGTCAGTAACTATTCATACATACTGGATTACCAAAATCGCCTTTGCAATTATGTATATGAATTTTGTTTTATTTCTTAACTATTTCATTAGTCGTTTGTTTGTATTTAGCAGCATTTAGAGTTTTGCCTAGCTAGCACTTTTGCAAGTTGAAAGATGCATTTGCAAAAAATTAGCTATATAGAACTGCAGATCAATAAAACACAAACTCTTATTTATCTTTCAGTTAAAACATCATCTGTTTAAAATAAATGGCAAAATATTGTTATACCGGGTTTGATAAAGAAGGTTTTATTTCTCATAATAAGCGTTTTTTATGCTAACAGCTGGTTATTCCACGTTTCCAACGAATATTTTATAGAAAAATACTATATCGAGCCTTAGTCTAAATATATCTTATTTTCAAATACAGAGAAAGCTATCAGAATGTAGGTATATTAAGTTGAAAATAGATGCCATAGTGTCTGAGATATTAGAGCAATTACAATAGTTCAAAGCTAAAATATAGACTTATTATATTAAAAATACCTTATAGTGACATATATTTTACTTACAATAAGAAAATACTGTTCATATAATTTTTTGGAGCATCTAAGTTGATTGTATTGAAACAAACTTAGCTTTATTAAGCAAAATTTTGATCGACACCTGCGGAAATGCTTTACTACAAAGCAGACTAAGTATCAAAATGAAAATAACAAAGGTTTTTAATATGCTCATAAGCCAGAGAAAATTGGTAAAGTGATCGATCCAAGCTTCTTTGCCAGTAGCATAAACCTATGCTGTTGATGCTAGCACTTCAATGCCGTCTGATTGCAGTGTTAATGTACACATACTATACCATGTATACTGAAGAAGGATATATAAATAAACGAGAAGATGTAAATTGTAGTTATCAAAACCAATATTCCTTTACAATCACATTGACTGTGTACTAAACTTAATCAAACAACAAAAACATGAAGTTCTTCACTCCAGCTTTAATCCTTGCCTTAGCCACCGTCAACATCAACGCTCAAATCTTCAATGGTAACGGTGGGTACTATGGTGGTAATGGTGGTTACTACTCGGGTGGATTGGTAGGTACCATCCTAGGTTCCGTATTCGGTGGAAGTAACGGTAACATTGGTATCGGTTACGGTGGTGGATTGGTAGGTGGTATATTAACTTCCGTATTCGGTAACGGATGTAACTCTGGTATTGTAGGTAGTGTTTTAGGAACTGGAAACTACGACCCAAATTGCTACTTCTCCATTTACAACCGAGGTAGAGGTCCCAGCCCAATTAAGATGAACCAGGGTGCTAACGGAAACACAGTATTGCAGATTTCTGGGGTACCCAAGTCAGCTCAAGCTCCTAGAGGTATTTTACAGATTGAAGGTGACCAAAAGTCCATTACCAACGCCAACGGTCAGTTTAGATTGAATCCTAGTGCTCAGTTCAAGATGACTTACTTGTAAAGTGGCAATTGCTTGGACAATCCACTTTCTTGATGAAATGATACAGGTCTTATATTTATAATAAACTTATTTATTGAACAATTGACTAAATTTAAAACATTTATAATTTATAAGGTTTTTATGTAATGTACATCTTTGCAAATTAAAACATCGGTATATATTTAGGCAAGCTATCAGCATTACAATAATCCAACATTTTGCACCTGTATTTTAATTATTAGTTATACACTATTATCATGTACACATTTGCATACATCATTTGATATACAAACTGTAATGTAGAATCATGGGTCAGCTCCAAAAAGGTTATATTGACTTTACTATGTAGGATACCGATTTTTACTTCCGTCCGAAAACAAGTTGCAGCAAAATATCGGGTGGAAGTAAATTTCAAACACCGATGGTCAAAAATCAAATAATCTGGTAACGATTGCTACAAATATATATGAGTATGGCGTGACCATCTCTTGTAGTTTACTAAAAGTATAGTCAATTATAAAGGTATTTCGGAGACCCTATCCTATATTTAAACTAAAGATAGTCCAATATTAAAGTGACAGTGGTCACATTGAATTTAAAAATATACCGTCATCTATTCAAAGTACAGTATAAAAGAGACATTAAATCTACTTTAAAAACTCTATCTACTACATTGGCTAACAATGAAATCCATTTTAATTTTCTCGCTGCTAGGGTCAGCCCTGGCGAATCCCAAGGTTTATAACTGCCAGGTCAAGAACAAGCTGGGACTCAAAGCGCTAGACGACGCCGATGTTTGGCACTACAACCCAAATACTGCCACTTTTACTGTACGCATCGAGGATGACAAGCAGCTGAAGGATATCTCTCAGGTAGCCAGATGCAACAGTTGTAATTGATGACCTCGATGCCCATGTCAAAAAATTAGCCAAGAAGAGTAGAGACTCGGTCCAAGCAAACAGCAGGGCAGGTTTAGCAGACTCCTTCTTCAATGACTACCGGTCCTACACTACCATTAAATCTACTTTGCAGAAGTGGGCCAACGAGAATCAAAACTTGGCAACTTTCAATTCAACTATCGGTAAGTCGGTAGAAGGTAGGGATATCTTTGCCTTCACTTTGACAAACAAGGCCACTTCCACTCCTAAGAAAGGTATTTGGTTCAACGCCGGTCTACACGCCCGTGAATGGATTGGCCCAGCCTCCACCATCTACACCATCCGTAAACTGTTGAATGACGCCAATACCACCCAAGTTAAGGCCTTGTTGGATACTTTCGTATTCCATTTCACTCCATTGGCCAACCCCGATGGCTATGAGTATTCCCGCACCAGTGACGATGAGCGAATTCGAGGTTGGCGTAAAAACCGTAGGAACAACGGTTCTAGCTTCGGTGTCGATCTTAATCGTAACTGGGATGAGCACTGGGGTGTATCAGGATCCTCCACTAATCCTAGATCCGATCAGTACCAGGGCAGATCTCCCAACTCAGAACCAGAAATCCAGGCTTTGGCCGCCTACGCCTTGAACATCCCTAACCGTTACGGCGGTATTGACTTCCACTCCTACGGCCAGTTTGTCTTACGAAACTGGGGTTGGGCCAGACAGATCTCGGCCAATGAGAAGGTGTTGAAGCCTTTAGGTGATGCCATGCGCGACGCCTTCGCTACCAAAGGCTATACCTATATTTCAAAAACTTCGGCTGAGCTGTATCCCGCTTCTGGTGCTCTAGATGACTGGATGGCTGCCAAGGCTCAATTGGTATCCTTCACCGTCGAATTGTGCCCTGGTGAAGATGATTTAGCTGCCTTCTACCTCCCGGCCTCTGAGATCATCAATTGCTCAGAGGGCGCTTACGCTGCAACTTTGGCTTATTCCAATTACCTCAAGGCGAACCCCAACATTCCCCCTAACAAGCCTTTACCTTGATACTATCTTTACAATAAAAACCCTATCACATCCTTATTTTTAAACATTGAGTACATCCTGTTAAAATGTAGAGAGATATATAATACTCCAATATAAAATATCCGATATAAGTTGGGTTATATATAAAAGTAGATATTGGTAGTATAGTTTTAGGAATATATTTATAAAAACAATCATGTACGTTGTTCCAATTCTATCCCAACAAAAGCTTCATTGAAGGGAGGCCTCAATCAAAATAGGTTGCTTCCAAGTTGTTGATCCTTATAGAAAGTATCAGCATTTTAGGATTATTTATATTACTATATAGTTTCCTAGCTGATCAATCCCAAATACCATTGTAAAGTTGAAAATGGGATATGATGAATAGATATTATATATCAGCTCGATGAAGTAAAATTATAGGGATGAGGATCATATGGGATACCATCTTCTTCAACTAAAACAAGGTATCTAGGTTTGTACTTTAAAAGTTGAATGCTACTGGATAGATGATTCAGTTCGGTTTATTGGTAAAATTACTTGAAAGAGTAGAACCTACATTGGTAAACTTTTCGATTTGAAGTACCTGTAATCGTATATACTTATACTTTGAAACCGGTATTAACAGGTATGGTTTGGGTTTATCTATCTATCGAACAATGGTATCTCTATAGTTCAATTTAAATATAACTAAGGAATATTTTATAAAATACAGCTCTAAATTGAAACTAGGTCAACCAAAATATATCGATGTCGATTTAGATATCAATTAATACTTATACTTAAATTCTATATAGTATCAATAACATTTAAAAATACAAATTACCAAATTTTAAGATTACCGAACCTAATTCAACTTTACCTCTTCCACCATCTTTCATTTACAAAGGAAGTAAAAGATTTATTTCAAAATATCCAAGGCTGCCTAATTAGAAACTAACCACCATGTAAAGTTGAGATGAAAACTATAGTGTCGTTATCTTTAACTTCGTACTCGGTCTCTCCCTCCAACTCCCAATCGGTATCGTTAATTAACACCAATATTCCAGGACGCCTAAAAGTATTGAAAAATTAAAAAATTGAAACAAATGCAAAAAAATTACACTGTATCTTCGCTGACGAAGAGTTCGGCTCTATCCTTCAAATGCTCATTCTTCAAAATTTGGATAAGTTGGCTAAGGTTGGTAGATTGATCTTTGGGTAAGGTCAGCTTGATGGAAGTTACGTTGTTGAATAGGAGCTCTAAACCACCACTATACAAAGAAAATTTAAATTTAGAGATGTACTTAAGTATTCCTATTTACCTAAACTGAACTTCAATCTGGATCGTGGAACTCATTCTATAAAGTTTTGATAGAGAAGTTAACTTTCTTGAAGTTTGAAGTTGAAGCTTTGATGAGAAATTGGATTTCCAAATTTTGATGTTTGGGTGTATATTGTACTAGCCAATAGAATAGGTTTCTATTGGCAGGGTCTTTTGGAAGGGTTGGCACCCCAAGCAACTTTAGATAGCTAGTTGCTGAATTTTGTTTTCGAATACTCCAACCTACAGACATTTATCTCTTGCTACTAGCTTTTTCAATAGATATTTTTTTATTTTTATAGACAATTCACATTATTTTAAACCTACAATACACCTTAAAAATCCTAATCAAGTCTATTTGATAACTGATTTCTTTCAAACTTCTATACTCATCAACTTAAGGTCTTTAGTTCTTGGATATGAAAGTTCATATCCAATTAAAAACACCATTTGATTTATAAATAACAATAGCTACCCTCCCCTATATATATCTAAATTTTATATCTTTGTCGTAGGAGTATACTATAGACTAACAGAGCTCTACTTTATCCAATGCTAAAATCAAGACAAGACTCCAACTTCACTAATATAAAAATACTATAAAATCTATTAGCTCAAATATCCCTTGATAAACCTTTTTGGATGATATCTACAACTTAAAATTGGACTGAAAGATCAGCTAGAAGGATTAGTTTAGATATTTGATTGAATTTGCATTGTATAAATTGTAGTTTATTACTGTTCTTTATCAAGAAATCCAATGTATGTATACTAGTTCATCCTCGTACCTACAAAATTTCTTCAAAACTTAAAGATGCGTTTTAACTATACAGTCAACTTTATTACCCTAGCACAAGTCGGAAGATCTACCTGCTTTCAAAGTACAGATAAACTTTTTCCTACACACCTCATCGCACTTTTGCTTCAAATTGCCATTCAGAGTACGTTTGTTGAAATAATCGTCAAACAACGTCTTATTATTTTCCAGTTTTTCTACGAACCCATGCCAAAACTTAGGCGTCAAATATTGATCCTCAACCTGGTAATATTCACTAGCACTGTACAATAACTCTTGTGCGGCATCCTTATCCCATTTGGACGATTTCTTAAGGTCAAAGTAGTACTGGTAATAATCTACAACTTGGTAAGTTTCAGCATCAACTTTGAAGACCTTGTAGCCAGGGTTGGTATCATGTAAAGGAGCTATCGATGAGGTGAGATAGGCATGGTTGATAGGTTGGTTATCCTTGTAAAATAGTTCAAATTCGTTGGTGTGGGTATGGCCGTAGAACTGACTGACAATAGTGTTGGAGTACCGCTGTATGATCCTGTAGTACTGTTTGGAAAAGTGATAGTAGCAGTCTACGTTGCCAGGAGGTACGTGGGAGGTTAGATAAACTTTCATACCCTTATCCTCAGCGATTTGAAGTTCTTTTACCAACCACTTGAGCATATAATCAGGATCGGGGTTCGTCAGACTAAGAAGAAGGTACAAATTAGCTTTGTAACATAAATTGTTGTTGAGTACAATGACTTTAAGCTTATCAGTATGGTCTATGGAGTAGTACCCCTCTTTCTTAAACGAATCCAAAGCCTGCTTAGGTAACCAAGATTTGAACTGATCGGCCATGAAGGAGTAGAGGAAGAAGGATGGATAGCCGGTGTCTTCCAATAGTGGAAACTGGTCAGAGGGTATGGATTCATGATTCCCGATGGAGGGATAGAACTGCGTTTTCTTGGGATCCAAGTTGGCGTCGATGATGCGGTAAACGTTCTCCTCGATGAACTTGGATTTTGATACAGATTCTTTCCAAGAATCATGAGCTACAACATCCCCAGTGAAGATGACTATGTCAAAGTTATACTTCTGGTTGGCTTTCTTTATGGATCGGAAGATGGATTCCAAAAGTAAGCGAGGGCTGTCACATCTATAGTCACCCCACTTACTGGCAGGTCGGATGATGGTCTGGTTGGAAGCCCCAGCCTTGCTGTCGTGCTGGCAACAGATGGGTCGGTCACATTCGGCTTCCGAACCGACAGTATATTCTAAGTCATAGTGGGGGTCGGCGATGTGCAAGAGGTACTTGAACTTACCACTAGGCTTATATGGTAGGTTGGGTTGGGTCTTGACTGGTAAAACTATATTGGGTAAACTGATATCAGGCATAGCACATTTGTTTCCGTAGGCGAAACAGGCAGCCTGTAGATTGTTGGAGTTGTTGGTATCCAGCTTGGATAGTACGTCATAGAGTACCGGACCTAAGGAATGGATAAAGCCTTTGCATACTAGCTTTGGATGTCCGGGCTGATCTTGACACAGGTATTGTAAGCCAGAGATGAACTTTTGCTTGCTTCCCTTATGCTTCGCGTAAGCTGCGCTGGCTTTTACGCTTATCTTACAGGCGTCGCATTTGAACTTGGTCTCCGTATAGACTCCAGCTAAAACTGTCAACAAGTTGAATTTGCTGTAATCATGATTCAAATTCTGTAGAGCTAAAGTAACATTGGTTTGATACTGGTTGAGATCGGCAGTCGAGGCGATAATCGGTAACTTGAAGCCAAGGTTGTCGTTGGAACACTTCTTACTTTCTGTTAAGGCGAGAGCACTGAACACCAAACTTACCAACAGTTTAAAGTTCATCTTGAATCGAGTCCATAGTGAGAGAAAAAGAGGTAGCCTTTTATACTTGAAAGTAGTTATGAGCGTGGATAATGTATTGGTGTAGAGTGAATGTTGGAGCATCAGGCAAGTTAATTGTGGTGACCACCGCGCTTACTACCGTGCACCCTATTTAATAAAAGTCCTTGAAAGGCTAATTGGTATTTTACTGAAAAAGTTGATGCACTTGTCTAAAAGAGGTGTTTTATCATTGAGTTGGGCATCCATCCAATTTGTACAAAGCTGAGGAAACTGTAGCTTCTAGAATGGAAAATGAAGGAAACAAAGGTGACTGTGGAGGTCTGATTGGATTTTGCTTCTGAAAACTGGGATTGCTTGTGATTCTTATGAAAACTTATAACAAATTAGTACTATTGCTTCATTTGATTCTTCCAACTTAATTTGCTAGTTTGTTTATATGATAGCTTATCACAATATGGGCAAGTTAGCGATCAAAAGACCAATAGCACAAGTATATGGATATACCAACAAAATGCTATAAGAACAACATTAAGATAACTTTATCCCAACAATTTATACCTACAAGGAGTTGAATAACTAGCTATATTCTTTTAACAAATTTTTTTCGATGAATCGATTTACAAGCTACAGACAATTCATATAATTTCGTATTGTTGTCTATTATATTTAGAGTAGGACAAACAAAGTTGATCTTACTGAATCAAGGTATATAAAAATAAGCGTAATACGCATATATATTCGATAATGGAAGGCAAGTTATTTTGGAACAACCATAGTTAATCTAAAGAATGGAAATTCAAATTTCTGTAATTTTTTTTGAAGTATAAGCTTAGCTATAGAATTCAATATAGTGGATCAAAGTATACCATACAGCTTTTCTTTAGACCCAAGATGGAAGATAAGCTTATAAATGATGTGGTTGGTGCTCCTAACCTCTCAAAAGATACTTTGAAAGTTTTGTAAATAATAAGTAGCTTTTACTTTATATAGTCATGATGTATTAAGTAGAACTAACTCTTCCAACATCAAGAAACTGCTGCTGTTCTTGGAGTACTTGTTTGAATATTAGTTGCCACTTATATCAAAGATAGAGCCTACTCCCAGTTGAGGGCTAGAAAGCTGCCAAATTGCATAATATATAAATACTATAGCTATGACGGAGAGTACTCACTTTGATATTTCTGTAGTTTTACGCTGGATCTAAAAGTAGTCATCAGCTTCAAGTTTGTTGGGGATAAGAGCTGCAAGACATTATAAAACTCATATACATGCTAATCCGATAATAGTAGTGAAGTTTACATTATTCAGTATGATGACTCAATTGATCTAAAGGTATCTTACAAAATTGATACGTTGAACCAAGAAATCTTAGATAGCTTAAAAGATACTCTGCTTTGGAGGATGGATATCAATTATACGTCAAGACTCTATCTAAACAATTCACATCCAGTGAAAAGGTTGGTTGTTAACTTATGATCGACTTTCCACAAAGCTTGGAAAGCTTCAGTATAGTATTCCTCTGGAAACTTTAACTGTGTAGATGCACCTTTTAGCATTAGTACCACCTCCAACAGTCTATCTATAAAATCCTAAAGTACAGTAGCTATCCGCTCCATCAAAGTGTATCACATTTACATCCACACAGATGAACTTATTCGTATCCGCAACATACAAGCGAGCAAGGATTGGTTAAATTCCAGTGATTCAGATATAGTTCAAAGTTTTGAGAGATTTAAAGATAAAGTTGATAAGGTAGGATGTTGGCAACTATTCGTTTCTATATAAAGGCTGCTATAGAGAAGTGGAATACCTATTGATTTATAGTAGAGGGAAGGTATGCCTATCCGACACAAATGGAAGCTACTTTAAATTGCACTATAGGGAATCAAAACTCACGAGTTATTATCAATACTTTAAGAATTGAGGGGAAAGGATTAATCAAGATAGCTAATTTGGACTACACCTACATTTATAGCAAGACTGGTCCTATCGACATCAGCATCTTATACCTTAGAAACTTAATGAAAGTTCAACTTTTGAAAGTATATATGAAGGCTCCTGCTACCATTGCTTAGATTACTACTACTTCGAAGCCCTAGCTGAAAAGGGAAATTCCTAATTCAATCTATCGTCAATCTTCGAAAGGAACTTTATGACTATACACAAAGACAACATTGCATTAATAAGCTCTAGCACAAATGTCGGTAAGGTCCATCACCTGGAGTATACGCCTCGTTTCAAGATAGGGCATTTGGGTAATAGTTTTGAACTTAGCACTATTGCCTACGATATCCCCGATGAGATTATCGAGTATGGCTATTTGGATCGGAGAATAGCAATACCAGCAGCTTGAGTAGGTCCATTCTAGGACACTGAAAGTAAAAAAGCAGCATTTATACCCGAACCGATAGATTCAACGATCCAACTTGAATAAATTAGCAAGCTTAGAAGTTTATGAAGTGGAGTTGAGCTCAAATGGAAAGAAAAATTCACTTTGTTTTAGTAGTGGCTGGTAGAGTTCTCTATATAGGTACCGATAGTAAAGCTGACAGTAACCCTTGTAAATAGAAATCTACCTTTTTACAATAATTTCATCCCAATGATTTGTTGATGAACCCATCCAATTTATCTACAACTATTGACTCAGTAAACTTTTTCAGTGCCTACCTCTAAAGTTGCAGGAAAAAAATGAACATGAAATTTCATAGTTTGATAAGCTAAAAATACAATAACTATCTTTAGGCAGGTTTTCTACCTTGAATAATAATGAAATTAGGAAGTGCATTGTACTATACCACAGTTCTTTTACCAGTTGAAGGTATGGATTGAAGGTTTCATATCAATTTGAAAGAAATTAGAGGTGGGAGATGAATATTGTAATCTTCAGGCTTCAAAAGTTCACCATCAAAAAATCTAGTTTGTAAAAGTTAGATCTCAACCTCATAGCAGTAATTTCTTACCAGGCTCGAGTCTATAATAAACATTAATAAATAAATAGGCTTCTTAGTCTTATTTATTTCTTACGTTTATCGTATACATACCTGTAAAGATAAATTCTGCTCTAGTATTGATGTAGTTTTCTTTCCATCAAGCTTTGAACGAGTTCTATTAGGAGATCTCCAAATAAAGACAGAACCCAAAATCTTACCCAGTAAGTTGGTCAAATTTCATAAGAAATAGCTTGAACGTTGATGTTATTTCAGTTTAATAATTTACAAAAAGATACATGAAAGTGCTACAAAAGAAATTTAACGATGAAGTTAAATTAGTAGTTCTACTAGTCTCTATATCTAATAGGATCAGTATATATTGATTTCAAAACAAATATACTCTATACTTTAAACTTAAGCTAATCTACATTTGGAAATCAAAAGACTCCTAATAAAAATCATTTCATCTAATAACTTAGATAAATGTAAAATTTAGCAAAAATTTATATCAAATCTATTTAAAATAATAAAATGTACCTTTTATTAGACGAATATCTGCTACCTATTGTCTATCTCATCTATAAATTAAAAACTATAAGCATACACACCTACCTCCCCGGTTTAAAGTCCTTGCCAACTGGTATAATACTCCTCCTATTAGCTCTATCGATATACAGCTTCTTACCGTTTATCTCATAACCATTGAACTTCTTGAAGAACCACTCGACACACTCCTCATCTACATGGGCGAAACAGTAGCCTTTGTGGCTGCCTTCTTTATTCCTGGGCACGTTTAAGAAATGGATGGGCACCTTTTTGGAAAAGATGTCTTTAATAGCGGAGGGCTTGTAGGTGGTAGGTAGGTTGCCTATGTATAGGAAGGCGGTTTCCGACTTTTTGAGGTTGGAGTGGATCAGCGTTCGCTTTAGTAGTTTTTGGAATTGGACCAGCACCATGATTCTGTACTTTGTTGCTGAGAAGACGAGTTTTGCTTGGAATAATGGCTTGCTTTTGATCACTATCCAATTTGGACTTGCTGATTGGATAGATTCTGAAAACTTTTCTACAGTAGGCTCTGAAGGTTCTTTATGATGAGCATCACTGAAAGAAACCCTGCTAACATTCCCCCATGCCGAAGCTGCTGCTGCTATGGAGCGAGTAGGCCAGCTAGTGTACATAATATAGTAAATTATACATTTGTTTCCTCTCTCTAGTCTGTAAAATTTATGTCAAAGCAAATGTTTCGACAACTTGTTGAAATATGGCAATTTGACAACGTACATCTACCACTACTGCAATTGCTGAAGCTGTATTTTGAACTAATAATCATTGTCATATAAGATACCAAATAGATTAAATCTAGTTAAATCACTAGTATTAATATGAACTGAATGATAAGTTTACTTCAAATAGTTTAACTAGCTTTATCAAGCTTGATATAAGCCTTTTGAATAGAAAGTTTTGGGTAAGCCTAGTATATTCTACAACTTTAGGAATCTTGACTATTAACACATCCACTAATTTCTCTTGCCTATATGCATCCATTTATTCAAGATGTATTGTCCAGTTCTGGTAGGATGTAATTTAAGGTAGGCAACACTGAGCTTAATTAAGGCAACTAACAACTTATAAACTTAACATACAATCGATAAGAAATCAAACATTTAAAATATATATTCATTGCAAAGTACACTCAAGGTAAAGGCGTGTTAGGAGGGATGTTGGGGTTAGCCTTCAAGTAGTTAGAGTAAGTCAATGCTGCGGCGTAGGCACCTTCAGCACATGGAACAATTTGGGAAGCAGGTAGCTGGAAACCAGAGCCAGATACGGGACACAGCTCGACGACAAAGTAGACCATTTGAGCCTTAGCAGCCATCCAGTCGTCTATAACACCAGAAGCAGGGTACAATTGAGCTGCAGTCTGTGAAGTATAGGTGTACCCTTTAGTAGCAAAAGCCTTGACCATCGAATCACTCAATTGCTTCAAAATCTTTTCGTTGGACGATACTCTGTTGACCCAACTCCAATTTCTAAGGATGGTTTGTCCGTAGGAGTGGAAATCGATGCCACCGTACCTATTGGGGATACTTAAAGCGTAGGCGGCCAAAGCTTGAACTTCCGGTTCCGAAGCAGGGGATCTACCTTGGTAAGTCTCATCGTTAGGATTGGTCGAAGATCCAGATACGCCCCAGTGATCATTCCAATTGCGGTTTAAATCTACACCGTAGCTGGAGCCGTTGCGACTACGATTCTTTCTCCATAAGCGGTCACCTGATCTAGAATACTCATAACCATCGGGGTTAGATAGTGGAGTGAAGTGGAAGATGAAGGTATCCAGTAAGGCTTTGACTTGGTCCGTGTTGGCATCATCCAATAGTTTACGAATGATGTAGACGGTAGTAGCTGGAGAAATCCACTCACGAGCATGTAAACCTCCGTTGAACCAAATAGCTTTCTTGGTGGTGGTAGTGGCCTTGTTGGTCAAGGTGAGGGCGAAGATATCCCTACCTTCCACCGACTTGCCGATACTTGGAATGAAAGTGGCCAAGTTAGGATTGGCAGTTGCCCACTGTTGTAAAGTAGACTTGGTGGTAGCATAAGATTGGTAATTACTAAAAAAAGGATCAGCTGTGCTTGCTCTGCTGTTGACATCAACCGAGTTTTGACTAGCTTGTTCCAGTTTGGAAACGTGGGCATCGAGGTCGTCAATCAGAACTTTACACTTAGCTACCTTGGAGATTGTGTCCAATCTGCCCTGATTTTCAATACGTGCGGTGAAGGTCAAGGTCTTTGAATCGTAGTTCCAGACGTCTACGTTGTCAAATACCTTTGTCTCTTCCTTGCTCTTGACTTGGCAGTTGTACACCTTTTGGCCCTTGTATACCTGTTGATTGGCTAAGGTTAGTCCCAGTAACGCCAGTGCTAAAATCGATTTCATGGTAAGTTGATTTGGATTGTAGATATTTTTTGGCGGGTTAGTGTCTCCTTTTATACTAAATTTGTGCAATATCGCCAATTGTATTTACCTTTTCATCTTTGAGTAGATTTAATTTTTGTCTTGTGCATTACCTTTTGTTTATAGGCTTTATGACGTGCTGGTCTCAAAGCAGTAGATAGTGGTCATATTTTTAGTTAGCTAAAGTATAAGACAGCAGTTTACCATAATAGGAATCCTATAGATAGTAGTATCAAACGAGTGACTAGCTAGGCTATTTAAACTACTAATAGTAAATTTTGAAATATGCCTTGTAAAACAATAACTAAGCTGTTCTGAAAATAAGCGCTATTTCTTACAATTTGACTTGTATAATCATACCCAGATTTTCTGGACAGTGCACTATATCCATTCCTGTAGCTACCGATGACTTACTACTCATGGTCTGTTGGAGCTTGATATTAGGCTAATCACAATACCATCTGATTTTTGTAAGCCGAGATCCAAGGGTTTTATCACTAAAGATATAAACTTGTATTTCTCTGTTTAGAGAAGTTGGGCAGTTTTTTCCAAGTTCAATTGTAGAAACTTACCCAGCTTATTTGAACATAACAGTAACTATTTTGCTCGGAGTATGTTGATTTGGAGTTTTAGTAAATATTCTACTTGGCCATGTGGATGGAGTGATGTCTATTATTTCCTATCAAGTTTATATACTACTTTTCCTGTTTAGGCTTATCATTGAAGGGTAGGGAGAGTATAACTAGTTTAATATGGATAGTAGGTATGACCTTTTGTTTAGATAGACTTGTTATTTCCTTTTACTATATGCCAACCTTCTGCCGCTTACTTTCTACTTATCCGATCTAGACCAAAACTCCATATGTTATATGCTTAATATAAAGCTTTACCAAAAAGTCGATAGATATATTCAAAGTAGATTTGCGATACATTTTTATATTGAGCTAGTGAGTTGATATGTAGGATGAAAGAAATATAGTATTCTTATTAGCTTGAGTTATAGAACCGAAATAATGGATTTATAACAGTATTTACACATTTGCACACTAACGAAAAACTGAATAGGAATATCACTTTATATAATGAGAAACTATATATTTAGAAGTTCTGTGCTTTTCAAAACTCTAGAAAGTCTATTAAAAAGTGAAAAAGGCATCAAACGACAATTAAACTTACTATATAATATTAAAGGTATATATATAAAATGAACTTTTATCGCAAAAATTTAAGGCAAAGGCGTGTTAGGGGGGATGTTGGGATTAGCCTTCAAGTAGTTGGAGTAGGTTAGGATGGCGGCGTAGGCACCTTCGGAACATGGAATGATTTCGGAAGGAGGAAGTAGAAACTCCCAACCATAGACGGGGCACAACTCGATAGTGAAGGATACGAGCTTAGCCTTGGCAGCCATCCAGTCATCAAGGCCGCCGGATGCAGGATACAGCTGGGCTGAAGTCTCAGAGGTGTAGTTGTAGCCTTTAGTGGCAAAAGCGTCACGCATGGCATCACCTAGAGGCTTCAAAATTTCTTCGTTAGCCGAAAGCTTGTTGGCAAAGCCCCAGTTGCGCAATACGTACTGGCCGTAGCTGTGAAAGTCGATACCACCATAGGCGTTGGGGATGCTCAAGGCGTACTTGGCTAAGGCTTGAACTTCCGGTTCCGAGGCAGGGGATCTGCCCTGGTAGGTTTCATCACTAGGATCAGTAGAAGTCCCAGTCAACCCCCAATGTTCATCCCAGTTACGGTTTAAATCTACGCCATAGTAGAGACCGTTGCGACTACGGTTCTTTCTCCACCAACGGTCACCTGAGCTCGACCTTGTAAACTCGTAACCGTCAGGATTGGATAGGGGAGTGAAGTGGAAAACGAAAGTGTCCAACAAAGGTTTGACCTGAGCGGTATTGGCATCATCCAATAGTTTGCGAAGGATGTAGAGAGTGGTGGTAGGAGCGATCCACTCACGGGCGTGGAGACCACCGTTGAACCAGATAGCTTTCTTGGTGGTGGCTGTATCTTTGTTGGTCAAAGTGAACGCGAAGATGTCTCTACTTTCTGCAGACTTACCGATGCTTGGGATAAAGGTGGCCAAAGATGGATTTTCGACTGCCCACTGCTGTAAAGTTGATTTAATGGTGTCGTAGGACCGGTAGTCACTGAAGAAGGAGTTGGCAGTACTCATCCTACTATTGACATTAAGCGAATTCTCTATTTGATGCTTGGATTTGAAGAGGTGAGCATCGAGGTCGTCAATCAGAACTTTACACTTAGCTACCTTGGAGATGGCCTTCAATCGATTTTGGTTTTTGATCCTAGCGGTGAAAGTCAAGGTCTTAGGATCATAGCTCCAGACGTCAACATTGTCAAATACTTTTGTCTCTTCCTTGTTCTTGACTTGACAGCTGTACACCTTCTGGCCCTTGTATACCTGTTGATTGGCTAGGGTCAGTCCTAGTAACGCCAGTGCTAAAATTGATTTCATTGTCAGTGACTTTTGATTTTAAGGGTTCTTTGTGGGTCAAATGCCCCTTTTATACTAAATCTGTGAGGTATGTAAGTGTGCTTATTTTTACATCTTTATTCGAGGTATATTTAATTCGGGTTCTGTACATGCTGTTTTCTGACTATAAACTCTATGATGTGCTGATCTTTATGTGGTCTAAAGAGGTATGCCTTACATTAACTAAAGTATAAGGCAGTTCGTATATCATAAATATGAGTATTTGCAGAAAGCATTACCAAATGGGTAAATAGCCTGGCTACCTAAATTATTTTTAGTAAATTTCAAAGTGTACCTTGCATAGCAACTTTACCACTGTTCTGAAAATGAGGACACTTTTTCAAGCTAATAGTTATAAAATTTTACACATATTTTCTGAACAGTATAGTATGGCTTTTCCTGTAGTTGCCAATGACTTGCTATCTGTCTCTACCGAAGCCAAGTACTAGGCTATTCTCAGTTCTATCAGATTCTTGTTAACTAGGATTCAAGTGTTATATTCAACAAAACTATATCGTAGTTTTGAATATTGTATGTATATTTTTAATATGCTTTTAGTCATTATAAGACTATACAATGTATAATAAATGTATTTTAAATACATACTTGGATTTTGAAAGTAATTTATAGCTTTTCATTCATATATAGGGAATAATGTAATGAATAGAGCGTCTTGTATCGACTTTGAAGATAGTCTTTGTTTCGAAAATATATATGTTGTCCTTCCAACATTGAGTCATATTGAAGAATTGATATATACATTTAAGGTAAGTTGACTACATCTTTTAAATATAAAGCTGTGATATGTATTAATCTAGTAAGCTGATATGTAAAATGGAGGGGACAAAGAACTCATTTTAATTTAGACTGGATCTAAATAATATACTAGTAGCTTTACCTGCTCACTTTGCACAATGACAAAAGTCTAGTGGGAGCATCTCTTTATTCAAATGAGAAATGTGGATTTGAAGCTAGGCTCAATATTTATCAACTACTTTATAAGAGCATCGTGCTAATAAGATAAGCAAAGTACTAAACACTATCTAGATTCCTTATAGGCATTAAAAATGTATATTTAAAATGGACATTTATTACAAAGCTCTCTTAAGGTAAGGGAGTGTTAGGAGGGATGTTGGGGTTAGCCTTCAAGTAGTTGGAGTAGGTCAAGACAGCGGCGTAGGCACCTTCAGCACAGGAGACAATCTGGGAGGCGGGGAGCTGGAAACCAGCACCATTAACGGGGCATAACTCGACAGTGAAGGAGACTAACTTAGCCTTGGCGGCCATCCAGTCATCCAAAGCACCGGAAGCAGGGTACAGTTGAGCTGAAGTCTCGGAAGTGTAAGAGAAACCTTTGGATGCGAAGGCCTGCTTCATAGAGTCACCTAGAGGTTTCAAAAGCTTTTCGTTGGCCGAGAGCTTGTTAGCCCAACCCCAGTTGCGCAAGACGTACTGGCCGTAGGAGTGGAAGTCGATACCACCGTAGCGGTTAGGGATGCTCAAGGCATAGGCAGCTAGAGCTCGAACTTCAGGTTCAGAAGCGGCTGATCTACCCTGGTAGGTCTCGTCAGCAGGATTAGTTGAGGATCCAGATACACCCCAGTGCTCGTCCCAGTTACGGTTCAAATCTACACCGTAGTAGGATCCGTTACGGCTACGGTTCTTTCTCCATAGACGATCGCCCGAGCGAGTGTACTCGTAGCCATCGGGATTAGCTAAGGGGGTAAAGTGGAAGACAAAGGTATCCAACAAAGGTTTAACCTGGGCAGTGCTGGCATCTTCCAATAATTTTTTGAGGATATAGAGGGTGGTGGCGGGGGCAATCCACTCACGGGCGTGTAAACCTCCGTTGAACCAGATAGCTTTCTTGGTGGTGGTGATGGCTTTGTTGGTCAAAGTGAAAGCGAAGATATCCCTACCTTCGACTGATTTGCCGATACTTGGAATGAAGGTGGCCAAGTTGGGGTTGGCAGTAGCCCACTGCTGCAAGGTCGACTTGATAGTGGCATAGGACTGGTAGTTGTTGAAGAAGGGGTCGGCCAAGCTTGCCCTGCTGTTGACGTCGACCGAGTTCTGACTTTCCTGCTCGTACTTGGAGACATGTGCGTCGAGGTCTTCAATAAGAACCTTGCACGAAGCTACCTTGGAGATGATGCTCAGCTTGTTTTGGCTTTCAATTCTGGCGGTGTAGGTCAAAGTCTTGGGATCATGGTCCCAGACGTCGACGTTGTCAAATACTTTGGTCTCCTCCTTGCTCTTGACTTGGCAGGAATAAACCTTCTGGCCTTTGTATACCTGCTGGTTAGCGAGTGTTAATCCTAGTAACGAGAGGGCTAAAATTGATTTCATCGTTAATATTTTGATAAAGCTTTCATGTGGATTTGCTGGCCTTTTATACCATCAACAGTGTGGTTTTGTACTCAACTTCATTAGTGCGGCGCTTATATCTATCTTGTCCAATTTACTTTCAACTATATATGTAAGATATGATAACCTTATGCGTTATAAACCATCATACCTCTATCTAAGCTAACATATAAGGGCAGTGTTATGCCATAAAAAAGGTATTTGCAGATATTTTTACCGGCTGCTTCAAAACCTCGACCACAATAAATTTGAACTTTTATATTTTGAGCCAAATCACACTTATCAAAATAAATATAGCCCTCATTATAAGTGTCCGATGACCTGATACATGTCGTACATCCATCAACTGATATCGAGCAGGTGTGCACTAATTTTAGCCATATTATTAATTTTTGAAGGCAATCACGTACCTGCCTGATGAAAAGGTGGGATGACCCTATCAACGGGACACAAGGCCTTCTTTAAATTATCTGTTTACCTAAATTGAAATCAAGGCATTAGCTTGCTAAAATATTCATATCTACCTGCAGAATCAGATTCTTTGTCATTCGTAAATTTCGTGCTTGATACCATACAGATGAGAAATTGGATCATACTTTTCCTAAAGAAATGTCACCTGGTACTCGTAAGACGTCACTCTTGAAGGTATTTTTTATCCAGGGTTTAAGTGGTTTCTGGCTAAGTTATAACTTGATTAGCAGTGAAAATATTAGATATTGAAGGACTTTCCACATACTAAGTAGAAATACTAGCCGATTGATCTATATATATATCTATATAGCTCTACAAAGGGTTCGTTAGTAAGAAAGAGCAACACATGAACAAATTTCAGGCTATAATCTTTCAAAATAAAGACTAAAAGCGTCAGATTTGCCATACAGCTCAAGCAAACCACAGGGTTTACTTCAACTTGACCTCGATAGATCACCACCACATCTGTCAAACTACTTTATATTCTTGGTCCAGGAGGTTATGTTTCGACTGGCATAAGCATGTTTATCAAGTTACAAAAGCAAAATAAAGGAGAATATAGCAAGTTATGGATCGGGAGATCCATTATTAAAGCTAAGAATGAGGGTAGTAATCTAGACAGAGATCTCAGAATGTCAAATTACTTGACATGTTGGTCTTTGCTAACGTAAAGTCGGTCTATAATACTTTACTTTTTCAAACGTAGCTATGTAGATCAAATACATTTTAAGGTAACTTTGGAGTTTAAAGCCTTAGATGAAGTCTTCAAGTTTTAAACATCCTTAAACTCCAAAGTATCTCTTTTATTTAATAAGAAGCCCTGCAGCACTATTCATATAATTATACTTAGTTATATATATATTATTAATTAGCTATCTAATATATTAATAAATACCAATCTAGCTTTTATATTTCTCTAAAAATGCATTCGAATTTATCTTTGATAATTATAAATGCAATACTTTCTCAGTTCTCTATAATTCGACTTAAATGTTAAAGGACTACAAATTAACGCCTACTTTTTATATACTACAATCACTTCAACTTGGTAAGCTTTTTTCAGCTAGGTAAAGTCTTTCAAATTAACCTCGATAGTTTCTATCTATTTCAAAATATTATAAGGATCTCAATAATATACTTTAGTATAATATGATTTTATATTTCTAAACGAATGAAATAGTTAGTACTTGGCTAGAAGTGCTTAGAAAGTTGGGCTTCAAGGATTACATAAAGGATGAATGCTTTTCTAGAAGAGATATCCAGAAATAGGTATGAAAGTTTTACATTGATGTAAAGTATATAGATTTATCACTTATCAAGATAACTACCGAAAGATGGTGAAATTTTAACTTGAGTTGTTTCTAAATTGATTTCTAAAATTCAAAGCATACCAAATGATATGTAGTGTATGTCAAAAATTCAAATCAATATATTCTTTAAACATAATATACAAAGAGTATGCTATTTGGTATCAATTTTATAACTATGCTGAATAGATCATTTGAACCTCAGCTTACAAGAATCTGATACACCGAGATTGGCTTAATAACGGTTTTAGATGAGCAATGGAACAGGTCATCCGATTATTACAAGAAAGGCTATAGTTAGTTGCAAAGCATAATTTGAAGTTACTATATAAAAGTTTAAATAGCATATTGAGCTGTAGACCCATTTGGCAATACTACCACAAAACTTCTTATTTATGGCATGAGAATTCCCTTATACTTTAGCTGAAGAAAAGTATGACTCTTTTCAGCGCATTGAGGTCAGCACACCATATAATTTATAATCGAAAGGCGATATGTACGGGATAAGTATCGAATAGAACTCTAATGAAGCTGATAGGAAACCACATTACCAACCTTACAAAATTTAGTATAAAAGGGGTTGCAAATCCACCAAGAATTCTTAAATCCAAACAAACTAACAATGAAATCGATTTTAGCTCTCTCGTTATTGGGATTGACTTTCGCCAACCAGGAAGTATACAAGGGCCAGAAGGTATACACCTGCCAGGTCAGAAATAAGTCCGATGGTAAGGTATTCGACGACGTCGACGTCTGGGGTTATGATCCCAAGTCCAAGACCTTCACCGCACGCATCGAAGACCAGAACCAATTGAACGCCGTCTCCAAGGTCGCCCACTGCAAGGTTATGATCAGCGACCTCGACGCCCACGTCAAGAAGTTGGAACAAGAAAGCAACAACTCGGTCGAAGCTAACAGCCGAGCAAGCTTGGCCGATCCCTTCTTCAACAACTACCAGTCCTATGCCACTATCAAGTCGACCTTGCAGCAGTGGGCTACTGCCAACCCCAACTTGGCCACCTTCATCCCAAGCATTGGTAAATCGGTCGAAGGCAGAGATCTCTTCGCCTTCACCTTGACCAACAAGGCCACCACCACCCCTAAGAAAGGTATTTGGTTCAACGCCGGCCTACACGCCCGTGAATGGATCGCACCAGCCTCCACCATCTATACTATCCGTAAGTTATTGGATGACGCCAACACTGCCCAGGTCAAGGCCCTGCTCGATACCTTCGAATTCCACTTCACTCCATTAGCCAACCCCGACGGTTACGAGTACACGCGTACCAGTTCCAGCGCTAGATTATGGCGCAAGAATCGTAGGAACAACGGCTCCAGCTACGGTGTAGATTTGAACCGTAACTGGGACGAACACTGGAGTGTAGTAGGTGCCTCTACCAACCCAGCTTCCGATACCTACTGCGGTAAATCCCCCAACTCAGAACCGGAGGTCCAAGCCTTGGCCAAGTATGCTTTGAACATCTCCAACCGCTACGGTGGTATCGATTTCCACTCATATGGCCAGCTAGTGCTTAGAAATTGGGGTTGGTCCTACACCATCTCGGCTAACGAAAAGGTTTTGAAACCTTTAGGTGATGCTATGCGTGATGCCTTTGCTACTAAGGGTTACTCCTACACCTCCGAGACTTCGGCTGAACTGTACCCAGCCTCTGGTGCTTTGGACGATTGGATGGCTGCCAAGGCCCAGCTTGTTTCGTTTACAGTTGAACTGTGCCCTGTCTCCGGCTCTGGCTTCCAACTCCCCGCCTCCGAAATCGTCAAGTGCTCTGAAGGTGCCTATGCCGCCACTTTGGCTTACTCCAACTACTTGAAGGCTAACCCCAATATCCCCCCTAACAAGCCTTTGCCTTAAGAAAATTTTTGTAATAAATGTCAATTTCAAATATATCATTTTAATGGATTTTTTACCATTTACTAAGATAATTGTATCTAAAATAAAGATCCATCACCTTTTAAACTCTATCTAACTAAAGCTGAGTATCCAAATTTCTTGAATAAATGGATGCATATAGGCAAGAGAAATTAGTGGATGTGTTAATAGTCAAGATTCCTAAAGTTGTAGAATATACTAGGCTTACCCAAAACTTTCTATTCAAAAGGCTTATATCAAGCTTGATAAAGCTAGTTAAACTATTTGAAGTAAACTTATCATTCAGTTCATATTAATACTAGTGATTTAACTAGATTTAATCTATTTGGTATCTTATATGACAATGATTATTAGTTCAAAATACAGCTTCAGCAATTGCAGTAGTGGTAGATGTACGTTGTCAAATTGCCATATTTCAACAAGTTGTCGAAACATTTGCTTTGACATAAATTTTACAGACTTAGAGAGAGGAAACAAATGTATAATTTACTATATTATGTACACTAGCTGGCCTACTCGCTCCATAGCAGCAGCAGCTTCGGCATGGGGGAATGTTAGCAGGGTTTCTTTCAGTGATGCTCATCATAAAGAACCTTCAGAGCCTACTGTAGAAAAGTTTTCAGAATCTATCCAATCAGCAAGTCCAAATTGGATAGTGATCAAAAGCAAGCCATTATTCCAAGCAAAACTCGTCTTCTCAGCAACAAAGTACAGAATCATGGTGCTGGTCCAATTCCAAAAACTACTAAAGCGAACGCTGATCCACTCCAACCTCAAAAAGTCGGAAACCGCCTTCCTATACATAGGCAACCTACCTACCACCTACAAGCCCTCCGCTATTAAAGACATCTTTTCCAAAAAGGTGCCCATCCATTTCTTAAACGTGCCCAGGAATAAAGAAGGCAGCCACAAAGGCTACTGTTTCGCCCATGTAGATGAGGAGTGTGTCGAGTGGTTCTTCAAGAAGTTCAATGGTTATGAGATAAACGGTAAGAAGCTGTATATCGATAGAGCTAATAGGAGGAGTATTATACCAGTTGGCAAGGACTTTAAACCGGGGAGGTAGGTGTGTATGCTTATAGTTTTTAATTTATAGATGAGATAGACAATAGGTAGCAGATATTCGTCTAATAAAAGGTACATTTTATTATTTTAAATAGATTTGATATATGCTTTGTTGAATTTAACAATATTTAAATTATCGAATTAGATATTTTAATAAAAATATTTAATAACATGTAAGCTTCCATTCACTTATACTTCAATTGCATAGTTTTAACCTTTGGCCTTACTTGAGTGCGCCTTTCAATTTTCAGCCAATATTATTGATAGATATTGTAATATTAGTACTTTTATAAGTATATAGAAGTTGAAGCTAAACAGCATTTTGCACTCAGTGTTATTATACCTTAGCAAAAGCGAAAGGAAAAACAGTTCAACTATCAAACTTTTCCAATTGTCGTTGGAGTGTCCTTTGAAATTTTAAAGTTTATCCTTTTAGTAGTGCCTTCATCTCGGTCGCTGTTTATTGGGTTTTTCTACTTCTTAGATACTCGAGTTAGAGTGGATAGCTTTACTTTCATTGGTTATACTGTGGTAGTTGAAAGCGACGCTAGTACAAACTAAAAGTTAAATTAAATTTATAGAGAGCTAATCTACAGCTATAGCTAAGTTTTGCTATAAGAATAAGAAATGTACATATATATGAGGCCAATCTATGTTTCTTTACAAAAAGCTACTACAAAATCAAAATCCATTTTATTGATATCTAATACTCAATCAGCTTATTGGGTGGAATGTTGGGATTAGCCTTTAAATACTTGGTGTAAGCTAAAACAGCCTCAAAGCTACTGTCGACACAAGGTAAAATGTCCTTAGGGTCCATTAAAACCCTACAATATCGTCATTAGGGCAAAGCTCTATAGTAAAGCTAACTAATTTAGCTTTCGATGCCATCCAATCATCTAAAGCACCTGAGGCTGGGTACAGTCCAGCTGAAGTGTCGGTAGTGTAGTTAAATCCTTTTTTACTAAAAGCATCCTTCATAGCCTCGCCAAGTGATTGGAGTACCTTTTCATTAGTTGAGAGTTTGGTGGTCCAGCCCCAGTTTCTAAGGATTAATTGACCGTAGCTGTGAAAGTCTATACCACCGTAGGCGTTGGGCAAGTTTTTGGCAAATTTGGCTAAGGCTTTAACTTCCGGTTCGGAGGCCGGTGCACTACCCATGTACGTCTCATCTGCTTCATCATGGGAGGCACCTACGACGCCCCAATGTTCGTCCCAGTTCCGGTTAAGGTCTACACCAAAGGTACTATTATTACGACGGCGGTTCTTACGCCATAGCCGGTCATTATTACGTGAATACTCGTACCCATCTGGGTTGGATAGAGGTGTAAAGTAATAGGTGAAAGTATCTAAAAGTCCCTTTACTGGTTCCTTATTGGATTGATCTAGAAATTGCCTGATAACATAAAAGACGGCCGACGGTGCGATCCACTCACGAGCGTGCAGCCCCCCGTTGAACCAGATGGACTTTTTGGCTTTAGCAGCCTTCCCGTTGCAGATCTTGAATGCGAATATATCCCTAGTTTTCGATAGATTTACCGATGGATGGGATAAAGGTAGCCAAGTCAGAACGTTCATTTGCCCATTTCTTTAAAGTCGATGCCATGGTTTGGTAGCTTTGGAAGTCGTCAAAAAAGGTTTCGGCTTTACCAGTACTATTTGTAGTGGATTTATTGGATGCTCGTTGCTTAAAATTGGCTTTGCCCTTTTGATTGATGTGACCAGTTAAGTCACCTACGACGGTGCGGCAGGATAATTCGTTGATCAAGTCATTCTCTTGGTTGATATTCCGTACATGTACCGTTATCAATCCGGTATGAGAGTTGTAGTTCCAAACATCGCATTTTTTAAACTTACTGAGGTCGCTAACTCCATTTATCTTACACTCCAAAACTTTGTGGTCCTTGTAGCTTACATTGACACCTAAAACCAAGGGGACGAAACTTAGATGGATTACTGATAGCAACTTCATCTTTGCCAAAAAAAACGAAAGGTAGTTTGTAAATAACTCAAGTGCTCTCTGTATTCATATTTATAACTAACCTTGACACAAGTAGTACTATGCTTCGGGTAGTTGGATTTAAAATAGTTCAGTGTATTTAGACGTTTTACAGATGCATAATTCAAAGGCTTGGAAGGTAGAAACTTTTTAGATGCTGAAAACAAATCTATTCATTTGTTTGTTTCTAATATGTACTCAGGATCCAGCTGACCTTAAGTCTAACGATGGATGGATGGCGACCCAAGCTAAAAGGACCTTTCCAATGTCGTTCATCATGATGCATAGTAAGTCTATAATGCTATGAGCCTGAAATAATTATATAAAATGAGTTTTTTTTGAAGTTCTCCAAGTTTAGTTCTACAGATAAAATGAAGTAGGTTTACAAATAGAATAGGCTTTGAAGGTATTTGATATTTCCTCAAAACTAAACTTCATATAAAGAGTTAGTCGGTACAGTGTTGGAATATGAAGATCTTCTGACTTCAAAATATTGATATACTCATACTATATAATCGATTATACTGTTGATTTAATCATCTGTTATGCTTTTTCTAAATTTTATTTATTGGTGTAAATATTTGCAACATCTTCATCTATGAGAATCTTATACTAATCTATTAGAAATTATGTCTTTTTGATGGCTATAATAAATTCAAGTATACACAATTGGCACATTCCGTTCAATTAATTAAGGACAAAATAATCTAATAATATGAACCTATGCTACTTTTTAAAAATATTTAAATACTAGTTCATGTATATATATTAAATGTAATAACTTACAACAGTATTTTAATCATGGCTATGTATAATGTCGGTATATTTGTACTTTTAAAATTGCATCAGCGTCATGGCATCCTCTACGAACCGGGATGAAACTATATTTATACTTTAAAACTAGTAGGATATTTTATTATATAATAAATTTCCCAGTAATATATGTCTTACCTTATCTTAATATAATGTCTTGGATGTAGTTCATTTTCAATGATTTGAATTCATAGCTGTATTTAGAAATGCTATACAATCCTTATTTAGTGGGCTTTCCTAACTGATGCAAAAATTGGCTGCATATTTGTTTATGATACTTGAACTTTCATTTTTACGATTTATAGGCAACTATCGCATACTGCAAAATAAATGCAGTTAGCAATTCATTACACTTTGCTGCAAAGATTTAGGTAGGAATTCAAATCTCAACTAAAAGGTGAATTTGAATTTCGATAACTTCAGCCTTAAGAATCAAGTTACATCCCTAAAAGTTTATCCAAAATGCCACATTCAGACGACGACATTTCGAATGAAATTTTAGCCTTGGTTGGAGGATCACCAAATGATTCCCATAAGAGCATCAAAAAGAATATTTCCGACAGTGGAAGTAGCGACTCTGATTCCTCCATTCCAAGGTACTGAATATCTTTTCAATGGCTAACCATTTTAGATCCAAGGCGAAGGATAGCTTAAGTAACTCTTCCCATTTAAGCGTCGATTCAGATTCCGAAGATTCAGATATAGTTGATAACAAAAAATCGCGCTATACGAAAAAGTCAACTTCTAAATCGAAAGACGATGAGGACAAGTAATTCAATTAAATAACAAAGGCTAAAATTTAGATTATACAATTTACCCGAAGTTGAACGTGAAAGGTTGATTGCTGCAAAAGCTGATAAGGTAACATAAATACAAACCTTTTGTTCAATTTGCTAGGCTCAAGAAGAGTATGAAGAAAAGGAACGTCGCAATCGGCTAGGAAGAAAACCAAGTATTTCCTACGTTAAGGAAGAAGTCGATGAGGAGGATTATAGCTCGGAGGGTTCCGATTTTGAGTACCAAGCAACTCGTAGTCTTACACCTTAGTATTTTACTAATTTTTCAAGGCCGCTCTTCCCGAAATCGAACCAAAAAAAGCACCAAGGCAATCAAGCAATTTAAAGAGCTTCGCAAGAACAAAGAGGTACCAATCTACTTATTTACATTCTCACCATACGTATGTAGATCAAAAAGAAAGGTAGAAGGGTTGAGCTTTATTCTGATGAGGAAGAAGAGGAAGTTGTTGAGGAAATCCATTCGGTATTAGTAAATTCGTAGGCAATACTAATTGTTTAGCCTATCATCTCCAAAGTGGAAGACCTTTCCAGGATTATTATATCTCGCAACACTCTATTAGATTACTGCGACTACCCGCGTTTCAACGAATTGTTCGTTGGTTGTTTTGTAATGCTAGCCGTCGAAGTTGGAGGCGAGCAAGCGGAGCGTCTAGCTAAGATCGTCGATATAATCGATGGGTCCACATCCTACAAGGTCGACCGAACTGAAACCAACAAGAACCTTATGGTGCGGCATGGAGAAATCGATTTCCAAGCGGAAATAAGTATTGTCCTGAACCAGCCAACGTCCCAGGTAGTTGCAGCTAGATTTACAGGCTAATTTTCACTTAGGCAGAATTTGATCGCTTCATTTTAGCCATGGAAAAGGTCCATGAACAACCCATCACCTTTGCTTACGTCGAGACTAAACACCATGAGATCCAAGAGAACTTCAACTACGAAGTCTACGAGGTATTTATTTTGCAGGCCAATCTAATTTTTTTAGAAAGAGTTTTACACGATCCTAGATAACCGACGTCGGTGCGCTACAGACTACCGCACGCTACAAATTTGGTACGATGAATTGGTCAAAAACATCTATGCCAATAGACACAATCCTGACCGAAGTGTACTGGAGAAGTTGGAATTGGATAAAGAGCTTGTTGAAGCCAAGTTGAAGCCGATGTGGGAAGAACGCGACGCCAAAGCAGCAGCTGAAAAGAAGCATAGGGAGGAGCAGGAACGAATTAATCGGGAAAGGATAGTAGCTGACGCCAATAGGAGAAGAAGGGAAGCCGAAATCGCTAGGCGAAGCCTCGAACATCATACTTCCGATGGAGAGTTGGGGAATATGAAGTACTTTGACCTAATTAGAAAGAACCACAAGAGACTCAAGACTACAATAGAGCATCAACGTAGCGCTAAAGATTCGATATTTCGCAACAAGTACTTTGAGTTTTCAAACGCAGATCAGGCTAAGTTAGATGCACTCACCTTCGTTTCAGCTCACGAGATCGAGAGGGCGGATTAAGGGTATTTTTTTAACACAGGAATTAGATTAGTTCACAATATACAGCTTTTCATCTCGTGTTGTACGAGTTTTCATTCTTTATAGTTTGTTTGCTGCTTTATGGAACAACCGATTGCCATCAATAATTTTGAACCTATGATCCAATTGTGCTTTTAAAATATTGATCCCAACTAAATCTGTTTCAGTGGCTAGAGTAAGTAATCATTTTTAAATTACAACTTTATATGTTACAAAGTTATGTTTTCAACTCGATATAATTTTCTAGGAAAAAGTGGTTTAAGTTTAATCAATTTATCTAGTATCCCAAATCTCAACTGTACTTATAGAAATAGAATAATGCATATATTTTGACACCTGAAGATTTGTAAGCTATTGCTTATCGTAATGTAGGCAAATCGGCTACATCATTTCTATTTCTGCCTTTAGATTGCTTGAGAGGTGTCGATCGATCAAAGATATATTTATAGAAATATCACTATACTTTATAGTTGGCAAATTAATGGTGTTAAAGGTAGTTGTTTACTTAACAATGTATAGTAGTTGATGGACGTTTAGGAAATATGGCTTTATTAAAGGATACCTAAGATTTAGTAAAGAAAACTATGTGTCTTTTAAATAAAAACAATCTATATGGAATAGGATAACTGTTTACTATAATACTAAGTATTAATTTTGATATATGGTTTTAAACGTATCATCGATAATATAGTAGGATAGCTAGCAGTAGAAGTATAAACTGCAAAGTACTCATAAGTACGATAATTGTATTCTTTAAATTTCCTAACTATTTAGCAATAAATAGTTAAGCTCTACAATTAGAAGAAGGTTTATCTATACCATCAAAATTTTCAGTATAACATATTTTCTATGCGTTTGCAGTAGTATATAACTTTATGTTATAGCTTTTGCACCAACTATTCTAGTTTAGATTGTAAATTTTCAACGATTCTAAAATTGCAACCCAACAACTTTTCATTTACAGGCCTGTAACTTATCAACAAATATATCGAGTCTTTCCAATAGAAAGTACCTTTGACTTGAAGTAATTGGTACAGAGTGCAAGCACTATACCAAGTATACATTATTTACTAGTTGCTGGTATCTACGGAAGGAACACTAGGTCCAATAAAAAGTTTTGAAATCGAAAAATTCAAGTTTGCAAAAATTTTGTTCCCAATCTACTCATCCAATTGGTCCATTTCAAAATCCCAAATCTTTTCAAGGGTATTCAAGAAATATAAACGAAAGTCTCCAAACCAACAACTCTTCTCTTTCTACAGTTTATTGTACTTTAGGTAGCTATTATGTTTGTTTTCATCGACCGAGTTTTATGATTTACCCAATGAATTATACATTTATAACACTCTTGGGTAACTGTTCCTTGACTAAGTTGCAAAGCTTTTTCAAGGACACGGCTTGTTGAATCGTTTATTTTTACGACACTCAACTACGTCGCATCACTAAAACTTTTGTAGTTAAACTTGCCAAAATGAGAATTTCCGTCCTCCACGACTGCCTCAAATCCATCAGCAACGCTGAAAAGAAAGGAAAGCGTCAAGTTCTTGTCCGTCCTTCCTCCAAGGTCATCCTGCAGTTCTTGGCTGTCATGCAGCGTCACGGTATGTGTCTTTACTACATATACTTTACACCACGATATAACTAGTCGCTGTCCTATCAAATGGGCAGTCTCTTATAAGATCGTGGTAGATTAACTTTTTATCACTCTTCATTTTCTTTAGCTTCGGCTTTTCCATAAGTTTTATGATTTAGATAAACATACATAAATGGAAACTAATTGTTCCTTAGGCTACATTGATGAGATCGAGCAGGTCGACGACCACCGTTCCGGCAAGTTGATCATCCAGCTCAACGGTCGTTTGAACAAGTGCGGTGTCATCTCCCCCCGTTTCAACATCGCTGTCAACGAGATCGAACAGTGGGTTACTGACTTATTGCCCTCTCGTTCCGTTGGTTACTTGGTCTTCACCACCTCGGCCGGTATCATTGACCACGAAGCTGCCCGTCGTAAGCACACTGGTGGCAAGATCCTTGGCTACTTCTACTAATTTACTGTTCACATTAAAGGTGGGCTACTGCTATTAAAGTTTATTTATTTTTGATTTGTTTATATAGTAGTGTTTTAATTTATAACTAATGAATTATTGATGTTACATAGTGGGATAGAGTAATTTGGAATGGTTTGATATTTATATAACTTTACTGAAATTATATATAAGTGATGCCAGCATATTAATTATTGTCTATAAACTTTTCAAATATTGATAGAATTGGGCAGATAACTAAGAAACGTCGTTGATGAAGCCGAGTATGTGACTAGTAATGAAAAGAGCATTCATCTTGTATAGGCAATTATCTCAAAGGATGTACTCTAAAAAAATGAAGACTTTCAGGTCAGTTGTTAATGTATGTTGGGAAAAGGATGTAAATACCTTTGTAAGTATGAAAGTCTAATAGATATTCTGAATATATGTTAGCATTTTAAACTGGATTTATCTGAACATTGTCAGCCTTCAGATGCTTTTACAACCCTCATTAGTTTCAAGCTAGGCTTGATAGCTTTGAAGCTATAGCAGCTATACAATCTATACCAAATGCTTGAGCAAACATAGTTCTTATCTGAAGTATAGATCATATTTCTTCAGCTCTGCTTCAAGCAAAATTTTTACAAAGCTTTGAATTCGATTTGACGTTTATTCATAAAACATTTTTATTCTTTTATATCTTTAAGGTACTTGAAGAAATGCCTCCAAAAATCAAAAGTGCTTTAAGTTTGTCCAAAGGTTTAGTATATAAAGAAAAATAGTGTAGGATGAGTAAACACTAATAACTAAATTCCAATTGGATGAAATTGTCCAACGAAATCCATTTATTCTCCTAAATAGGTTGATGAAGCTTTGAATTCTACTTTACTTTTCGAATGTAATGATTTCATACTAACAATTTCAAGTTTTTCAAAATCAAATCAATTGACGTACACTTCATTCATTACCAAAATTGTCAATTATAACTTTAAAAACCGTGTAATATGATGGAAGAGGCACCCGAGTTAATAGATTTAATTGAAGAAGTTACGACAAAGGTTGAAGTTGACGACGATAGCAGCAAAGTACCTATAACTTTAATCACTGGGTATTTAGGATCTGGAAAGACCACGTTGCTACAGTACATCTTGACTGCAGAGCATAACAAACGTATAGCGGTTATCCTTAACGAATTTGGTGATAGTAAGTAATCTTGTAGCATTTAGGTTAACATAATTTCGTACTTAGGCAGTGGCATTGAGAGAAAGGCTTTGAACGTAGTAAATGACGATAACGAGATGGTTGAAGAATGGCTGGAATTAAAAAATGGATGCCTGTGCTGCAGTGTAAAGTAATAGGTTTCCTTTTGAATTTTTAATAGCTAATTGCTTTTATATTTTTCAGGGATGCTGGTGTAAAAGCTATAGAGAATCTTCTAGAGAAGAACGCCCACCAAAACCGTTTTGACTACGTTATGCTAGAGACGACTGGCTTAGCTGATCCTAAACCTATTATAGGGATGTTCTGGTTAGACGATCAACTCGAAGCGAAAGTGTATCTTGATGGGGTAATAACTTTAGTAGATGCAAAGTACGGTTTAAAAGTAAGTACATTGAAAATATAGCTTTCAAGAATTTTATTAAAATAGGCTACCCCTATAGTACATTGAAGAGAAGAGAGAAGACGGATCTATCAATGAAGCTATAAGGTAGGCTTTTTTGTTTTTCGAAAGGATTATTAATTTACTAATTGCTACCTAAAAGACAAATTGCCGCTGCAGATAGAATACTGGTTAACAAGCAAGATTTAGTTGATAAGCAAACGATCAGTGAGCTCGAAGCTAGAATAAAGTATTTATTTTTCGAATTTTTCTAACAAAATATTTTAGAACGCTCAATGCAACTGCCTCGATAAAGTATACGAATCATTCCAAGTATTATCTAATATATATATTATTAACTAAATTTACTAGTGTTGATTTGGATTTTATTTTAGATATTCAAGCTTACTGGTGCATTACCACCTAGCGACTTGACCTGTTTCTCCAGGAACTCATGCCACTACCCCTTCACAGGTAAACTACTACATCCACTTTAGTATTAACTAGAATCAAAGATCGTCAAAACTATATGTATTGAGTGGGACACCAATGTACCCATTGAAAAAGTGGAGACTTGGTTGCAGACGTTACTCTGGGAGCGCCAAGTTTCTGGAACATCGGTGGAGGTGTTACGTGGTAAAGGATTGATTTTGGATAATGACCAAGCGTACATGCTGCAGGCGGTCCAGGAGCTATATGAAATTACGCCCCTCAAAAAGGAAGTCAATCAGACAATATCCAAACTCGTACTTATCGGTAGAGGTTTAGACTACGATGCTATATACAACGATTTCAAGTTGTCTTGTCTGTAGTTCAATAAAGTAGAGGCTTGAGCGATGTTATGTAAGCTTACTTGTAGGCCTCGACTCACATTTCTTTTTATCCCTTATATCACTTTAAAAATCCATTTAATATCGCTTTATATAAAACTGACTACGCTTTAAATCAAATTCCAAAGAGCTTCCATATAAAAAGCAAAGTTTGTGAATTGCTACTCCTTTCTCATAAACTTACAAGAAAATTCAAATGAGTCAGCCAAAATCCGATCGTGGAACGTTTCGCTTGAGCCATCAGCTCAGTAAATTTTTAAGACATGAGCTTGGAACGTTAAAGTATAAGGAGAAAATCGAAAGTAAGATCGATGGTAGTTGTAGGATAAGTGATCTAGTAAGGCATCAATATGGTTTTTTATAAGCTAACATTTGAGTAGCTAAGTTTAGTTAATTTTAAAAAGTATACGATAGCGGAGATATATAAGGTTGTTGAGTCCGATAACAAAGTAAGATTCGCAATAATAAATGAAGATGGCGAAGAATGGATAAGAGCTAATCAAGGACATTCGTTTTATGTAAGTTTATTTTTTACTATACTTTGCTACATAAATCAACCTATACATAGTTTAACTGTTTAATTACTTTCTCTATTCCTATAGATTGAAGATGCCAATTTGACACCTTTAGTTTTGAATGCTGATATCCAAGATGTTATCCATGGGACTAGCCTAGCAAATTGGCAACTAATAAGTAACTATTTCAAACAAAAAACCAACCAACATTAAAAGAATCTAGTGGGTACCTAAGTTGTATGAACCGACAGTTTATGCACTTTGCCATCGGACTTCCCAGCTCAGAAGGAGTTATAAGCGGTTAGTTAACAACTTACCAGTTTAGCTTACTATTTTTGATTAATAGGAATGCGTAAATCAAGTGAAGTTTACATTTATGTTGACGTTGGTAAAGCTTTAGAAGGTATGTATTATTATTATTTGTTCTAATGGTGTCTATGAAGATGGAATTGAGTTCTTTACCAGCCCGAATAAAGTCGTTTTGACTAAGGGAGTAGATACCCGATTGCCAAGTAAATACTTTTTGAAGGTGGTAGATGCAAAAAGTAATAAAAGCTTAGAACTTTATTTTCTATGTTCAATCCTGTTTTAAATGTTCTTTTCCTTTGCGTGATGCTGAAGTATTGAGTGCCTGTAATAGGCATACATTTATATGAGGTTTATTTGGTTGTACAAATTTAAATAGTGTTATTTCTAATCATAAAGGATGTAGTTTAGTATGGTAATAGAAAATAATCTATTTGATCCAACAATAACTTACATAGTAAAAGTATGTTGTTTTCTAGCTGTTTAAAGAAGGTAGATGGAAAACTAGTCAATGTTGAAAATGACATTTTCATTACCTACTGTAAATTATAGATATGTTTTTGAAAATATATAAACTATAGGCATCAAACCATATAGAAAGATTCTCGCAGTTAGGCATTTTGTTTATTATGTACACCATAAAGGCTCAATATTTTTGTTACCTTTTGATTATGTATGAATACTAATAATGCCATTAAATGTGCTATTCCTCCGACATCTTATATGTACTATGATACCTTCACTGCCCTACACGTATTTGGGTCCCATATATGTAACTTTAGTGGTGGCAAATGTATTTAAAGTTTACAATAAGTTCGGTCAGTTGTGACAACCCACAACTTATATACATTCAACATTACAATCCGTATAAACAAATGAAAGGAGTCGGATACCTCTCCTTTAGCAAGTAGTTAATACTCCGTTAGGTATACTTTCAATATCCTGAACCGGAAGTATACTGAAAACTAAAACTTGCAATTAAAATGTGGGGGGATCGAAAAAAATTTCAAGAACTGAGCCCAAACATCTATTGAAATTATTATCAACATCACCAACTTGGGAGTGGGTTTGATAACAACCGTTTAATAGGTATGTACGCTTCCAACTAACCAGTTTTCGGTTTCCTTTAAATATCTCAGTTTAAGCCATAGCTCCACGGCCTCTTCTAAAGTTGTGGTTTATAACGATCATATGATATTATATCATTCCTCTCATGAAAAATTAAATGAAGTCATATAATTGGATACAACTTCTCACAATTACTTAATTGCGCCTTGCTACAGAAAGCAAAGGGTCTAAAAGGGTTTAAGTCCATTAAGTTAACGGAACCAAATGTTTACAAGAAATGTTGCACGTTAACTTTTGCAGAAAAATTATTTGATTAGGCTCGTCAAAGTACTTTTCCTATACAAAAGTTGGCATTCATAGTAAACTTCATACATATTTAAACCAGCTCAAGCTCCTTTACCTTCCAACTCAAACTATTAGAAGTTGACCGAGTTTAGATATAGATTTAGAATAAAGAGCTAAGAGTTAAAGCCGTATTACAAACCTCCAAGTAGAACATATATTTAAGGGATGCGTCAAGGATTATTTACCGCTGTAGACTTACTAGCCAAGGCAACTACCATCCTCAACAACAAGATAGCGCAAACTGGTAATGATATCGACAGCTATGCCTCCAGCTACAACTCCAACCTCAACAGAGATGTCAGGTTCTTGGATAACATCAACTACGGTATAATTATGGATGCCGGCTCCACTGGAACGTAAGTTTATTTTGTGAAACTTTTTTTAAATATTTGATAGTCGAATTTTCATCTACGAGTGGGAAGATCCAAAAAATTGTTTACATTCACCTTATATAAAGCCATCGTTTCGCAAGTCAGGTCCTTGGAAGGGAAAGCAGTTCAAGATAAAAAAGTTAGGTGGGTTGGCCGAAGTCGCACCTTACGATGTACCTACCTACCTCAAAGATTTTATTGGGAACGCAACCGAATTCATACCCGCCCACAAGCACGAGTCAACAGCCTATATTTTTGAAGGCAACCGCCGGTATGCGACTATTACCTCGCAACCAAGCCCACAACGTTATGGAAGCGGTACGTGATACCTTCCGAAAATCTCCCTTCAAGTTTGATGAGAAATTTGGCGTCCAAGTCATCCCCGGTGAATACGAAGGAGTTTTTGGTTGGTTAGCCATCAACTACTTGGATGATGTTTTGAGCGAGGTAGGTCGACCTAGCTTAGGCATGATGGATATGGGAGGTGCCTCCTGCCAGATCACTTTCGAGACGCCTCAAGTCCCTATGGAGAACGCCTTCCCCATCAACTTGAACGGCACTTCTAGAGTAGTTTATACCCACTCCTACCTGCGATTCGGACGCAACGAAGCGCGGACCCGTTATCACGCAACAGCCTTTGATAGATACGCTCAAGAAAATACTGTCTATGACCCCTGCTTCGTTAAAGGTTACCAAGGAGTATCTCACAATGGGTACAACTTCACTGGTAGCGGTGACTTCGAAGCTTGCTTATTGAAGACCCAGTCCTTGACGTTGAAAGACCCCTTCTGTCCAACCCAATCCTGCGCCATAAATGGTGTCTATCAGCCCAAAGTCCCTGATGCCATGGAGCTAATCGGTATCAGTGGCATGTTCAAAGTGGCGCGGTGGTTCAAATGCCACGGCAAGAAGTCGACACGGTGCCTCCTCAACAAAGCAACTGAAGTGTGTAGCAACTTGAAGTTGGACGAGTACACCAAGAAGTTCAAGAAGTGGAACGACGACAAGGACTTTAACAACTACTGCTTCATGGCCGCTTACGTTGTCAATATGCTGCATTCTGGATACAATTTGGATCTAGACCGTACCATCAACTTCTCGCAGGAAGTCAATAATGTTGATGTTGGGTGGACTTTAGGAGCTATGGTATATGAAGTCAATTTACTATACCCTTCGGGTCAGTGCTGTAAAAATGAAAAGGTGAATAGGATAAGTGGATAGGTAGATTTGGAGAGAAGTAACTGTAGCATCTTTTTGAGCATTAAATTTTACATATTTTTGAGATATATATTTGTTTTGATGTACTATTTCCAAAATTTAAATTGCTTAGTATATGTGTTCGACTGCTCTTCAAATTATAAATTTTTAGTATAAATAGTTGCTTTAATTTTTAGATATATAGAAGCAAAATATAGAGAAGAGTTTAAAATTGCTGTTGAGGTTACTAATATAATTTCATGAAAATATTATATGAAAATTGATATTGTACAATACAATTTATATGATTGCAAGTGTACATAGAAGGTAGGATAGCCATTTTGGAATGTTTTTATGCCAATGCATAGCTCAATTTATGTCCCTAATTAAATTTCCTAAACTAATATTTACAGAATGCTATTTCGAAAAGATATGGGTTTCTATATTTGGTTTGTAAACCAGTAAATCCCACTATCTTCATCCCAAAGTAATACGCAGCTTTCTTTGGATGCGTAATATTTTAAAGTGCAAGTTATATCTAGGTGGACTAACTATACTTTTTCAAACGTCTCCAATCCAACTTACTTTGACTCCAAACGAACAACTTCTACCAATCAAAGAATATTCCAGAAGCACTTTAGTAAAAATGACATCAGTTTAGGTTCTACATGACGAATCCAAAATCTAAACTTTCAGGGTGAGCGATCGTTACATCATCCCATCTGACTAGGGTTATTAATGTGATGTCAGCAAAAAACTACTATAAATAGGGGCCACGTCCAACTCTCATTCAATTTTATAAATCAAACCAACGATATGTCCAAATCCAACACCGCCAATAAAGTAGTCTTCAAGAATGACGAGAAAGACCTGTTCGTCTTCATTGAGGACGTCGACCTCTACAAGAAATGGAAGAAGGATACTACCATCCCATTAGTTCAATTCGTCGGCTCCTTTGATATCTACGACTCTGACACTGGGTCCCACACCGGACTAGCTTCTAAGGCAGCTTCGTCGACTATAAGGTAAATGAACCAAAAAATTTAAGCTGACCTTTTTATTTTAGTAACATACTGAGCATTTCGAACCATGATGATGCCGTCAAGTACATCCTACAGAATGGGGAGCTCATTGGTTCTGGATCTTCCAATGTCGAGAGAACTAAGCAGATCTAATCACGTTTCCAATAAATTGCTTTTTATTACTCTTTTCTATCCAACTTTGATATAGGCCAGATCAACCTGAGTTTAACTTTGAATACTATTATCTGAGATCGTGAATACAAGAGCGTACGTCCTTCAGCTTTCCACGCATAAATAAGCCACAGTGAATAGCTCATATCTATACACAAAAGTAAGTGCTTTACAAATGTTTTACTTTGTATTCAAGTAAGCCAGTTTTTACTATTTGTGCCAATTTAAACTTTCAACTTAATATATGTTACTTTAAGCTTTAATATCCAAAACTTTAATCTGTATAGATCATATTACAAATTAAAGGCTGAATTAATCTTTATCTAACGAATAGATATAATTTTTATAACCCTATTTGTATTTAAGCTAAAGTTATACAATGCTTTGGATTATATCAAGTATGTTTAACTTGAATGATTACATAAACTTTAAAGATATTCGTATTAATGTCCAACATACAATTACCAAAACGTAGGTATACAAAGAATTGAAAGTTTATTTAAAGTTAAAATATTACATAGAATCGAAATGCTGTAGGCAAAGTTGACATATGAACATCGATTCGCCAACTTTAGCAAACGGGTTGTCCCTAACACAAAGTTGACAGATGAGACCACCGCATGGGCTACAGAACACTTTACCATCGGAAGAGTGCAAGCTGTTGTCGCAGGCACAGCACACTGGACTGAATATAGGTTCATGAACACGGTGTAAATCGCTCGAGGTGTCAGGGAATTGCCACGAGTATATCAATCCTTTACGGTCACCAGCGTACAGGACCTGTCGCGTGGCGGATACCCTTATAGATACTACGTCATCGCTGTCCTTACTATTGCCGTTTGACTTTTTAGTTAAAGAATACACTTCGACAAGCTCCCAGGACTTTTGAGTCTTTGTAGGTGGATGCAACTGCCAAAATTTGATAACACCTCGCTGGTGCCCCGTGATCCAAGTATCATGGAAATGGAACTCGCCACTTATAGGCTCGAGGTAGAAACAGTAGGTAAACTTGGGGCTCGAAGATGGGAGCTGTAAAGACGTAAGGAGCCCACCGTTGACAGTCCATATCGTTATAGTCGAGTCTGTACAGGCGGCAATCATTCCATTAAATCGATCACAAGCGATGGTGACAACTCCCTTGCTCTTGGTAGCCAACGTTCGGATGTACTTATAGCGACACATATCCCAAATCTTTATATCTGAACCGCTAGTTCCTACTACAACAATACCAAACGCCAAATTTGCCTTTATGGCAGTAATATCCTCTTCTGCACCCCGGAAAATGGACTTCAGCTTAATTTCTGGATAATTCCTCGAGTTCTTAATAACCCATACCTTGACCAAGCGATCGTCGCCCCCAGTTACAAATACATCCTCACTGTAAGGCTCGATAATGTTGACTTTGCCAAGATGGCATTCTTCATAAACAGCTAATAGCTTTTTGGGATCAGTTTGATAGAGACGAATGCTATGGTCGGTCAAGCCCCATTCTAGGTGCCGTTGCCCAAGCTTCGGAAGGAAGACGCGGTCACCTCCTAGAGCCATCAGCTTGCTGTTGGCTTGTAGGATATCTCGGGCCGAGTTGGTTACATCTAAAACCGGTAGGTAGGATTGAATGAAGAACCTAGAGTCAGATCTAAGGTCAAAGCGGAATTCCTTTTGAAGTGGTGGTCTCCTTGGATGGGATTTCTTGAAGAGCTGTTTAGGGGTTTGTCCGAAATTGTGGATGATGCCTATAGTCGCAGCTTTCTCTACTGGGTCATGAATGGCATCCAAGTCAACGGCATCTTGGTAGGAAAGGTGATGGAAAACGTTTAAAGCGTCTATAGCGTCCTTACCTTGCTGTTTAAACCCAAAGATAAGATCGATCCAATGGTGCAAATTCTGGCTTACGTACTCACATTCCAAAGCTTCACGATGCTTCTTTATAAACAAGGTGGCGTCATTGTGGGCCCAGGGCGGCAGTACAACCGAATTAATAGCCTCTCCACTTTCCTGCTTGATGCCAAAATCGTAATTGTTGGAGTTTTCCAAAAACTCTTCCAGGTAAAAGAACTCGGGTATTAGCTCTCTAACGTCAGTCGTGTTATGGAAGGCAGCCGATAGCCAGGCTTCTTTAACAGAAAAGAATAGTCGATCTGGATGGTCAAAGTACCCACCTTGTAGCTTTAGATGATGTGTTGTAAAAGGCTCTAGCCTTATCAAATACCAGCACACGATCATTGCAGATGAGTAATGTGTTCCAAAGTGAAAGGCAGGAGTTGACTCGTTTGATTCTAGAAAGCTGCTGAACCGGCTAGCAAATTCTCTTGCTCGCGCTTCAGATTGAGCACCCATTGGCTTAGATAGATCTCTAAATGTACCAGGATTGGAAAGATCCAACTCTTCGCTATTGTAATCGGACAGGATCCAAGGAAAAACGGGGTACTGGGTAAGATCGTTGTAACTCCTCCCAGCCAAAGTGTTAAGATGCATTAGATATTCAAAGTTGGTGATCTCTCGCTTCTCCCACCTGAGTGTTAGCTCGTTTAAAGACGAACTTCCAAATATCATATTTGTCAGCCTTGAACTTAGTGCACCCGTTCCGATCTCTAAATTTGAAGTCCCAGCAACTGCTTCATGGGGGAACTTGATTGAGGCAAGTTTGTGGGTGAATCTTTGATAGATGGCGTCCCTTTGGTCGAGAATAGTAGTAATAAGTAAATTTCTACCATCACCAAAGAAAATTTCCAGCGCTGCATTCCTACAATTTTTAGTATCCATATACGCTATGCTTTACCTAAAGAGGAACTTTCGCTTGTGCACCTCCTTTAGGTCGGTATATGAACATTTTCTACATTGGTGGTCAACTGGTTTAGGGGCTTCAGTCTTTTTGGATGCTGCTGTAAGTAGTTGAAGGTAGACATCTCGCTCCTAAAAAATTAGATACTTGCAAATAAATTCGTTACGTCTTCAGGTATTTTATCAGATTCAACTATATTCCCATCTTGGCATAAGAAGTAGCCATCGATAACATAGATATTTGATCTACAAAAGAGCAATAGCGAATCTACTTGAATTAATAAGGTACAAAGGATACTATTTACCAGCAAGGTCAAGCCCAGTTACACGGCCAATGTTGAAAATCTCAATAATTTCTTCATTGGGCTCAAGGTATCTAAGGATACGATAGCCTTTTGATTCGGTATTCAATTCTGAGACAAAGCTGGAGGTGTCGTCTTCATCACCCAAATCATCGTGGCCATCTACAGGATACTTAAATTTTTATAAATAAAAGAAATTACCTGGTAAATCGTTATCTACTAATGTATGCTTATCAACTAAAATCGTTAAAATTAAACACTTCAGTGAAAATACCTATCAGCGTTTCAGAGTTCTAAGAAATTAGATTATGAATATGGTAAAACTTTACTTCGACTTCGAGCATTGCCTTGGAGTACTTTGGCGTATACGAGAATGTGGTATTAACATGCCGGTTAGGCTTTACCCTCTTTCGCATTCGATATGGGCCTTCATATGTTAGATTAGCACGTAAACAGCATTACCTTCTGTAAGGTCCAGCTTCCACCTTATTCCGGAGTTTGTATTTTCCACATACAAAGAGGAGCTGAAAATGGCCTGGTACCACAGTCTAATTACCATACTGTTACTATCGGTCTGGTCTTGAACAATTTTAGAATAGCTCTCATTCTCTAGATTCTACATAGAATAAGCTTTACGTTTAAAATATAAATAGTTACCACAAGGTTTCTTGACCAAGTATGTAGGATAGCCAGAACACGTTGGTAGTGTTTGATCTCAAGTTTACGCTGGTCTTGAAAGTTCTCGAACTGAGTTATCAAGTTGTTGTGTGTCAACAGTATAGCATCCCCGACTTGCCTGATTTCCACCTGCTTTATTCGATCCCAGGGCTTCTTTAGTATATCGTCGAAGACAGGAACTAGCATGTCCAAATTTGAATCGAACCATGATGAAAAGGTTTCCAAATCCTACATTACTTAGTAAGAAACTAGTTAACACAATTTACCATCTGTAGGTTTTCAAGAAACGAATCGAGGATGGACTGATGGTAAAGATCTATAACACTTAGCAAACAAATATATTCATTTATACCTTTTGACTTGAAAATTGCACGGACTTCATTTTCTTTGAAAAGGAGCAAAAGTTTCCATATCTAACATCTATTTTAGTAGATTATTCGAATAAAAACTTACGTTAAAGGAAGCAATCTTTATATTCCTAGCATCGAATTGAAGCAGTTCAAAGATATGATAGCAAAGGGACTTCAAAAAAAGGACGTCAGTGTTTTTGGGATGCAACGTATAGTCATGTTGCATCATGAAGCTTTTGAGGAATTGAACGGTGAATCTTAACTCCAATAGTGATGCCGTCGCTTCCGTGAAGTTATAGAGTACTGATCGATTCAAAAGCTTCAACATGCTGATAAAGCAAGTTTCGAACCGGGTCTCATTGTGTCGATCCTGCAGGTCTTTCAATTTCTCCATAACTATAACTATAAACTCAAAGATAAGGTTTCTACCAGAAGTGAAGAAACCTTGGTAACAAAAATCGATACTCATCTGAGAAAATTTAGTGATTCCAACAAGTGCCCTCGGCTCAAGTAATAACTGTGGGGTTAACTGTACAGTACTTTTTAAATGGCGCATAAGGTGGCTTAAGAAATAGTTGGTGAATTTCACATAGCTATCGAAATGGCGTTGGAAAGGTGCCTATATGAAAGTTAGAAATTTTCTAAATAAAAGTTACTTTAAGGATAGCTTCAATTTCATTCAGGTTCTTTGAAGTCGATTCAAGGACAGACGAAGTACATACTACCAAAAGAAATTCTAAAAATGATTCAACAGCCTCGTTCTTTATGGTCGGCAAGTCCAAAGAGCCTTTCTCAGGTAGTGTCAGTGATCGACGATGAGTTGAAGATTTTGGGCTTAAAATTGGAGAAACTATACTGTTAGCACTGCTTGATATGGGTGATCGAGCCCCAGCTGGTGAATGTATCGTGTCGGGATCAAATTGGGACGGTGAGCGCATCAAGTCGATAAAATTGTTGGATAGTGGAAAGGTGATTTCACTCAGTACTTCTAAGATAGAATTGTTACTGATTAAAGCACGGAAGGTTTTGGAGACATGGTAGAGCTCAGTAGTAAACTGAAGCAACGTTTGGATCATTTTTGAAATCTTGCTCAATCGAGCTTGCTTGTCCGAATTCTTCACTATTGGCACCAATGGTGTCTCGTCACGAAGTGTTGATATGGAGGGGGTTCTAGTCATTTTGTTGTCGGAACTAATGGAGTCGGACTGGGAGTTAAATGAGCTTAAGCAGTTTTTGATCATATTGAACAGGATCAGTATTGCTTCAAACGTCATATCCTTATCGGAATTAGCTTCCCTTTCAAAGAGTGAAATCAAAGAATAGAAGTCGAGGGTAGCTGAAATGTGAATATCGTCGATGTTTACTCCTAACAAAATTGATATGACTGCCTGATAAAGTTGAGGAAGAAACCACCATTTGGGAAGTACACGGTTTAAAATAACAAACCCTTCATGTTGGTTGCGAAACTTGTTGGCAAAGGAAGATCCATTTACAAACAACAGCCGGGATAAAATCCGAGTAGCGAGGATGACTGAATAGGGGTTGCTTTCGTTGGTAAATAAAAGGAGGATCCACTTACTAGTCACCATTGTTGCCATCTTAACTGCGTTGGTATCGTCTTGCAAAAGCTCTTGGATCATTTCCAAAATGCTGTTTCCGACCTGCATGTGATGTATAGGTGGGACGGCGATTCTTGCATCTTCAACGATACTGTTCCTGTCAAATTGATGTTTAGAGTTTGCAAATCTTGGACTCTGAGGTTTGATGTTGACTTCCCTACTTAGGATTGATGTTGTAAAAGCAACAAGCAACCTAACATTATCTTGAACGTAATTGGAGCTTATTATCAATTTGAGGACCTGAACTAATGTTGGCAGTAGGGAGCGATGTAATTGGTCAAACTTCAAAGCAAATAGCAGTCTTTTTGTCGTATCGTAGCTACTCATAATCTCCAAGTTGGTTTTGGCAGAAAGGTTATGTACAATTAACTTACTGAAACAGTTCACCACCGCCTCTTGGACTTGGACACTAGCTGTTTTCCAAATATCAAAGTCGAGAATCAGATGTTTAAAGGCTGCTAGGTTGTTTAAACAGGGGTGGTCGGTACTGCGGCTCAAGCTAAGTAAACACATAATGATATCTATCATTGGAGGAGAAGTTATAGCTGCCTTTCGCTTCAATAAGAAACCCAATATTTCATATCCATAAATTCGGTTCATCTCTTCGTTGAAATTATGATCACTAATAATTGCATATGTTAAAATAGAAAGGGCTAGCTCTAAGTTAGCAGTTTCCATTGCTTGGTCGATCCATTTAAGTAGCATTCCACACCCACCTATTTTCCATAGTTGACTGGTTAGTTGAGTATGATTGCTAACAACGAGATGCTTTGACAAATAGGCCAGGCCATCGTAATAGGAAAGGACATGCTTTAGTTGCTTGTATCGAAGATTCATTAGTCCGAATCTCGGTTTATCTTGGAACGAGTCGACTTGTCGTTTAAATAGATCAATCTGATACCTAGGGTGGAGAGATGCAATAAGCTTGTCTTCTGCTAAAAGGAATTGGTTGGGGATGTTGGTTGTTAATGGGTCAGATGTCTTGCTCTCCCTCGAGCGGATGGAAGCTACTGAGTTATGTCTGAATAGTTCGAAACCTGTATCTGTGCTTGACTTGAAGACCTTGTAGGAATCTTGAAAAGTACTACGGTAGTTTATACCAAGCTGATATATGCGATCAATAGTTATTGCATCTAGGCTTTCGTCCATTATATTGATTGAAGCCAAGTTAAAAACTCCACCGGTGGAGTGAAGACTCCCTATAACAATCGAATAAGTCGAAATTGAAGAGTCGTTAACACCATAAGAGTACTTTCGCTGATCGATTGGCCTGCCATTAATAAAAAGACTAACGCTACCTGATGATATAGAAAGAATCCCTTTAGATTGCACGATGGCGATATGATACCAAGCCTCCTCTTTTAGTAAAGTGCCATCGAAGCAAACTGAGGCACCTGATGGGCTGCGAATCGTAATGAGTTGAAGTGGGTTTATAGACAATTCATAAAATTGTTTATCTTGGTCATCGAGTATCGTAAGAATAGAGAGTTGGTCTGATTCTGGGAAGCGTATGACTTGAATCCACAACAAGAAACTATGATTGAATCCAATTCCTAATGGGCGAGATACGCCTTTAATAGTTATAGACGAATCTTCAAATTGAGTATCGAAATGAAACATTGGCGGAATGGTGCTACTTTGAACTCCAAGCCGGACTATCTCAAGAGGGTTTAAATGGCTTGTAGCGGGCGATTCGTTATCAACCAAAGGTGCAATTAGTTTGTTGATGTCGATATCATTGGTACCAAATTCGAATAGGCAATGTAAAAGTGATATAAGCATCTCCTTGGATTCTGGGTGCTCTAAGTCTTTGGAGTAAAAGGTATCTAACCACGAAAGTAAATAGTTGCCAACACTTTGTTGAGAGAAAAGTATCTGGTTGTGTAAACTGGAATTTATGACAGTAAATAGGCTTCTCAACACATCGTACTCGAGCTTTGGAACGGTATACAGCTTGGATGAAAATCTAAACAAAGTTGAAATGAACCAAGGAGATTGTATCGAACCAAATAGAACATGGGACAAACTGTTGTCTAGTTCTAAGGCAACTTCTTTATAGCTCTGAAAGCGCGTGATAAGTCGTTCGTCGCCCATTATTAAACTGAAAAGCAATCCAAATGCGAAATCGAGTAAATCGGGATGCTCCAAAACCCCAGTTAAAATAAAACCTTCTTCGAATAGATCTAGCCCGACGTTGTTTAAAAAGTAGAACTGAGTGAAAGAGTTGGCCTGCAAAGCTGTAAAAAGGACGGAGCTAATCTCGTGTAGGAGGGCCATATCGTCCTCGATTTGGGCTACTAACTATTAACTTAAATACTAAATTTGAAAACTACCTTTGTTAAACTGGGTCTCTTTCATATTCACTAAGAATGAAACTAAGCATATAAAGCCACCCGACTTTGTAAAATGTGTCTGTGTCACTTCATTATGGGCCAGAATTTTCTTCAGAAATCGTAGTAATGTCAATTTCATGGAAGTATTGAGTTTGAGTTGAAGAAATTCTAAAAGTTGCTCGAACAGGCGTTGGTTTAATCTCTTGAAGTCCTCACTTTCTTGGCACGACACTATAAAAAGAGTTTCAAGTAACATGAGGCAAGGCGCCTTTGTTGCTGAATATCTCAGTAGCTCGAGAAGACCATCCTGAAAACTGAAAATTTAGATAAAAATACATATAGGCTTACTTTTGCTTAAAACGGTCCAATATAGTAAAATCATCCAACAGGTGCGAAGATATAGATGAACATAGGAAGGGAAAAGTCCTTAAATGGATATCCAAATCAAGTGTTTTGGGATTGTCACCGGTAGTACCTCTTAGCTTCTCTATATCGATCTCTTTATCCTCTGGGTATAGATTTCGATACAACTTAACCCTAGATATTATTTCACTGAGCAACTTGTTCAAGTTATGGAAAAGTCCAATCTCCAATGAGACCTTATGTAAGTTTATGTTGTTCAAAAGGTGTGTTATTGAATTGAAAACCAACTTCAGCCCTTCAAAGTCGTGCTCTAGTTCTAAACATATCAGCAAATAATAGTCTAAAAGTGGTACCTCTTATGATAACGTAGAATAAACTCAATTCCTTGCTCGGTATGTATTCAAAATAGTTAACTGCATGTATCAGCAACTTCATTGTAGATTCCTAATGGCATATAGTTAGACTTGAAATATAATCCAATAGTTACCTTCATATCAAAATTAATTTCAGAAAATCCTTCGATGAGCTTTAAAAGCAACAGATGGTTGTTTAATAAATTGAAGTTCGTTGGACTAAGTTGAGCAAGGTTGCATAGAAGCTTAAGAATCTTTTGTTTAAACTCGAGTGGGAGTGTCGATTCATCGCTGTGCAAAGTCTCCAAAAGACCAATTCTCGTTGGGTCGATATTTGGGGATAGGAGTGCGAACAGCAGTGGTGCCAAAGGGTTGAAGTTGTTGATGTTGGGTCCAAAACTATTTTCAGATGCATGTACTAAAGCTGGTCCCTCGTACTGTTGCTTACCAGAAAAAACCAAATTCTCTAAGATTGATATCAGATAGTATTTTAACTCCCATTGGAACTTCTGCGATAATAAAATCTGTGTTAGTAAAGAATAACCACCAAAGACAAAAAATTGCTTTTCCAAACTATGTATCTGCATCTGATCCTCTTCCAAAACGCTACTTATAATCTGTAACAGCCATAACAATTTCGTCTCTTGACCACTTTCTATCCACTCTTTTAAGAATTCGCAACAGCTAAAAATCAAATTCTTCTGGTTAATGTACGTTAGAAGGCTATTTTGGTCGGAATGTCTAATAATGATGTTGATCAAATCCTTAAGGCTAAATAAAATAAAAGTTCAGTTGAATTTTAGATAAAATCAAGCTACCTTTCAGTTGGATACTGTAAAAATGTATCGAATATATTAAATAGATAGTCCTTCTTTATGCTGTCGATAAGAAACTCAGGTTTGAGTAAAAGTTGTGATAGATAAAGTGTTATCAACTGATCCAATGTGACAAGGTACGTGTTGAGTTCTTGGTCCTTACTATCGTCCAACTTCAACTTGCTCATAAATGATTTAAATTCAAAGAGTTGGAAGGGGAGATCAGTGACTAAGATGGTATTTAAAGGTGAAAACTTGGATAGCCACATCAGACAGTTGAAACAGGAGACTAGGTTGGGTTCAGTATTAAGCTTCTGTACAATCTTCAAGCTGTTGGTAGTCTTTTGCGCCAGTTCGAAGAAAAATTCGGAAAGATTCTTTACCTTGATTCCCTCCTTGGAATACAACGGTTGGAGCAGGTGTAAGACATTCAAAAAGTACTCTTCCTCATGCGTCAAAATTAATTTTTGTATCTGCACTTCGATCTCTGTAATGTAGTCTTCTTGTTGTGCATTGCTCGATGTTGATTGGAACTGAAATTTTCTTTTGAAATCCTTCACCCAGCTCATTTCTAACAAGAATGTAAGTTGAGAAAGGCAGCATTTAATTCACTTAGGGAAATTTGAGGTGGAAGGAATATGGTTTTAGCATTTATCCTTTCGTTTTATAATAAATGCCCAAGCTCTTATTTTTAGCAGACCGAATTTGACAAGTATTAAAGAACGGAAAGAGTATAAAACAAGAAATTTCATAGCTTATGAGCTTATCATATACTTGGTGGAAAAATAACCAAATATACTCAGATATTTAAGAAATACATATTTAACCGATAAATATATCTAAAAACAAAGATATACTACAGCAAAATTCTTAGACAGTAGCATACTTGTCTAAAAACTGTATACTATATGCAATACTATGATCATCCTATACAATATTTCATTTGTGGTAAAAGCGAGAACAAATCAATGCTTGAAAATATATCACTCCTTTTGAAATTAGTTGAAGCAGAAATACAATATCTATATAGGTAAAGTTTAATATCCTTTCAATTTTTAAATAAACCAGCTGATAATATATATACTTAATAGAGATAGTAGATAATTTGTATACAATACATTTGCTATCCATCAGACATCAAATAGAAAGTTAGGGAGATGCTAAAAACTTTGGTAATCTCGATAGATCTAGTCTCTTTCCAATTCGTTATGAGGAGTAGGGGGAATAATGTCAATTGTAGGAATCCTATGTACGTAGGCCCAAGCACGGTGACAGACTTGGTCGATATATATAACTTTAGATTGAACCCAGCCGCTAAAGTACAGGTAGAAGGCCGTTGCAATCCAAAAAAAGTGCCTCAAAAATTGGGAGTGGTTCCAAGGGATCATAATGTTAGCTCGAATTTGAGCTATCGGCACGAAATTCAAATCTCGGCTGGTATCATTGTTAGCCTATGGTAATATTAATGTTTGAGTAGTGAAGATAACTTTACATGGTCTTTTAGGATGTTAAGGGCGTGATTAGAAAGGTTGACTACGTGGAAGCTGATCTTTCCAACAACTTTGATGATAATCAATGCCAAGAGGGCCAAGGAGCCAACAAAATAATAGTCTAGGATACTATAAATATTGTTGGATAGATAAAATTTACCTAGTCTGATCCATTGAAGCGACTTGAGAAAGCTTATATTACGGGCTAAGCTACATTTCCAGGAGAATCGAGGGATATTAGCAATAAGTAAAAGGTTACTCAGATCTCCCATCTTCTCTCCTTTACTATCCACCATTATCGAAACCTTGTTACCTTTAGTTAACTTGACCATAGATCCGTCAATAAGTTCGGCACAATGTGTGACGAATATTTCGTAGCTTCCTTCAGAACCATCGTCTCGCCAACCTTTAGAATAAAGATAGGTATACAGGTCGGTAGACTTCCAGTTGATACTTTCCAAGATCAATTTCAATTTAAGTTCCTTAGCTCCGATACAGGGAAGAACTCCCCCATCTTTACAGATCGTCTGTCCTAACTTGTCTGCTAAAATCATGGTGATACGTTCGCCAAAGTATTCAATAAGCTCATCCTCTTTAGGTAAGTAGTTACAGACGTAATACAGCTTCCTATTGCCCCTAACTATACCAACCTTTTTAAAAAGTAGGTCCGAGAAGAAGATTCGATCGAAACGGCGTTCGACTTTGAGAAATCCAGGTGAGCAACTGACAATTTGACCATCGTAACATACCCCATCTTTTGGACAACTTTTACATTTTCGAGACTCTTTCAAGCCTTGGGAGGCTAATAAAGTTAAAAAAATCATAGTTTAAAAATTACCGTAAGAAGGGTTTGAACAGTAGGGTCTATTCACCATAATATAACTGAAGATAAGCATAGAGGCGATTAAAAACAACGGGAACGCTAAACTTCTAACAGTTGATAAGAAGCTCCGTTTTTCGTGGATTTCAATTTTATCAAGACTGTTACATTCCTGCTCACGGTCGAAAGAAGCTTCATATTGGATATTATTAAACTGAACCTAGAAATTTTGTTGGGAAGATTAAAACATTTGATTACATTTGCCAATATTCTTTACTCCATGTTGACGGAAAAGTTTCCTTCTGTTGGTTGAATTATATTTAGGCTGGTAATAAGTTCTTGACATACTGGAATACTATACCACTTCGTTTATGTAAATTAACAACCTTCCAAATAAAAAGTTCAATTTGAATGATGATGTTGGTTAGATTTGCAATTTTCTTTGTGCTTTCTCACCTTCCAACTACGTCAGACCAAACTTTTGGAACTGCAAATTTACCTTGATGTCTCCAATTAAATTGCAGCTTACATGCATGAGCTTTGCTTTTATTGAGCTGTAAATATTTATTGAGAAGTAATCGATTCATCAGGACTATTGATCTAATATCGATGCATCTCTACCTTCAATGATATCAATGTTCCCGCCTTTGGTCTAGCTACCTGAGGTAGCTTAGTATAGTTTCTTAGATTTGATTACAACACTGTGAGTTGTTTGTCATATCTACATCAAAAGCTCTATTGTGCTTAGATTTCTCTTTCTCTCCTTTATTTAGGTCTGTCAGTAGCACATCCTTTCTATAAAAGAAAGGAATATCTTTTGATACATCCTCTGATCAACTTATAGTAGCAATAGTATAGTTACTTTTCATTATTGCTTCATCCCCTCCTAGCCACCAGCTAATAAAAATTTATCTATACAATGGTAGAAGCTATTTTAAGAAAATGTAGTGCTTTCATTATATCCAAACCATATTTACATTTTTGTGGCATCTAGATACCTTTATTTAACTGTCGCTTCAAATGTAGCTTTGATTATCTTTCAATTATCTACTGTCATTGTCTACTTTTACGGAATTCAGCTATTGATGGTAAGCGGCAGCTGGATTTTACCCAAACCGACTAAAGGTATCAAATCCGAAATCTTATCGGAACTGATGAACGGTTCCAACCAGGTATGGGTATCGTATAGCTATCCTATTGGTTAAAATTTGACAGTAACCACAATTCATCCAAAATATTTTTGTCCAAGTTTTCAAACTGAAGTTGTAGATAGAGATACGAACGTTGAAGTAGAAGAAAAGATATACTAGGTAATAATTAAAGTCAATATTAGTTCAAGCAGGTAGTAAATAGTAGATAGATTTATAAAGTAACCCAAATTTAGTAAAAGTAGCTATCGTATGCAACCCATCAATTTCCAATAATCAAAAATGGTTGAAAACAAGGTATCCCACTCCTACTTGAATCAGCTCGCTCTAAGCAATAAGACCTCGATAGCAGCTTCAGCAGCGGCGGTAGTAACTGTGACTTTAGGCTACCCGTTTGACTTCATAAAGACTCGCATGCAAGTCAGCCCTGTATCAACAACCTTCAACTCAACATTTAAAGGTATTGTAGAGGCCGAAGGTTATTTGGCATTGTGGCGTGGGGTGACGGCCCCTTTAGCTTTAGTATCGGTCTTGAAGTCGCTAACTTTCACCAGCTACCAGATGTCCAACCTACATTTAAAAAATTTACAGGAACGTGTCAATGGGAAGCAGGAGTTCAACTTAATTAACAACTTGCCAGTTTTTATGATGTCGGGTACTATAGCTGGCTCCATCACCTGCTGTATAAGTAGCCCTATGGAGTTAGTGAAGATCCAAGTCCAGGTCAACAAGCACAGCAAAGGCAAGAAACCAGTTAACGCTGGGGTTATCAACGTAGTCAAGACTATAGCTACTCAGCACGGTCCATTAGGTTTCTACAAGGGGTTCACGGCCCACCTAATGCGTGATGGATTCGGTACCGCCATCTACTTTGGAACTTACGAAGCCCTCAAGCACCTTATCCAATCCAACAGTTACTTCCCCAACACCGGCCTAGGCCTATCCTCCTTACTAGCTGGTGGTCTAGCCGGCTTCCCTAAGTTGGTGCTGCTGCTTTCCCTTGGACTTTATCAAGACGCGGCTGCAGCGAGAAGCTTTTTTACCCAACAAGATGTACGACTCGTCCATCGTAAAATGCTTCAAGGTAATCTACAGTCAACAGGGGGTGCGCGCCTTCTACCAGGGCCTGCCACCGACTTTAATTCGAGCTCTGCCCATCCATTCTCTCAACTTCTTCGTGTACGAACAGACGTTGAAGTTTATCGACAGTATAACTGAGTAATAGTTTTTAATTAATATTTTCTATGTATTTAGTATCCATACTGCTATATTTTATCTTAGCATATATTGTTCTTTTGATAGATAATGTAACTTCAAGATATATTTTCTATTTATATTTTTAGTATACTTGTTTAGTTAAAATTACTTGCCTATTTCGGTGATCTTTGCCAAATTTTGAATCATAATGTATAAGAGGAAGACGTTATATCTAGTGACTTGTATAAAAGTACTTTATATGGCAAGGCTTCTTGATGACTAGTTATCGGAGAAGCACCTTTTAAGATATCGCTTTAATATACACCACTTTTCATAGCGTTTTTACTTTAGATATTGTAATAAAGCGCCCCAATCCATAAGAACTAGATGTCAAGTTTATTTTATTTATCTATTTTGTGATGGGTTAGTGTATACATTTAGAAGTACTATAATAAGCTTGAATGGGATTAGATTCTTTTATTCTAATTAGCTTACTTTATCACTAGAATTTAATTGTATACCGTACCTCTCTTCTACTTTAAGCTTCTCGCCCTTCTAAAATTTTCGAAATCCCTGACAGCTTTAAGGGTACCTTCATTTTTAGTAGAGAGGTTGGGGCTCTTGAGGACTACTGGCTTAATATCTAAATTTTCCGATGCCCTTCGGTCTAATTGGTGATCGGTTTATTTCTATTTTTGATCGATTTCGCTACCAACCGACCAACCTAAAATCTGTAGGAATTCAAAACAAGTTGACAGATACAATCAATTTTAGTTGACATCAAATTGCTCAATTTATCAGAATTAATTATCAATTTAAAAAATATATTTTGTTTTTAACTATACTACAAACATTCATGTAATAAGACATCGCATGTATATGTCGACATTAACATTTGAAATAGAGTATTGTTGTATCGACGCTGTAATGTTATTGACCTGGGATATATAATTTCTATGTTCAATAGACAATGGATCTCTCAACCGACTTTATCATTTCTAGTTAAAATAAATATATCAACTGTAAACTAATTTAAAAGTTGCTTTATTTTATATCGATTTATTATATTATATTAAAATTTCATTATGAGATATTCGAGACTTTTAGTCAGTGAGTATAAACTATTTGAGAAGAGACGACGAAGATGCTGAATAGTTGCAGTATTAACATTGGGATATTATTACAGTTGGCTGGTGAATGAAGTGGAATCCAGGTCCACATAGAGTATTTGATTCTGCGTAATGTCATAAAAGTTCTATCCAATTAATGTCTAGTATAACAATGTAGTTAATAAGAGGTATGAGCTTTGACAATTAGATAATCAATAGGATCGTAAGAAGGATTCCAGTAGGAAAATAGCTCCTTTCAGGAAGCAGCTGGCCTGGTTCGTCCTTTGAAGTTCGGCTTGCATCTGGGAGTCATAACAGCTGATATCAAAGTTGAGAACGAACTTTTGCCAAAGTAGGTTGAGTTGGTTGGCCCCTATAGCCATATGTAAGGCCTTGACTTGAAGCATCGAAGTGCCGAGATAGAGTAGTAGTGGCATTTCTTGGATGGATGAAATCAGTAGACTTTGGACGAGGATCTTCTCAGGGATGAAGGGGATGCTGAGGAATAGCTTGTTTTCGCTGAAATAACTCAGTAGTGAGGGCCAATCTATACTTTTGGTTGAATTATCCTCTGTGTGAGATTCAGGGTTGGTGTAATAGCTGGTCACCTTTTCTACGTGGCACTGTGGTGACGAGGAGTTGGAAGGTAGGTCGGGAGTAATTTGTTCGGAGATACCTTCAGTTTCGATTTCGGATTCCTTGGAATCGATTGTGAGTTGAGCTTGTGGCAATCTAAGATTTTCAAAGTGGTTGGGCAGGAAGTTGTTCTTCGTTTTGAATACGATTTGATTCCGAAATTTTAAGCCACCTAGATCCGATTTCCGGTAACCCACTTTCTTGCCTAACTTGGGTTTGGGACCCCTCTTATGCAGTGGATTGTTTCGTGTACAGCACAGTTCCTTCTTTATGCATCGGGTGCAGCCCGGTTGTAACTTGTCACATCGTACCTTCATATTTCTACACCCATCGCATGACCTTTTGTAAAGTAACGATCCTTGATCGGTTGGTAAAGGTGCTGCAAGTAGTACCATTGGAGTTGTCTTATTTTAGTTTAAAATGATTTGTGTGAGATAGACCCTGCATAGACGTATTTATAGTTCTGATTTTACTATGATTCATAGGCCATATTAAGTACCTAGGATCTCGGCTGTTTATTCACTGGTAATTGGAACGGGCCATACTATTTTTGTCCAACTAAGTCTGTTATGTATTTATAGAAGGGTTGGTTCTTGCATTTATTTATTTAGAAAACTAAAGTAGAATAAATCATTCTTAATTGAGATTAAGTTCTTTGTAAACAACTTATTCACTTCACTTCCCGGCTCTTAACTTATGAAACTAATTCCATTCATCCAATTAAAAGCTAGCCAAGTATTGATTTCTGGTGATATATTGATTGTCTTGGAAATATAACATTTACCAATTTGGAAAGTGCTTATTCTCACCTTCCGAAATTTTGTTGCTTCCATACACGAAGCCATCCATTCCGCTTTAAGCAAGTGTGTTCGTTTCCGGGTCTGGAACTCTTATATAATTGCTCATGGTAAACAGGAGCCAAATTTCTGATTGAATTTCTTTAATGGTGGGCGAGTATAATGGACTTTAAGGACATAATTCCTACGGTAAACAGCTATACTATTCACTACAGAACGGATTTAATAGTATACTTCGAATAGCGGTGTCTTGCTGATAATTAAAACTATTGAAGATAGTTCATACCTTGCGTTGGAGTAAGAGTATGTATACTGCGCTTGAAAATAAATGATATTAATAATCACAATCACTATGTTGCTATAATATCTATGTGATATTAAATTTAGCCAAGCCTGCGCAATATTAGTACAATATATATGTCAAAAGTTTAGAAATTACGTACAGTACCACTATACTAGCAACTTTTGGAAATTGACATTCCGCCTAAAATACTTTTAGATCACATATTTATCCATAGCGATGCAAGGTAAACATATAAAGATTTAGTTATTTTGGATCGCATTTCCTTAAGTAGTAAATATATCAACTGCCGGTTTTCTGGAATCAATATATTAAATTTATATCACGAGATAAGCACTCAGGTCACTAGTATTACGGCAAGCACAATCTCTTAGCTAAGTCAACTAAAAAGAAAATGATTGTAAGCCATTAGTCTTAGATGGTATAAACATACTACCACCGTACAATACTAAGTTGCTAATCGTGTAAAGGAAAGCTACATTTAGTTTCAAATAGTTAGTTAGCCCATTGCATTGGTAAACAGATCATTTATTGATTAGCAGATGTATTGCTAATTTTTCACTAATTAAATTCGTTGGATTTTACACTTATACAACAAACGAAGTCTGCTGGAATAGCTATACTAAGAAAAACCCAATTCAATCCAAAAGATTCTCTAGTATTTGAATGCGATTTAAGCATAGGCTATATTTAAAAGTACTTTGTTAAGAATATTTTATAGTAAGTAGCAAATATCCTGGGTTACTATTAAATATATATTCAGTACAATCCCTACTATAGAGTTAAAACCTAGTGAAATATATTTTTACTTTACAAATCAATTCTATTATAGTCATATATGGATATATATAGCAATTTTTAAAATCAGTACTATAGTGTCAACTGGAGCCTATATAATTCAAACGAACTTTGTAAATACCCTTGATATACATGTTTGGTGCCTATTTTCGGGCTCTATCTGTCGTAGTTATCAGATCCCTTAATTCTTTACCAAGAGATCCGCAACAAATTTAAAGATAAAGCCATAGCGTACTTGATTCAATAATCCCAAGCCTAATAGCAGCTCATTTTTTGCTATCCATAGCTCTAAAGCGAAATCTTCCGAAAATATAACAAAATTCTCACTGTCCAAACTCTTTCGCTAAATACACTTAAATGAAACGGATAATATACAAGATGTTTTTAAGTAATTTAGCAACCTTGTCCAAATCCATAGTTCCCAAGTTAGAAAGACCCGCCTTTACAAAATTAAAAAACATATAGGAACCGAACAATATTACCTTTTATATAGTGGTTGAGCAACTACGCTTAGAGAACTTACCAGATTTTTTCCAACTAATAATGAATTTACAATTTATATACTTTAGCCCCTCACCTTATATCCGAGTAAATGATTAAAACTTTTTGGAAGTCTATTATTAGATATTTTCAAATAGGTAAAAATATATTTAGAAAGGCAGCTATACTTTCAAAAAGCTATTACCATTGATGCACTAACTTTGTAGTTATATTAGTGTTGATTATTTAATACTACAATATATATATTAATACCAGTTACTTTGTACTAATCGTCGCCAACCACATCTAATTTTGCTTTGAAAGATAACCATAGCCTGTATTTAATATTTTTTCATTTATTAATATCAAAAGAATCAATCAGCATGTCGATTCTTATTGAAGCTAATAAGGATACGATTGAATTGGACAGCTATGTAAATCTTTACAATTGCCTCACTTTGCAAAGCCTTAACATTCTAACTCACATTCTTTGATTAAGCTAAACTTTTATGGATTTCCAATGAACTAGTCCATATACTTGGCTTTAACCAGAAATGTAGAATCGAATATACCTATTCCCGGCACTATTTGAATCTAGACTGTTTAGGATTTTTCTTCCACGGGTGGTCCGATGTGTAAGTCTGACTAGTTTCCAACCTTTTGAGCAAAAGTTCATCATCCGCTATACTTGTAGCTAAAACTAAACTTCAGCAAGGCCTTTTACTTTATCCATATCCTATAATAGTAAGCTTTTAAAATCGGCTTTAAAACATTGCCTTTTCAACTTGAAACCTAGCGTATTAGATCTCTACCTTGACACCATTTTAATTTTCTAATATCCGATGCCGATGTCCGATATCGCTGGTAAGGATCCAATAGGCAAGTAGTTATACTCAATCTGTTGGAGCTTCCATGTCTGATAAACATTCAAATGTAGCCGATACTAGTATTCTTGGAAAAAACAAAATAGGCAATGCGCCGTATGGACTATGGCAAGGCTTCCCAGCCAATGAGCAGTCCATATATATTATTAAAGGTATACTAAACCACGGATTTTTTAATTATTCTATTTTTTTATAATCGTACCACGCATTTACTAGAAAGGTATTGAAATGAGTGTTATTAAGCAACATATAATAGTAAAAGAAATATAATGTTGAGTTTATCAAGTCGCTTTTTTGAGAATTAGTTAAACTGCAGGTTAGTATATATCAAAATAAAGTAAATGGCGATGCCTTTGTTCACATATTTAAAAGTACCGTTTCAAATTTAGTGTGGTTACTTAAGTTTTCAATCCCCTGATGCTGTTCAAAAGTAGATACTATCTGTTCGGCTAAAGTACATTTCCATCTATATATTCAAAATTTAAAATGCGTTAAGGGCTTTACCAAATCCTATATGGGCATTTGCTTATAAGGACTACAAGTGACCAAGCCTAAAGCTATAATACCTCCAAAAACTACAGGTATGACTTCTGATTGAAACTATCATTAACCCATATGGGAGTAATCTATTTTAAGGCTTTGTTGTCAAGAAGCTTGGGTGGGAATATATTATTGAAAGTATTATAGTAAGGTCGGCTTTAGAAAACTACTATATAGGGATCGATGTTAAAACCCATAGAATACTGGATAGTCACCTAAAATGGAATACTCCACTTTGACTCTTAAAAAGGTTGGATAGAGTTTAAAACTTAAGCCGTACTAATAGATACCAAAGTTCTATGAATTGGTTTAAGTTAGTAAGTAATTGGTGAGCACTTTACAAATAGGAGACTACTATAGATCCGACCAAGCTTGTTGATGCCACTTGAATGGAATGGAATGTCCATCTAGATCTAGCTTTTCAAAATATTGAAAATGAATGGGGAAAGTAGCTGTAAAATACATGCAAGAGAATATGTAGAGACACCAATGTAGAAAATCCACAATCGCCTCTAGACTTTTAAATTTAAGTAATGACAAAGAAAACAAGATTTCAAGTAAAATATATTGGTATGGTCAAGTAGTAGTACATAAAAAGCAACCAATCTTTATTGTTTGCGATCTACTACTGTTTCTTAGACAACATTTTAGATCTTGAAATATAAAATAATAAAGTATTAGTCATTCAGTACAATCATTTAAAAGAGAGTGTCATTAAAGCAAATATGATTGTCTAAAGTAATTAAAGCTGATAAACCATCATCTCTACACCTAGTCCACATATATATATAAATTCATATCCAAGCCTAAAACTGCATATGTAAACTAGAACTAGGAACCAAGCATATTAAATAAAAAATATTACCTAAGCTTCATACACCATAAATATTTGCAAAGACATGAGGTTTGGTGGAAACTTGAGTTTAATAGATTACATTCAACTAGCTCTACCTTTGGTACATCAAACTTCATAGCTACTATATAGTTTGAAAAAATAGATCCTTTGCTTGAGAAAATAAATAGAGGAACCTCTATATATGCCGAAATTCCCCACAACTAATGTAAACCTACCGCTGTTTGTTCTCCTTCTTCAATTTCTTCATGGTGTGTAGCAAAGATTGGTATTTCTCACCGTGCTCCTTCTTCTTGTTTTCTTCAAGAGCTCTTTTAACTTTATCCTGGTCGACGTTGGTAATCTTCTTACCATTGCGTCGGCGAGTAGCCATCTTGGTCCACTGGTCCTTGAGCAAATCGGCGGCGTACTTTACTCTTTTGACAGCCCTAGGAGTGCGCGAGTAGAATTCAACAACACGACCGATGAAGGTGTTACGTAGCATGTTGGTAGTGATGGGCAGCTCACTGAGTAGCATTAGAAGTTCATACTGAATTTTGGTATCGGGTAGTACGCCATCGGGTGAAGGTTCGAGGAACGTACGGAGATCTTGCAGGATACCAGCTTCGAACATGGCTTTGTGATTGTAGCTCCTATTAAAGTAGTTTAGTATTCAAGTATAAAATAGGTAGTTTACTTGCGCATGAAGCTAAGCATTCCGGGGAGTAGCTTAAGTTTGTTGAAAGCCGGCTCGTCATTCTTGATACAATCCAAGTCCTTCTGGTAAGCAGCAGCCATAGCGTTTTGGAGAAGGACGACTCGGTCATCGGCAGCCGCTTCGAGATCCTAAATCGATAAAGGTAAGCACGTTGAAGTTTTACCAAAAGCTACCTGCATACGTTTAGTAAACGACTGTGTCTTCATGAAAGGAAACTCCGCATAGAGCTTATCCAGATTCTCTTTATCCTTAGAAGGGGCCTTTTGCTTCTTCTTAGAATCAGTCGAATCCTCGTCAACCGAGTCACTTTTCTTGTTGCCTCCTCCCTTTTTACCTTTGCCCTTCTTAACTGGACTCTTCACTTTACCATCGTCGATATCGCTGAATTCTTCTTGAGGGATGCCACTCTCATTAATGTCGTTGTAATCAGCACTTAATGGTATTAGTATTAATATGGAAATATAAAGTGTACTTGTTTGAAGCTTCATAGTTTTCTTGTTGGTCGTTTGCATGTTCCGATTCCTCAACTTCATAGTCAGCATCTTTTTGTTCTTTGGGTGAAGGTTCATCATAAAAAAGTGTTCTTTTAAAAAAGTTAGCTTAAGCTTCCAAAATAAATACTCTTCAAGGGTCTGATTAGATTCTTCAGGTGCTGTTTCTTCATGTTGAGGTTGGGATTGTGGTACATTTTTGGGAATAATCTCTTCTGGGTCGTAATTATCTTCGTTATCCTCAGCTTGCTGAGGTAAGTCATCCAGATCGTCATCATAAAGTACCTCTGGATCTTGATTGTAGTCTTTGGCATGTAAGCTCATTGATCTAAATTATAAATTCTTACCGTGATCGGACATTCTTGCAACTTGAAAAGCTTCAGTTTCAAACTTGGTTGAATTCACATTTAAAACTTCAATAAAATTTTACCACCAGTTTGAATTGATCCCACTGTTCTTAAATATCCCAAGAATTTTTAATGGCATTTATTATAAAATGCTTTCTATATTTACAAACATAAAAAGTGTGGTTATAAAGGTTACCTAAGCTTTCATTATAGGTTGTCTGGTTGACGTTTCAATTTTATACTGCTTGAACACAGGAAACTATACCAGCATTGGTTTTATTTGTACAACATTCGATACAACCTTGAAACTTTGATAGCCTATTCCTGGATAGCACCAACTTAATAGTCAGCTACACTCATTTTATTATATAACTGCAACAGCCTCTACCAATCTAACAGATGGAGTTAGAAACGAAACTTCAGCAGCTTATCAACGACAACAGCGAAAAGGAGGAAGTGAGCACTGAGCCTCTCATCCCCATCCTACAAACCAGTTTAAGGAACGGAAATCAAGCAATACTTATCGACAACCTCAACCAAGTGCTATCGAAGACCGAGTTAGAAATTGAAAAGTTATGTTACCAACACTACCAAGTAATTTCTTTCTTTCTTATTTTACTTAAATTGTAAAAGGAATTTATCCAGTCTTTCGACCGTCTAAACAAAGTCAAAGTCAACGGCAACCTTCTCAAAGCTAAAGTTACCGATTTGAATGAGACGATCCAGGACAGCGGATGTGAGTTGCTGGCTATAGTAAATTGGTTGACATTACACTAATAAAGATTTAGAAAACGGAACTTCATAGTAATCGTAGGGTTAAGCAAAGGCTAGATGAAGCCCACTACTTGTTGACGTCCTGCTTGAAGCTGTTACAGCTGGCCAACAAAGTCAACCTGCTGTTGAACAATAAGAGCTACTATTCGGCTCTAAAAGTAACTATATTTTGATTTTAAATTGACATTTCGATAGACTTTGGAGCAATTGGATAAGGAACATTTGCCTTCCGTTAAGCTTTATGAATTTGCAAAATACATGGGTAAATTATCTTTGCACAAAATCATCCTTATACTAAATAAACTGTAGCCGAATGTATTCCCAACATGCGGGATATCGTAAAGCAAGCTGTCATCCTTGAGAAGCGTGAGTGGTTAAGCCAGTAATTATATTCAAAAGTTACATTGCTGATATGCGTATTTTCAAGGTTGAGTATCAACTCACGTAAGTTGGGAAAGCTACTTCTAGACAGCACCGTTAGGCGGCAAAACAAATGGGCAACCCGTAAGGTTACCGACCAACCTTTACTCAACCAAGTGCTCGACGAGTTGGAATCCTTAGGTAATCTAAATCTCAAATCATAAACTAACTTTGTCAAGACGTCAACGAAAGTAAACCCGACATGTACTGCACCGATGCTGTCATCGACTTCCAACCGTTTTATCAGTGCTTGCACATCCATACTGAACTGGGAGTCAGCCAAGCCTTCCAACGATCGTTTAGGGAGGACCGGCTCAACATGGCCAACCATTTATTGGAGTCTTCAGTCAGCCTAACCGCTGAGAAGCTTGCCTCCTTTGACCATTTCCTACAGGATCTAGTAGGATTTTTCAAGGTTGAGCGGCAACTCCTGGCTACCGTCTCCAAGTTCCGATACCAAGCTGACGTACATATTTTGCAATTTATAAAAATTTAATTTAATTGTAGGTGGACCAACTTTTTGAGCTTTTAGTTGGTAAGGCCTGTGACGATATCAGTCGCAATTTAACTGAAGCTAATCGAGCCAATACCTTACCTCATGTCAAGACCAAACTTCAAGCTTGTATCCGACTACTAGAGGTACATTTTAGCTTTTTAACTTAATCTAAATTCCCTAGGACGATAAATATGACGTGCGGCAGTTACAGCAGTTCTTGGACGCTTTAGCTTCCTTCTGAGATTTAGGGTAAAAATCGTAGTGGTTATTTTCTCGTGTTGTTCAGATATCAGTAAGTTTAAGAAAATTGGGCTTGCAAGATAATAAGGTTGCCGACGCTAACTTTTAGGACATAGCTTTATAAAGCTATTTCTTTATACTAATATCCAATTAATTAACACTTAGATTTACAAATTGATTTCATAAATTTTATTGAATGTATATCTTAATACGAATTATATCTTTAACCATGCTATAATAACTATGCCTTAAAACATCCTAGCCTAAACCACTTTAAAAATATCATCCTTATCCTTTACATCACAATCGTTTTATTAAGATCACCGTTAGATAAAATATATCATCACAATCCAATAATCAAAGAAAACTCAATTCTTGATGCTAGTTTAAAGCAAGATCTTTGATCAACAATTAAAATCAACTTCCAAGGACAGGATGGAAATTTTACTGCTGCAACACCTTGTCAGCTTTAAATTTGGCGATGGCATCGGTGATGGCACTACTTTTGAGGTATTGGAGCTTGACGCGGATTAGTTTACCAAAGAAGTTGCTTTCAACCAACTCAATGGCGTGGGGCATAACCTGGGTTGCTAGTTCAACCATGCGTACCTTCTCAGTGTGTCCTGTTAGGTCGTAGGCGCTAAGCTGTAGACCGTTGAGGATGTGGTCCAAGTTGACGCCTCGGCTGGGGTCGGCTACCGTGAAGAAATGGGTGGCCAGACTCATGATGAACTTGGGGAGTAAATTAAGCTGGTGTAACAGGTTGCGGTCGATGGGTTGGTCCAACTCTAGCTTGGCGGACGCCTCTTGGATAGCCTTGTTCTGAGCTACCTTCTCTAGAAGTCCTTTATGTCGACGCTCTACCTCCAGCCTGCGCTGAGCTAACGATTGGTTAGGAAGTTTAGGACTGGTGTCGATAGCTTGGTTGGATTCAACTATCTTAGCGTGGGCTCTGGCGAGAGCTGCCTTTGCCCGAGCGGTTGGGTCGTCGAATGGTTTGACGTTTAGGACGGCACCTGATTTGGTGGTTTCCTGCTGTAGCTTGTCAAGTACTGAAACTTCTTTCCAATTTTTAGCTTTGATCTCAGCGTCCAACACCGCCTGCTCCAATTCAGGGGTCATAGACTCGATGTCGAAACGCTTGTGGTAAGACCTAGGTAGCTTCTTAACAGTTGGGAGTCGCAAACACGTAAGGAATTTGTTGTAAGCATCGATACAATGGCGATCCAACTCAGCTTTAAAGTTGTTGAGTATATCTCCTATGGTGGAGTGTCGTATTGTTACTCCAAGGAGAGTATCAAGATAGGATACCGTCTCAACTCGATCGGAACCTTTTCCTGCCGTTGCGATTTCATGCACATACTGCTTGTCCAGTTTAATGGTGTAGTCGATGTCTCGCCCATTCATTCTAGGTTTCATTTCAACTAACCTGGGAAGAACAAAAAGTATCTGTTTGAGGTGTTCGAATTTAAAATCACGCTTACTCGCCATTTGAGAATAGTGTTGAATTTGAGTCCAAGTGAAAGTATTTATTTTCGCATTCTCCATCAGGGTCTGGCGTAGTAAGTTGTTCAAGTGATAGTAAACGAGTCGGTACTTGTCAGGTAGATGTCGAAGCTTCAAATCCTCGGCGCTAATCTCAAAATTGGCTTGCACTGCTTGTACTTTAATTGGTTGTTTTGTTGGAAGTAATTGAGGAACAGGTGGTAGTGCTTCATCACTGAATATGAATACAAATAAGAGGCTAGCTTAAGGCGATAAAAATTACCTTGAAAAAATTGGGGATGACTTCTCGGGAGAAACGATTGCTGGTAGTTTGGGTGATGTATTTAACTTGACAGGAACATATTGGCTAAAATTGTTAAAGTTTAAAACCAACATCTATAAATTCACAAACCTATTGGATGGAGAATGTAACATACTTGCTTTGGCTATTGGAAGACTAGAAAGGATATTACTAAAAGTATTCAGCCATTCATTACCTGTCATTAAGTGGGATAGCAGTTTCAATCGATGCTTCAACTACACTATCGACACTAACACAATAAATTTAGACCAATAGCATGTTCTATCATTACCTTTGTTGGGGCGGTGTAACAGATGCAGTTACAGTTGGACTTTTAAAGTAATTTGCATACATCGATTTAAGTTTGCCAATATCCTGTTGCTGCTACTATTAATAAATATTTCAAAATAATAGACATACCAATTTTTGTACTTTAACATATCTAGACTCCATAACTTCAGAGGAACGTGGTCGAGTCAACTTAACCGGGCTATCCACAACATCTTCCTTTTCAGCTTGAACATCCTTCTCTTCTAATTTGCGTTTGGCCTGCAGAAGGAGTTTCTATTTTCTAAACTTTATATAAACATTTAAAAAGAAATTTACGTTGGTTTTTTCGACAGAAGGGCTTTTCTTGGTAGTTTTGAAGTACTGGTCGATGGTATTTACATTTGGAGAGGGTTTGTTATCTTTAGGAGCTGATTGATTAGACTTCAAGCTGGGTTTTGCTGGACTTTTGTTTTGGCTACGTGTAGTTGGACGCCCCATTAGCTCTGCAAACGATTCTTCTTTAGTTAGTAAGGCTATGAAGGAGTTTATGTGCTGACAATGATTTTGATCAATTTTGGTTTGTACTTTGTAAACCTTTCAAAACTGATAAATTTGATTGGTGATGAATTTAGAAAATCTAATCACTACAGTGATTTTTGAACTTTATATTAGAATCAAAAAATAGAACACTCAACATATCCATCATTCTCTGGAAAAATAGGAAAGATGCCTCGGTATCACGAGTAGCATGAAACTTATACTATATGCTAGTTACAGAATTGTAGGATACAGTTAGTGCTTGTTTCATAGCTTGAAGGATTTCTAGATATATCATTACACAATGGCACTTTTCTTTAGTATACATTGAAGACAAGGAAGTTTCTAAACAATACATTTTAAGTATAGGCAGTTGATGTTTTTAGCTTTTTATATCGAAATAAGCTACTATTATTGATATTTTTGCCTAACATAAAGATCTATTTTAGATAGTAAATAGAGCAGCATTGGTGCGACTATATCACTATTAGATTCATAAATTGGGAATGTACATGTAGTACATTTTCACCATCTTATTTAGCATCGCAGCATATTTATAATATCCTATTAAAGTATACATCTTTAATCGCCAGTACCTTTTGAAAAACATTTCTTTGACAAGAGCTAGGATCTTATAACATTAAATACATTTAATGACATGATACAGAGTCATATAGCATTTAAAGCATATACAGCCACACTTCTTTTATCCATCTATATGATGCTAAAAAGTTTGCCCAGATATCACTACATTATCCTATATTTTCCATAAGCTTGGTAGCTTTGGATATAAACCTACCTTTGAGAAAATAAAAATATTCCGTTGATCACCTTCTGATTAGCAAGTTAAAGAACGATTTTCTGAGATAATCCATAAGGCGATTGGATGAAAATCCTTATCGATTTTAATGATTTACCAAAGTATACTTGGATGATGACGATTACATAATTACAATATATAAAAGTAAGATATATTCAACATCTATCGTTTCCAAAACTCTAAATAATTATGAAGGCATCAGTATTAATATTCTACCCACTACTATCAGTCCTCAGTCTACCCAACGAAAGGTACTATTTCTATTTCAATAACTTTTAACTTTTTTCAAAGTACTTCCAAAGGTAAACCAAGCCAACGCTGTGTTCGACTAGATTTAGGATCTCTACCTTCGAACCAAAGGAGCCAGTAAGTTAATTACAATTACAATTTCTAACTTTTTTGTAGGGATGACCGCTGTTATCAAGTCCCCGATCCCGGCCTGTGTTATGCAGCTATTACTTCGTTCCACTACGACGTCTATACAAACTCCTGTAAGGAATTTTCCTATGGTGGTTGCAACGGATGTAGACCTTTCATCAAGAAGGATGAGTGTGAGAGGTTGTGTAAGATTAAGAACTTTGTTTACCCTGAGGATAAGCCGGAGAAAGATGACAACACCATAGATGTATATTAACTTTTAATTAATAAAACTATTTGATGCCATAGCGTATGTATGCATTAATAAATATACTTTATCTTGTATTACACTATTTAGTGCTACCTTAGGGAGTATGAGTTTATAATAAAGTGCAATAAGCTTGTATGTTTCCAAGTATTAAGTTTTTAGAATTTATCAGTTATAAAGTTTAAAATATAATTAAATTTATTAGTGCTTATCTATACAACTTCCCATACATCTCTAAGGGAAGCTAGATATTAATTTGGGACGCTCAAGCTCAATTTTACCAACTAAACCGATATACTTTGACGTTGGAAAAGGACCTTATACTCACTAAAGGAACATATTGGAGAAGTTTATGTGTAGATGTATAGTTCTAACCATAAAGAGATATACGCAAGGTCAAGTTATTAACCACTAGCAAATCTAAAACATCTATTAGGGATATACAGGCACTAATACTAAAGTTACAATTTCTAAAGTTACAAACTAGATCCAATCTATCTACGTTCCAATCTACACCTTCCTGCAATTGTACGCATCCTTACAAAAACTATTTACACAAACGTACTAAGCATTTAATCCTAATTGAAGAGGGTTGGAAGTCCAGCTCAAGTTGAAAGGAATCATACTAAGCCGAAAACTCCATACAAAAGAACGTTGGGAACTACAGGTACACGTCAAATAAAACTAAAACCATTAACTAACTAGTAAATTTCAATATAAACCTACTTGCACTTAAAGTTAAGACGTAAAGGACTAACCTAGACTTAAAGGGTTGTAGGTAAAATCGTCAAGACCGATAAAAGAAATACAAACTTAAAGACGGAGAAAAGCGAACTTAAACGTGACTTTGGGGAGCTAGGTTCAAGTTTGAGAAGCTTGGTGTTATCTTTAAATTTGAGTAAAGCTAAGCTAATGAACAGGCATTCGGCTGGTAACTTTGTCAACTGCTCCATATGGCATATAAGTGGAAGCTTGACGCTGCAATCGAAAAGTTGCTCCTTATCTACTACACCTATTCTCTGAGATGGAGTTACCGTACAATATTGGATACCATCATTCAAAAGTCGGATGGTGAGTTGAAAAGTGGTTTGGTAGTCTTCGTCTTTATAAAGTACTGGAAAAAGCTTCATAGTCGTGGTCAATTGTAAAAGAGTTTGAATTGGAAGATTGGCTTGCATCTTTGGGTCCAAAAGGAAGATACAGAATTGGATTTTGGATTCGGCCAGTAGGAGCTTCAAGTTATCGAATATATATGGGAGGTCATACTGGGTCCAGTCTTTTAGATCGAGTTTATGGCTAGGTTCTATAATAAAAGAGGTTAGTTACTATCACTAACATTAAGTTCAAACGCTTACTTAGATCGGATTCCAACTTGTCTAAGAGGTTTTGTAGTTTAGCTTTGTATGAGGCTTCTATATTTCCAAATAGAGCCACTGTAAATGGTATTAGGTCGCTAGTATCAGGAGTACTACCGACTTCCGAATTGGTAGTTGAAAGTTCCCTTTGATCTACTTTTTCAAGCTGATTTTCAGTTACCACAGGGCCTTGCTTTTCATTATCAAGTTTGTAAGCTGGCTTAGTCAAGGTAGGAAGTATCGGTAACTTATTTTTGTCAAAACCAAGGTTCAACTTGTCAACACCTTTGCTGCTATAGTGCATATAGTCGTACAAGTAGCTAGGTGGGTTAAAGTTAGGATCTTTTGGCAGCACTTCGGGGAAGAGCATATCCAAGTTACGGCTGTACCTTTCCATCTTGGCATAGTTCTCTTCGTGAGTAAAGTTTTTATCCACCCAGTGTTCATCGTCTTCAAAGTCGTTGATATCCTTGGTTTGAAAATGGTACATCTAAGTGCTATTTGAAGTTAAGTTGAAGTTATTAGGGGTATATTTATCTGATAAGTTGATAAGTGTTGACGTATCCAAGCAAAATTAACTGCTAAGGTATTAGATACTAAACTAGAAAACTAACTGAAGGTACAAGTATAGTTTGGAAATTGGTGGTGCTACGATAAAGTAAGTTGAAATTAAATTAAACTTGTGATGTAAAAGTGGGAAAGCGGAAGAAGGTGTTGAATTGGCCAACATCAAGTCTAGTTTATAAATTTGGGACTGCTATGTCCAACTACTATTTTGGGTACTTGCCGCAAATGGTTATATTGGCTAATTTCAGATTTGATCTGAGTCATCAACGAATTGCTGATCTAATGGCATATCATTAGCTTACTGCAAATATAATGCCTTCTCTTGAATCAATTTTGCAACTAACGCTTAGTAAAAGTGGATCTTATTGAAATCTGGGGAAAGCTGAAAACCAAAATACTCCCCACACTCATGTTACCATACCTCTATTGGTTGAACTTTACTTTTACTGGATGGGGATAAAACTACAACTGCTGCGGAACATGCAGTTCTCTCCACTTGTGCAAGAGGTACAGTTCTTTTCAATATAACTTGTTAAAGAATGCCAACAGTCTCTATAAATCTGTTGAGAATTTATGAGGTTAAGATTACTATCCTATCGCGTAGCAAATTTTTGATAATGAAATCGATAGCGCATATACTGGGAAAACTAACAAGACTCTAAATATATGTTCATAAATAGTATGCAATCAAGCGGCTTGTATATATTCTTCCTATATAATATTTCAAAAGATGGATTCCTATGCCTTTTGGCAATTCGTCTATTAAAATTCTAAAATCGAACCCACAACTTAAAATTCCTAAACTTAATTTTAGCGAGCTATAAAGTAAAAATTTCCTCTTCAAATTGAATCTTTACTATTAAATTTACTCAGATATCCTGTATCTAACTTTATAAGTATGCTAGTTACGGCGAAAACTGAGTTAAACTATAATGAATTTTCTGTTTGACCATACCAAACTTTTGCTAAAATTTTGGGATGAATAGTAAAATCAGACATCTAAGCTAATAAAAATATACTTCAATATTCTGATGTACGTCTAAATTTATATCTAATGAATTATTCGATAAGGTGCTTTGGATATTACATTCAATTTACTTACTACAGCCCTAAACTATTTAAATTAGTTGTAGAGATAGTGATTGTCTAGTTATATTGCACCCTACGAATTTTCAAAAATAGTATGCTATAGGAAGGGCTCCTTATCACGCTGAGAGATCTTCCTTCCTATGTCCATGATCTGATTGTGTAACTAAATGATGAATCTTTGACTCAAAACTATCTTCCCTCCACCTCCATGATGAAAGTCTTAGTTGGTATCAAACTCACTCAAGCCTCCCTTGAAGTAGCCTGTGTCGCTGATATATTGATGAGTAAGTCTTAGGTTTTTCTTCCTAGAGGCCGATATTTATTCCTTCAACTTTAAGAATAATTATACATAACAAATATGCTTAGAACGAACTACCTAAGTGGTAAACTCCCACTTGCTTATAAATAGTTATACAGACGATCCATAGGGTATCTAATGGGATTATTCTAACAAAGATAGGAAGTATCAGTTTACAAGAGTACCTTGTAGTAGCTAAAAGTGAATCTCCAGACATCCTACTTTTTACATTTCTTTGAAATTGGTCGTGTATGGCTGCACTACTTCTACTACACTTATGCATTCTAATTAATATAATGGGTAAAGTGTTAATAGGATATAAGAGCTATCAAAGCTATTCAACATATATCTAACCACTTTTAGTATATAACATAGCAATATTTACATCAGTAATTTATTTATAAGTAGTGCTCATATAAGCTACTCTTTCATATAAACTTTTAAAAAATTCTATGCTTTAGGCGATAGACTATAGTGCACTTTTATCAAAGCTAAACGCCAGTAATATTATACGAACTTGCAGTATTTTCATATCTTCTATAATTACTTTGGTAGAGCTATCGTATATTTAGTAGTATAAAATATATTAAACTTAACTATCTTCAAAAAATCTATTGTTTGTGGACAGTTGAAATGAAATGTTGGTATCTTGAAGAAATAGTAATGATATGTAAAACAGGATGTGTTTAGTGGTATATAGTAGGATGCTTTATATTCAAAGTTTGCAATATCATAGCAATAATGAAGGACTGAATTTATTTAAGCTCTTGTTATAATAGAAATCTATCGTCAACTGTTTCTAGCTTTACTGCCTATATTATTGTTCTAGTCAAAATTTAAAGTTAAGCTTCAACCACTTTGAAATTTGACTATTTTACACTATCCTTCAAGCCTCGTCACAATCCTTTCTTTGATGTTAGCCTTACCCTTTATTGGGTTTATGTTCTGTACATTCTGAAGTGCCGTTCAAAGCAGTAGCTATTTCTACCTTGCCTTCATCACTAATATCATATTTACCATTCCACTATGGGAAGCTGTTGGTAACTAACATCAAATCCTCCTTAAAGTCTAGCTTATCATAGGAGTATTACTTCTTCTCAACCGCCAATACTAGTACTACTTACCAATTCAATACGATCAAATCTTTGTACCTTATAGTCCCATTGACCTTTTGCAAGCCATTTCAATTAGCTTCTAATAGCTTGTTTACAGACCTTGAAAAGAATAAAAAATAGTTTACTATAGCTAGTACCTAACGATCTTCGCTCTCTTAGTGCTAGTCAATGTTGTTGGTTTACCTATCATTGCCCCTCTCAATTTGATTTCATAGTGACAGTGAAGTGCAAGGTATATGTTTGGATTGTATTTAATTGCTGCTAGCTAAATAAAAGGATTGAATATCTAATGCTACTTTAATCCCTTTAGTTTCAATTTAATATGAGCATATCGAAGTACTTACCATCTAAATCTTGACTGCTAAAAGTTTTACTATGGGGAAACAGTCGATATTTTAGAAACAATCAGTGTTAGTACATCAACCTAGACTTACAAGACAACTACAAATATAAAAAGAATAAAACAGCTTATCAATTTAGAACAGAAGCTCTTAGGTTTATAAACGTATTAGAGGAACGTGAAACGAGGTGGGAGCCTGAAATCAAAAACTCTAGTGGGTACTTAGTTCTTCCAGGGACCGACGTCCGATTTGTCGCAGCCGCCGGGACAATTGCATTCACCTCCGAACATCTTGGGTATGTTGGCAGCTGGTATCTCCTTTAGGAGCTGGGACTTGTAGCTGCCACCCAATAATTCGATCTTACTCAAGGTAACAGCATCTAAGAACGGCTTTACCATAGTAAAAACGCCTCGGAATAGGAAGGGAGCGTTAATAATGAACATCTAGGAGCAAAGGGTAAGGAAACTAAAAGTATAAAATAGAATTACCTTGCCCATCATCTCGGGATAATAGTCCTGAGCGATCTTGGCGGTCTCTTTGATGAAGGGGAGGACGGTTGTGGCCTGAGAAAGAGCCACTCCATTCAAATCTAGGATGGTGAAACAGGTTTCGATACGGTGACCTGCCTTCTCGGAGCAAGCTTGGAAGCGTCGGTTCTGTAAGGTCTCGTAGCCAACGATGAAATGCTTCAACATGAGGTTGAGGGCCTTCTCGTACTTGATGTTAGCGTCCTTTTCTTCGGGACACAGAATATTGAACATCTTGTTGATGTCGACCTTACCTATTTGTTCAACGTAAACAGGTCGGCCCAAGTTGTCAATCTGGTGGTAAAATCTGGGGTAAATTTCTACTACCTTGTTCCTCGTGGGGAAGTTTGAACTCCTTGACCAAGTTGTCGACATCCCATTCAACACGCCAGTTTTCAAAGTTCTTCAACATTTCAAAGGCAGCATCTAGATTAAATTTACGTGCTCTAAGGAATCTGAGTAAGAAGTGGTCATCATGGCGTTCGGGTTTGAAGAGGTCGGCGGCCTGGATACGCTCCTTGAACTCCTGTAGGGCCTTCTCCTGCTCGGGGGTCATGGTACCAACACGACCGGAACCAACGGGCATAGCAATAACTGTCGACATACTGAATCTTGATAAGCAAACTAGGGCTTTTAAACTGGAAACGCTGCCTCTTATGTTAGGAGGCTCGAATCTAATTGGCAGTCCAACAGCATAAAATCACCACCCAAACTCCACCATCATTTATTGGAATGGATGGGTTTGATTTGGTGGAGAAATGGTGTCCTAACTTAAGGTGGAAATAGCGGTAAAACTTTTAGAACAAAGGCTGTTCGGATTTAATTTAGTTTAAAAATAATATCAATGCAATGCATGTTGCAAGTTAAATTGGAACAAAGGCAGCTGACTAAATTTAAGGGGTTCGAACATATTTGAAGGTTATCGTTAACAAATAGAAGCCACATACATATAAGCTGCTACTTAAATCATTGAACTAACTATTGTATAGTATCCAATTAAATTAAACCAAATTTCCATTTGTTGAATCTATAATTAAAATTTACGAATTTCACTTCCACCCTCTTGCCGGATAAATGCCTTGGCTGTAGTTTGGAATTGTAATACCCAAATTTTCTTTGATCTAGGCCTCTTTGGAAGGCAATATACATCGCAGTAATATAGATATCAAAGTTTTAAACACCTTTTATACTTTTTTAAGTCTTTAGGGTTGAATACTACTCAATTATAAGGATGCTATCCGACATATACAAGTTATCCATTGATAAAGGATTGCCTTTCCCAAAACTGACGTCGAAAGTGACTGATTTTCTTAGTGATATTTATACTATAGATGCAGAGGAATGGGTATCTTACTTGATATTCATATAAAAACACATTGATAAAAAATCAATATAAGGCTATACCATTGAAGTCTATTTATTATTAAATTAATAGTTACAGCTGTTACACATATGTGTAGCTATACGTAGTTACACTACTTGCCATTTTTATGGTTAAGGTTGATGGATAGGGTTTTAAGTGACCTTTACATCGACGATCATCATTATTAGGTATCTCAATCTAAAAATAGTATATCTACAGAAGTCTGCTTTACTGGAAATTACATCTATAGCTGACTTTCTTACTAGGTATCAAACTATTAATCATACTTTAAAAGCCACTTTGGCGGTGGTAAAAACTTCAAACTTATATAGTTCACAAAATTTTTAGAGAGACAGCTAATGTAGTAAAGTAGACGACCTATGCAGTTTTATTCAATATTTTTAATCCCAGGTCTCAATTGATTGTAGATTTTTTAAATCTCTATTGATATTTTATTAGGGTATTCAATGAATCTAGTTATAAAGTTGATAATCAGTCGGATTGAGAACTCTATTGAACTTTCTACATTATTGAAAATTTAGATAGGGAAAATCAAGGCTATAAATTTATTATGGCATTTTATCTTATAGCCAACATATAAAAACTTTAATAGAAGATAGTATTTTGAACATACTATTAATTTTACATTGCACAACTTTTAAATTTGTGTTTCATGGCAAAAATTGCTTTACGAAGAGATGGCTATATAGAAAATGGTATTCTCATAGACATATGCTTTGAAGCTATAATTGGTATTTATAGTCAACTATATACATGAGCTACAGAAAGAGCTTTATCAGATTGGCTATACACAATTTACCCCCATGGGGACGCTATATCTTAAAATAGCAACTTAAATCTAGTGTAGAACCACTTCATTGGGTACCACTTGAATAATGAAGAGCGATTAGCTGTCTAAACTGGAATGATTTCATTGTATTTGACCTCCCAATCTTGGTATGTAAGCAAACAATTTGCTACTACCTACTCCTGTTTATTAAGCTCAAATAAAACGTCTAACCCATATTTAGTGTATTTCGCGTGTAAAAAAGTTGACTCAACCTCCCCTATAGGATCTAAAAGATGGACAGAAACAAGTGCACCATTTTCGTTACTGGTTTTAGCTCCCACATAAAGGCTCGTGAACTGGCTTACGAATTCGAACGGTAATCACATTTCCAAATATTTTAATGACCAAAATTAGCTATGGGAGATTGGTCCGTTGCGACATCCCCGCCCCACGTAGCCACCATGCCAAGCCGTAATTTAGTTATTCAGTTTAGTACTTACGATGTTAGCTACGCCTTTGTCGAATTCGAAGATCCTAGGGATGCCAGCGATGCCTACTACGAGTTACACCAACGCCCCATCAACGGACTTCGACTCAGTTTACAGGTACATTTAGTGTTTGAGCATCCACTTATCTCCCTAGTGGGCTCGTACCACCCTCAACCCTAGAGGTGAACGTCGTCCTCAGTACTCGCCACGCCGAAGTTCACCAAAGCACCGACGTTCCGCATCTCCCCGTCGCCGCTCGCCCTCCCCACGCAACTACCGATCTCCACCTTCTAGACGTGAGTCGGAAGGCCGTTCCCACAACCGCTCCATATCGCCCAACCGACAGGACCCCTCCTCTCCCAAGTACCGTTCCGAATCGAACGGTCGACGTGACGACGATGCACCCAATAGTAAAGGTAATGGAACAAAACGCTTTGACCTAACTCAGAAACTTAGATGAGACGTCGGAGAAGGAAGATTTCAACGAAAAGAACGGTAAATCGAGCTCCCGAGGTGAAAATGACGTAGAGCAGGGCGATCGTGACGAAGTCGGCAACACCAGCGAACCGACCAAAGCCGCATTGACCGTCGCCTCACCCAACTTCGAGTAGAACAGATATCTTTAAGTTCCCAATCCACAGTAAAATTAGTCTAGTCTAGCCTACCCTCATGCTTACCACCGCCTCTATCAACATGCGAACCTACCTTTTATTTATCCAAACCTTTCCAACTAAAGGGCAAAACTTCGATTCACCAAATGCAAGCGCCTATAGCTTGTAAAACTTGCGTTTTCTAAAGTTTTAAGGGCTAGGTAATTTTTTTCTTGATCTGTAACGTAAAAGTACTGTTGAACTATACTTGTTTAATTTTTAGCTATCACTTTTTCCACTTATAGCAAACCTTGATGTAACCCAATACTCTTAGTATTGATATACTATGAGCGTATGTTGTTTTTATGGTAAAGCATCATTTCTTTATTTTTAAACTGTGTTGAGGATATGGTTTCTTAGCAATGTTTGTATTGTTCATAACCAAAGCGCCTTAAGTTGATCCATCTTTTAGATACCCCACCTTACTAGATTGAATACTTCCTACTATTGAGATTCGACTTTACATTCCTTCCCCACAGTTTCAAATTCATATAGTTTATTCTATTTACAACCCTTCTCTTTCGACTTTCATTTTCTCAGCTTAAGGTGTTAGGTATAGGAACGAAAAGGTATACCAACCAGCTTGCTTGGATTCACAAACTCAATACTGTCGGTTAGGCTTACAATGTGTACTTTTAGGACAACCTAAATTAGTTATAGAGTGGCTGTGCTATAAAATATAATTGAATGAGTCAAATATTATTATTAAAAGACTGGTAGCTACTAGCAATTTTTATGGGGATGTCTGGGTCAATAATCATTGACTTCAACTGTCGGTTGTCTCGATGGATATATTTCAACTTGTTTTATCGTATACTAATCCTCGCTTATTAGTTTTAAAAGGAAATATCCTTTTAATCCTTAGATGGCCATCTATATTCAAAGTGATGGTGGTATTCCAGCCCAAGTAATTTAGACAAGGATTCATATGCTCATAGTTCATATAAGCCGCTATTAGATAATTTGTGAAGAATTTTTCACTTTGAAATAGCAAACCCAAAAAAGATGCGTTTCAGATAGGACTTAAACGTCAACTTTGTATCTGGAATGAAAAATATATAACTAGAATCCACATCTTCTAAACAAAAAATGCCTATACTCCATTGAATAAATCCCTTTACCACCGCTAGTATTAGTCTGTGATACCTTGATCTACATGTTTAAACTTCACCTAAAAAGATTATTGCAAAATTTAGCACCTATACTAAAAAACAAAAATCTAATCAAACTTATTATTTTTATAAAACCTGGTGGAAAACTTCACCATCAAAACAGAGCTAAACATAAACGTATTCGAAGCAAATAAACCTAGCCTACTTTGCAAGCCAAATTGCCCCTAAACGACTACTGCTATCAAATATTAGGATCAATGCTTGGTACTGGAATGCTTGTGACACAACCAGGCATGCCAGGCCGGTTGAACAACGCTCGGCCTACCAATCTCACTAGGCAAGTTTATATTGGCATTCCAATTACCCTGTGTCCCACAGTATTGCAGCCCGATGTCAGTAACCTCGGTGTGATTGAGCAATGTGCGTACCTCGTTAAGGGCCAGGTGTCGTGCCGAAGTCAAAGCCATCCTAGCAGCTGGGATCCACGCTTTGAGGTGAGGGTCGTTAAGGGTGGTTCGGGTGGCTACCAGGCGTTGGGCCGAAGTTCGGATAACTTCAAATTCGGGGTCGTTGAGGAGGGCACAATATTTCTCCAGTATTGAGGCCAGCTCCTCAAAGTATCCTACCAGATCTCCATCCTTAGCCTTGACTAGTTGGTTGATCAAATTGGGATCGGCGAATCGGAGCAACTCGGGACCTGCGTAACTGGCGCAGAGTTGGGCGGTGATAGCGGCAAGTAAACCAGCCTTGGCCATAAAGTGGTGGGGGTCGGTTAGGGGAATGCCGGCACTGTGAGTCAGGTGTACTCCGAACTCACCTTCGCACAAAAGATGGACTCGGAAGGTTGTAGAGTCCCAGTATCGGGAGTCGTGCCATCCCTTGGAGGCTTTGGGATTTGGGAGCACCAGTACGAGTCGAGGTACCTGGACCTCACTCGTCGCCACCAGTTGATGTCTCAGGTTTAAAAGCGGTAGACCCAATTCGGGATCCAGCTCGCCGTTCCTACACCTGGGAGGCAGTTGGGGGCTCAGAGCCGGCAATGGAGTTGATGAAGCTGGACAGTTGGCTATGAAGTTAGATTTCAGTAGTTGGCTGGCGGTGAGACGTTCTTCAGAATCTCTTATTAACAGGTTGGATAGAGCTTGAGCTACGTCGGAGGGCACAGTATCGAGGTTGGGGAGGTTGAGTCTACCATCGGAATTCCAGCTGAGGCCGTTGGGGAGGGGTAACGAACTAAAGTCGCTGAGGAAGTGCAGGGCTTCAACTTCGGAGATCTGAGGACCCATTAGCGGTGATCTGACATACAGTTCCTAAAAACAAATTAATACTTGATCTTAATAAAATGACTTACGTAGGTGAAGCATCCCAAAGCCCACATATCCATCGAGCTAGCTACGGGGAACCAACTGCCCTCCTCCAGGAAGGCGGGTGCAAGCTCAGGGGCACAGTAGCGTGGCGGGAACTCCAGGTTGAATTTGTCTCCCTGCATCAGGCAGCTAGTAACCCTACCCAGCACCAGAGGGTTGATTGCAGGGTTTGAAGTCAAAAACAGGTCGCTAGGTTGAAGGTCGGCGACAACTATACCTCGTGCGTGGAAGAACTCCAAAAGCCTGGCTACACCCTTTACTAGCTGTCTTATCTCGGCGTCAGCTAAAGGTTTGGTCTGGTTGGCAAGGAGGTTGGTTAAACTGATACCACACCTCTGATGAACTAATGTGTAGCTCGTCTTACCGTTTCCTCCTTGGTACTCAAAGAACTCTTTCAACTTGGGCACAAAATGCCCGTCCAATATTTGTAGCAACTGGCAGTCGTTGTGCCACTGAGCCTGGTTCATATATATTTTTATGGTGACCGGTTCTAAACTGGGGATTTCGGTAGCTTGGATCAGATCAATATCTCCCAACGACTTGGCGACTGAAGCTGCCGTAATGCGGTACTTGGTACTGAGCTTCTTCAACAGGGAGGCATCGACGTTGAGTCCTGATAGATTGGACAGCGACCTCGGGACGACTAAAGAGTTGGATCGGACACTTGGATTACGGGATAAAATGGGTTGAGTGAAACGGGGGTCGACGTTGTAGTCGCGGCTCAAAGTGGTTGGATAGATAGTACCCACTTCCGAGTCAGTGAACGGCCAGTTCTGGATGGAGCTGGTTGGTGTTGACAATCCGTCATGGGGGTTAGAGCCGTTAACGGTTAAGGAAGTATGTAAACTAGCCAAACGATCGAGTGGGGATAGGTTCTCTTGGCTCAGTGAGGGGAAGTAGGGATTGTCGTCAGTGAAGTGTTGCGGAGTCCTCGAACCTTGTTCAGGATGTGCGCTCAAAGCCTGGGCAGATCGACTGGCCAAGCTACTCGGGTTGTTGTTGTTGACCATAAGCTGACTACGCTCGCTCGGTGAAAGTCCAGGTGAGGTATGTGTCGACTGATTCAGCTGGTATCTCACTGGTGTCACAGCCAAGGAATCCTCATTCATGCTCAAAGTCCGTTCTCCAGTAGTCCACCGATCTGAATCCATTTCGTTGGAACTAGACCGCTGCATGGACATGGCAATAGGTAATTGTGGTAATAAATGAGAGTTACTGTTGTATTGATTGGATCTTTCGCTTCCGTACTGGAGCTGGTTGTTCGTAGGTGGGGATAAATGTCCATCTGAGCTCGGGGTATTGGAATTGGCAGCTGAATATGCCGAGAATCTCCCTGAAGCCATACCACTGAACTCGGGCCAGGATAGAACGGCGCTATCAGGTCCTTTGGGGTTGTCACCATTTGTCACAGATCGTGTCGAACTTTGTACGTGACGCTGTTTCTGACGCCAGTGGCGTAAGCCTACGGCGATGATAACAGCCATCATTAAAACTCCAAATATGGCACCCACTATGGCAATTATGGTAGTCTGGTCGATACCCTTATTGGGAGGGTCGGTACCCTTTTTGTTCGGATCATCGGGGTTACCAGCGTTAGTCGATTTCTCTTTGAAGGGCTCAATCTTGGTCCAGGCGTAAGTCTTGACATTCAACTTGTAGACGTTGGTATCCTCGTTCTTTAATCCGCCGTAGACATAGATATAATTTCCATCTACGGCAGCTGAGTGACCCATAAGATTTCCAGGGATGTCTCCCGACTCCACCTTTTGCATCCAATTAAAACTGTTGGGCTGCGAGTTGTTGGCATATAGGATATTCAGGCTCCGACTTAGTTGATTCCAGTTTAGGTCGCCTCCACCCAAGAGGTAGCCGTGGCCATCGATACAGGACATGGTTGCACCTATTCTAGCTGCTGGTGAAGATTCCGGTACCGAATTTACGTTCATTTGAGGCGGGTCGTTGGCTGAGAATGCAGTGGTTTTGGACATCGCTCCATCTTTGTTAGCCCCACCAAATGACACCCCTTGGACCTTGGGGACCATGCAGGTGCTGTGGAAGTAGGCTGGTTCGGCGTTGGGATACGGTGACCATTGGTTGCTGTTGGTTCTGTAGGCAACGACTACGTCGGATACTGTAGTAGCATCTGGGTGACCGTTATTGAACTTTACACCGCCATATATCATCAGCCTCTCATCAGCCAGTACCATGGTGGAGCCGATAAGATTGGAGCCAACCGTCGTACTTGCAATCTCTGACCACTGTGAAGTTTCAAAGTCGAACACGCGTAGCGGCATACCTTCACTGAAACCACCCACGTACACGTACATCTTGCTGCCGTTGACCAAGACTGCCGAGTGGAATTTTGTTGCTGAAGGTAACCCATCCAGTTTTGGTTTGTACCAGTTCCTTGAGGTCACGTTGAATATTAGCATGTCATTCAGCGCAGGTGCAGCATAAGGGTCGATTTTTGAGTCGGCTTTAACGCCACCGTAGATAACCAATAGATCTTTATATATAACTGAAGCGTGCAAACCTCTAGGTTCGGGGGTTATTATGTCGGTAAGTTTGGCTTTTATGTTTTCGGCTGTTGTAGCCGTCAGTAGCAAAACTGTCAGTACTAAGCTCGTCAAGTTGGTTAGTGTTGGCTTCATTATTTAATTAGAAGGTTGAATCGAATGCTGGTTTAATGATTGAAAGACTGGTATCGCTGTTTAAGTGTTATAATTGGCGTGTCTGAATGTTCTTCAACTCAAGCCGTCGTAAGTGTTGGAACTATGCGTCGTAGTGGTAAACTTTCGGTAACAAAGAAACCTACTCTTCCAAAAGCTGTATGCTTCAAAGTATGATTTGATTTGAGTGGAGACTTTGAACCTTGTTTCAAGAATTACAATTTCAAAGTGAGTTCTAATTTTAAATTTTGGTGCCATCCAAGCTTTGGTCATTTTCAAATCCATTCCGCCATCTTTTGCTCTCAATACAGTTTTGATTTTGGAAGTAACAGACTGTATTTGTTTTGCTAATATGCTAAAGAACTGACATTTTAAGGCACTTTATTTGGTACTGCATTTATGGATATGTATTTTTCCAGCTGCGGTATAACTACGAAACCTTCTCCCTTTCGTCCCTTTTAAATAGCTCTACAAAACTTTACTAAACTTTAAAATAGATTACAAGGGCCTGTTTAAGCTCAGGTGCTTGGACCACGTCTAAACCAAAATGATGGATTTCGTTGGCTGCGTTACTAAAATTAGACATATTGCTAAATATAAATCATTTATCCGACAGAAGCACCAGGATTGTTAATGAGATAGGCGGATAAGAATATCCCTAACCATCTTTATCTCTCCATTTGAGTAGTTTAGACGTGATAAAGTCTAAAAGCGGCCAGATACTGTCCCAAAACCTAGGGCAATATGTTTGGATGATAGTATCAAGCGCCTTTATCTCTTACTTTCTAGACCCATATGGTTGAGAAAGTGCTTGTAAATGGCAATGTTGCTAACATGGTAAAGATGCCAAGAAATTTTCAAATAGGCTGGATTGATATAGGGATTTGGTGAACGAAGCTATAGCCCAATTAAGGAAAAGCTTTTAAACAAATGAAATTTGATGGAAATCTTTAGTGCTACTGACTACCGTATTAGATTCTCTCCACCTATGTGTGGATTCCTTACCGATATATTCTGGAGAAGCATTCCCATTTTAAAAAGAATACCTAAAATGCTTTTCGATAACTTAAACTGTTTCTATGAGATCTATATAGCTTTTACCAAGTACATTACTTAACATATCGAACCATAGACAACAAAGAATAAACATATCAAGCAGTTGTGATACCTTGGACGTCGTTACAAAGCAATAAAAGTAATATACCGATGCCTCTATCAAGCTTATATAGTCATAAATATAAGTTAAGCTCATAAGCAAAGGGTATCGATTCCGAAAATATAGATATCAAAGAAGAGCTAGAAATACAGAGAGGTAAACAGGCAACATTGAAAAGATAAAAGGCAGAGAAGAGCAGTCTAGCACTAGGAGGATGGTTATAGTACCTGTGGTCTAGTACTAATTTAAATTAGCTGTACTATTAAAATACAAACTATAGGTTAAAAATATCGAGTGGGCACTATACAGGTATCAGCCAATAAATAAGTATAGCTCCATATATATATAGACATATCGTAAGTATGAAATAATACACATTATTTATAGCTACTACCCACCCACCTTTAATATATCAATCGTTCAGGATCAAAACCACTATATTTTCTATACATGTCTTCATAAAAATTCAAGTGCTACAAAATGAAATGATATCATTCAAACTTGGAAAAGTTCTCAAATTCCAAATCCTGTAAAAGTTCAAGGGAAATTGCTACGAAAGTGAGTCTAGGTATCATGCCAATTTTAAATTGAGGATGGTACCTATAGATTGCTAAAGGGTGAAGGGGAAACTCCATTGCAAAGCGGTTGGACGTTGCGTTAGCCTTAGAGGACTAATAACCCAAATGGCTTGGACGTGACCTTTCAATCAATTAATATGTGGGAAGGAGGTTGGAATATATGCATTTAACGTATATTCATCCAAAGTTGTAACTATGAAAACCAATTGCTTCAAAAGGGATCTAAATAGATGGTTGGAAGTAAGGAAAAAGGAAATGAATACAATTTTAATGAATGGTAGTCGTCGGTTGCCACCCCAAAACTTTGATCGCAAACTCCAATATATTAGTGAGAAGGTTACCCCAGCCTAAACTATCAAACTTGACGATAAAGAAAAGTAAAATGAAATAAGATGGAAGTTATAAACGGTTTCTAACTTCCAAAACTAAATTATACGTTCTTTATTGGTCCAAATTCTAAAGGAGGAGTATAGAATCAAAATTTGTTAAACCGAAGCTTTAACAAATTGAAATTGCTAGTAAAAAGAGGCAAGTTTCCAACATCAACAAAAGTAAGGGAACTGAAATTTTTGTTATCCTTCAACTTTATAAGCTTTTGCATTCCTTCAACTTTCGCTTAAACGAGGCCTTTACTGACATGGCAACTTTGCTTTCACAACTTTTGAACTGGTTGCGGAGTTTGTTCTTCAAGGAGGAGATGGAGCTGACTTTGGTGGGGTTGCAGAATTCAGGCAAGACGACCTTGGTCAACGTTATTGCGGTAACCTTAATATACAAAGCAGTACTAACTAAATCTTTATTTAGTCGGGTCAGTTCAGTGAGGATATGATACCTACAGTTGGGTTCAACATGCGTAAGGTTACTAAAGGCAACGTAACTATGAAGCTTTGGGATATTGGCGGCCAGCCTAGGTTCCGTTCCATGTGGGAGAGGTACTGTAGGGGTGTCAATGCCATAGTGTAAGTGCATATTTTAGCTATACTGCTATTTTTATCGATAAATTTTAATCTTTCGTCTCTATTTAAAAATAGGTTCGTCATCGATGCAGCTGATACCTCCAAGATAGAAGCAGCGGCCGCCGAATTGAAGGCGTTGCTGGAGAAACCGCAGTTGGCCAACATCCCTGTCTTAGTCTTGGGGAACAAGAACGACTTACCTCAAGCACTTACCGTCGATCAACTTATAGATGTTCTGTAAGATTATTGCTTAAATGGGCTACTCCATACTAATCTAACTTTATTTTTACTATAATAGCAATCTCAAATCCTTCTTTAACCGGGAAGTCAGCTGCTACTCCATATCAGCCAAGAACCAAGTGAACATCGATATTACTTTACAGTGGTTAATCAAACATGCGAAGTCGGCCTAACGTATTATTATCAATATTTTAATATTTGACCCTATCCCTTGTTTATACCTCCAAATTCTAACCCAACCCAACTTATTTGATCCGATCCAACTACAGTCAACTCAACCTTACTGAACCCTTTTTACTTTCAATTTAAAAATAATTAACTATGTCCTTTCAATTCCTTTATGTTTCGGTTTAAGATTATAATTTTTTATAGTTTTAAGTTGAACTGACAGCGATTTCATCCCTCTCTATCGAAGTTTATTATAGAATTGCCTACCCTTAGATTTTGATTTTTTTCAAAAAACTTAACTTTAAGTTTATATAGTGTATGGCTTATCCTCATTATCCATCAACTAGTTTTATTGATACCAACAGCTTTCTGGAAAGTTGTAAGTCGTATTAGGGCTCCGTCACTTTACCTTTTATATATTTTTGTCCACTACCATCCAAATGGCTATTTTAACGATGAGTAATAGAGGTATTGAAGAATTAAGCTGATTTTTAGCTCTCTACTCTCTACTACCTACTTTTAGAAGGCCAATAATAGGTAGATTGTTTGGTAGTTGATTAGTCTTTAAATTAATAAAGGATTTATGTTGTATGTAGATGAGGTTTTGTATTTTTAAACCTAGTAAAATATACTTCACTTTTAAATATTGCTCAATGGTACTGATGCTCATAGCTACTCTCAATAGGATGCTGTTTAATTGTTTATTTTTAATAGTTTAGAGATTCTATAAAAGTTGGGCACTACATTTCATAAATTTATAGTACATGACTATAGATATTCCTACTATATTTTATTAGATCGAATGTTGATATCATCGTACAATAAATATGTAATAGTAAGGTTTAAAAGAGGCAAATTTTATTACTAGTATTCCATTACAATACTTTGACAACTAGTCGGGCCTTTAAAGAACATCCTGATAGTATTATTCCTTCACTTTACTAATCCGCTTACTCTATACTAGTAGATCTACTAAAAATACTTTGAAAGCCCAAACTTACTAAAGTCCAGATGGTAGAGATAATGCAAGTTATTGGATAGCATAAATCTAAAGGGGATGCTTATAGAGCTCAAAAGAAGTCGGTAGCATAAATGAATAATCGATGAAATACGAAAACTGATAAAAATCACCTTGATAAAAAGTATGAGTAAAAATTTTGGATGAGCTATTTTGAAGTTGATATAGCTTATAAAAGGATATATCTTAAAGGTAAATCTAAAACGAATGGTCTCAATGTAAAGATGGGACTGGTCGAAAAAATATTAAAAGGATGAAGAGGGTTACAGATAAGAGAAAGCATAGAAACTACTGAACTGGTGAAAGTTTGAATTATATATGAAAATGTAGAAAGTGATAGACACAATACAAAACATATCTATGAGTATTTTGTTTATTGAAATACAATTACTCTACCAAATTAAATATATGTCTCAAAGCAACTATACCTTAACTACTATACATACATAATCAACGAGTCTATCTACCTATACGCTAAATAATAAACGATTAACTCATTAAACTTTATTAGGCAAATAGCAACATTCAAAACTATATAAACGTCAGATAAGATCAAGTTAACAAGAAGTATTATTAAAATACTTCTCCATCATATTAGAAATAGAAAACTACTCTATAAAAATTACAAGTAGCACTACTATATATACGGATCAAAACTTTTCCTTTAAAAGAGAAAGTAGGAAGCGTATAGTTGTACACAACAATTTTCTATAGATTGGTGTAGTTTCATTTCCAGATCAATAATCCAATTATCATCATCCGAATTTTAAAATAATAACGATAAAGAATACCTTTTAAAAATACTAGATAAATTCAGTAAATACATTACCTCTTATATGTATAATCATAGTTTCTACGTCTCTTATTTTAAATAAAAGGGTTATGAACTCATACAAGCCTATTTGAATCAAGTACAAAATTAAAATAACCTTTACAAACACAAAGGTTAGTTAAAATTCATTAAATAAATAACCTTTTAACTCTATACTTGCAACATAGTTCCACTACTTTTAAAAATATACTAGATGAAAAGATGAAAGTCAGTAGGAATTCCTGACAAATTATAGAACTAATTACCAATATCGTTATCCAATTTTAAAAGAAATGGAAGGAATCGAAAAATTCTGAAGTCAAAGTTATAGATTTGGAAAGTTTCGTCATTATATAATCTGGGAATTGAAGGATTTATATTAGATCGGCACAGTTTTAAAGTTAGTATTGGTATTCATAAATAGATGCAAATAATATATTAGTAGCAAGCTGAGCTACTAAATTATAAATAAACTGGTTTATATATAGTTCTTAAATACTGGAAAGTATTCGTTTCTTGAAAGGAGATCAAAATCTATTTATAGCACTTCCAATTTTTATTGCATATTGATGCCAACTCAATTTGAAATTCACTCTAAAAGTTTAATATTAAACTGTCAATAGTTTGAAACTAAGCCTAACAAAATGATAAACTTTTCAAAAGCTACGTTTCTCATAACTTCAAAGATATAGGTTATAAGAACAGATGGATTCCTATTCCCAGATATACGAGCTAGAACGACGAAAACAAGCCTACCAGCATTTCAATTACACAAGTAAATGTAACCTAATTTTTAGGTATTGATGTTTTGTTTTAAATTATAGATGTCTCATTTACCAAAAAGTTTCGAAAAACCAATACAACTTATAGCATCGACCACAAACCTTTATTCAGTCTGACCTATCTACCCAAAGCCTTGTAACTACGTATATGGTACCTGAAGTTGGTAATTTAGTTGTAAACGACACTTCAACGAACAAGTATCATATTTTTTAAGTATCTTAATTCAACTTATAACTCTTTTTCAACAAAACAGAACTATAAAGAATCATCAGATATCAACTCAATCTCCAATAACCAATCTCCAACCCAACTTAATCGGCAACTCTCTTTTGCTCACTACCTTAAATGAGATTCAAGAGTTTGATTTGGCAACCTTCCAACAAATTTCTCAATATTTAGGACATAGCGAACAAGTTAAAAAAGTCAAATACCTACCCAACAGCACTAACTGCTTTTTAAGTTTGGGTAGGGATAACAAGATGTACTTATTTGACAATAGGATAAACAATAAGTTGAGTAACCAAGTCAAAAGCTTTAGCTGGTTTAAAGAGATATCGGGGCCAGTTTCGGTACAAAAGGTAAACTTTATATTGGAACTATGAATTGCACTCATACTTTATGAAATTGAAAGGAATAAAAGACTAAAGTTGAGTTTATCGAAGCCTAAAAGTACCTTGACTGACATGGAGTTTATAAGGAATACCGACTACTTGGTTCTAACTACCTCTAGTAACGATGGGTAACTTTATAACTTTTGATACGATGTATTAATATTAGTGTATACATAGAGAGATTAAACTGTATGACTTGAGGTTTAATTTTCAGTTTAATCGTAGTGTCCTAAGTGCCGAACCTTTTAAACAGTTCGACAACAAAGCTTCCAAAGGTATACACCTATGTAAATTTATATATCGTTAACCATTTTATAAAAGGGTTTTGTTCTATAGTAAGTGATACTACTGGAAACTTGATCTACTTAAGCTGTTTAGATAACAGGTAATCCACTTCTACATATCTTTAATCCAGTTAATTTTCAATTTAGCATCTACATCATCAATGGTACCAGTTTCCAACCCTACACCAACCTTACCAACCCTAATTTGAAGTACGACGACTACTACCCCAACCTCAATCTATCTAACAATAACAAATATCTACTGACAGGGACTTCTACCAACTTGGTACAACTTTATGAGATCGATAGTAAAGATTCCAACAACTTAGATGCTAAGCTACTGTTTGAAGATAAAAGCTTTACAAGTAAGGTACCTTTGGTGCAGTTCGACCCTCAATCCAATTTCAAAGTAAGTTTTGTTAAAATGAGTAGTTAACATATATTTTCAATGTAGTTTATGGTTGCTTCTGATGACGGTTCCATATCAAGCTATGGTTAAGTTGAAATTTTAAAAATAAAATAAAAGTTCTTAAAGTATGTTTATTCAACTACTTATTCCATCTATAGCTACTATAGTACTATACTTTAAAACCTATTTAAATAAGCAACTTGAAATAAATCTACCTACCTCTCATTATCTAAACAAATATTTATTTCTCTTCTGGCAACACCTCCAATAGCTCTTTCACTTTTTCTCCATCCAACTTCTTGACAAGTTCACCTTTACGTTCCAATATTTGCTCAATGTTAGTTGGATCATCTTTAAACCAGCCCAAATTATCAGCTATCAGATGTCTATTCTCACAGCCAGTACATTGGATCAGGACAATACCTTTAGTATAAGCTAATTTGGACATAAAGTTAACTTGTCGGTGGTTACATACCTTGCAAGTAAATGCTATAGCCTAACTTTCCACCTTTTTCTTCATCTTTCTGCCCTTGTTCTTCTACTTGGCTAGGTTGGATTTTATTGTTGAATTGTAAAGTTGAAGTTGAAAATGTTGAAAATTTAGGTTTTAGAAAGTTGTAGTAGAAGGATAGACTCTTGCGTTTATGAAAGTGTTAACCTTGAGGATCCGTTTTAAACCGATGTTCTTTAGTAATGAGCTCATCGTGTGGTAGTTTGTAGTTTCAAATTCAGCTCTTTGTTAGGGCTTGAAAGCTAAGCAAGGACAAAGTTCAAGGGATTTAAATAGCTAAAGTGATTGGGTAAAGTTTTGAATGACTGGTTAGAAATTTTTGATAGGAGGAAGGCTGAGTCTACGCTTATTCAAGTAGATATGGAAGTAAATACTGGTGATATATGTTAAATGTGCAGGCTCATATCGAGCTCAATAGTAATAGTTAAGAAATATATATGTATAACAGGAAATCATTTTATTTAAAAATACTTTACAAGTACATAAGTGAATTCTATAGCTTCTGAAGCAAAGACACCCAGTTTCCTAGTGTGAAGAATGACAAATAACCAACATTTGTACCGGGCCACCTATTGATGGAGTCCTTTAAGATTAAGCAGAAGCTTTACCAGTGACAAGTCGTATCTGATCACTTTTTAGAAGCTAAAAGCTTATTACAGCTACAGTAAAGTGAACGGCAATTCAAAAAGCAAGCCACTACACATCAACTTTTGATAGGAACAAATACCCAGTCTTGGTACTCACATTGTACTGATAGCTGTATATTTCACTCATAGAACAATGAGACTACATTAGTGTAAAGGAATAGTTAAAGTGACTGGCTTGTATAATCACTCTAGGAGCTTTATCTTTGATATAGTGAGTTTTATCAAAGCTTGCTAATAGCAATATCTAGTATTGGTTAGTTGTATATGTATTGTTGAAAAGTCAGTATATATAGGAAAAGAGAAATAGTATAGACAGCAGTTATGAGTAGATAGAAATAAAAGTAAAGGCAATATATAGTTTGTAAATAAAGAAAACGACAATATAAGGCTATAAGCTAAAAAATTAGATACAAAAGTTAAAAGTAAATTAGAAAGTGATGAGTTAAAAAGTAACACTACTTTATACGAAATAAAATTTTGAAAGTACAACAATACCATCGAATAGTAAAAAGAGTAGACTAAAGTGAATAAAGAAAAAAAGGTAACAGAAGTTAAAAATAAAAGTTACCTAGAATCTAGGACTTCTTGAACGAGGACACCCTTACAGGCTGAGGTAAACCGATTATTAATTTATTAATGGTTGGTTAGAAACAAAATTGAAAAGTGGAAGATATATAAAAAAGAAACCCTTGCTAACCTAGCCTTGACGAACGGTACCAGCATACTTAGAACTTGAGCTCCTTGGGCTGCTCCCAGGTGAACTCAGCACGACCAAAGTGACCGTAGCAAGCGGTCTTGCGGTAGACGGGCTTGAACAAGTTCAAATCCTGGACAATCTTACCGGGACGCAAGTCGAAGTTCTGCTTGACGATATCCAAAAGCTCCTCGTTGGACTTGACACCGGTGTTGTAGGTGTCGACGTAGATAGACAAAGGTTCGGGGACACCGATGGCGTAGGAAAGCTGGACTAAGCAACGCTTAGCCAACTTGGCGTTGACAATTGACTTGGCGATCCAGCGGGCGGTGTAAGCAGCCGAACGATCGACCTTAGACCAGTCCTTACCAGAGAAGGCACCACCACCGTGGGCACCCCAACCACCGTAGGTGTCGACGATGATCTTACGGCCAGTGACACCGGCGTCACCCTGAGGTCCACCGATGACGAAACGACCACTGGGGTTCAAGTGGTAAACGGTCTTGTCGTCCAAAAGGTGGGCAGGGATGACGGCGTCAATGATCTTTTCCTTGAGCTCCTTGCGGATGGTCTCGTTGTCGACGTCGGCCGAGTGCTGGGTAGAGATGACAACGGTGTCGACACGCAAAGCGTTCAAGTGACCGTTCTGGTTCTCGTACTCGACGGTAACCTGGGACTTGGAGTCAGGTCGCAACCAACCGAGGACACCGTTGCGGCGGAGCTCCGACATCTTGGAGTTCAATTTGTGGGCCAACATGATGGTCAAGGGCATGAGTTCGGGGGTCTCGTCGGTAGCATAACCGAACATGATACCCTGGTCACCGGCACCGATATCTTCGATGTTCTGGGAGATCTGTACCAAGCCACCGGCAATTTCGGGAGACTGCTGCTCAATAGCAACCAAGACGTTGCAGGTCTTGTAGTCGAAACCCTTGGCCGAGTCGTCGTAACCGATGTCCTTGATGGCCTCACGGATAACCTTCTGGTAGTCAATCTGGGCGCGGGTGGTGATCTCACCAAAGACCATGATCATACCGGTCTTGGCAGCGGTTTCGCAAGCAACCTTGGAGTAGGGATCCTGCTCCAAGCAGGCGTCGAGGATGGCGTCGGAGACCTGGTCACAGATCTTGTCGGGGTGACCTTCACCAACCGATTCGGAGGTGAATAAAAATCTTTCACTGGTGGGGTTAGTCATTTCGTTCTTGAAGTTAAGGTTAGAGCTCAAAGGTGAGGAAGCAACAAAGGAATTTCAGCTGTTAAATAGTCCTGTTCTCCAGTCAATTCCTTTTATACCATTCTGGCCTAGAAAGATTTTGTACCGGCCAATCATCGGAACCTTTGTATTGAAGGTTTCCCAATTAATAATCTCCACTCCATAAAAGCTGGTCAAAAACTAAATGCTGATTGGCCGTCCCTAATCATGGATAAAGGGCCTTATCCTATTGGACACAAACCTTATTTCGACCGAACTCTACACTTCAGTCATAAACTTATCTTTACTCTACCTTAGTTCAATCGGTAACTAAATTAGGGGATTTGTCGATAATGAGCTTGTTCCATTGGTCTAAAAATGAATAATTTCTTAGCCCAAGTTATAACTAATGGGTTATGCAATTTCACTTACAAATTGCACCATCCCCTGAAGACCTTAGTTATCTAAAGATCAGCTGTCCTTTATCACTAAAATATTTACATTTACGGAATTTTTTTGAACAACCGCCAGCCTGGAAGTTTATTTTACTAGCGACTTTTGGAAGGCATACCATCCACCAACATCAATATGGCAAGGTTTTGTCCATGTGGGTCGATAATGAGATTTCTCATTTTGGGGCTGGCATTTACATTTCAAGCTAGGTGTTAGTGAATTGCCTGACAAAGTTGGACTCTATACTATATACTATATGAGCTATATTGCTTTGCTTGTATTCTGACATCCGTTATTGCAAGGCTGCAGATTTGTGCCCCCTTAGCACTTTCGAAGAATAAGCTGTATGTATTATTAATGTGGCACATTTGGTTTCACACCTTCCTATCCATTCAAGAAGATAAGTTGGGCGTGCAGCTTCGATGGAAGGAATAGATAATGAACGCCCCTCGATACTAGGAAAATCTACAGTTGCGTATTATAAATCAATACTTCAAAGATATTGCTAATTTCTGTTTAAAACTACACATATGTTAAAGCATATTGCTATCGATTTATATCTAAATTTTGTTATACAAGACGAACAAAACCTGTCAACTTGATCGAATACTTTACTTACCAAAGTAAGTAAAATATCCCCACTTATATATCCATATATAAAACACATGTGATACTTGCTGGTTTTCATTTAAAAACTAGTTTTATAGCCTAAACATGTTACTTCCATAATTCGAATTACTTTATTAAGTTAATAACGGGTAGATATTGCTATATCGTTCACCAACTACTTCAAAGCTTTGGCCACTAGCTTTGAAAGTCTACGTAGCAAGTCGGAACTTGGTACCGGTATCTGATAGCATTCCAATTATACTTCGTTCCCGGATGGCGAAAAATGCGACTAAGATGGTGCCATAGTCTGGAAGGATTGACCGTAAAGTATAAAACTGGTATAATCTTGATGAAGTGTCAAAAATAGATTGAGAAAATTGTTCTATGAACTACATCATCTTTCACTTGTATTTACTGTAAAGGAAACTTTGGCTACAGATATTTCGCCTTTGTAAGTACAGATGATAAATTCGTGGTTGACATGTTGGAATATGGATTTAGATGTAGTCAGGTTTACAGGCACCACATGATAGTTTGGACGATTCCTTTTGCACTTTTGTTGGTACTTACATCTGCACCAAGGATTGAAGACATGTGTATGTGAAGTAGTAGCTCTAACTTTTAGTTCAATAAACTATATCGCATGGAATGTTCTTGGCATAAAGAGTTGATAATTTTCGGCACAAATTTTAATAATTTCTAGGGATTAGTTTGAAGTGAATTATTAATCAAAGTTTTGTCCTTAAGTACTCCATACTAAAATAAAATATTTATCTAATATTTTATATGAGGACAGTTAAAAAGCTATACTATGCTGCTGCCTTTTACTAATAGATAAAGAACGTATAAATTTCTAGTTTTTTCGGACAATGGAAATGGTTTTTCAGATATATGAACCAGTCTATGAAGTGATAGTGATAATTTGCTGAGTATGAAAACCTAGGTTCAGTTCATATTTTATAATCAGCTTCTGAATGATACTTTTCTCTATTAATTTTTTGTTAAGTTGCTGCTATTTGATACTTGTATCACTTTTTTAATATTTCATGTAAATGTGGTTTATTTTAGGGTAGAATTACTTTGGCTATAGATGCTTATAAATAGGATGATTCAGTTGATTACTCCTTGGCATTATTTATATATATCTCTAGATTGATTGTACTTATATTAAAATCCTTTTACAGCTATAAAGGAGTAAATTAAAAGCTATAGCGGTAGTATCCAAGCTATACATCGGACTCTGATGTAAACTATTCAAAGATTTGAATTTTATAATTATAAGCGCCTAATTGGGTTTTACATCAAAATAGACTGCCTATTGATATAAGTCAAGTTCGTTCAGTTATAAATATGTGGAAATATATACTTGGGTTACAATTATCTTATACATAAACCAAAGAGTGAATGATATAAACAAAATATAGTACAAAAAGGGGACATACGTAAAGTTTTTATTAGGCTAGCCAGTAGTAGATAAAGTGATGTAGAAAGGTTTAATAAACTGAAAGTAAATACGATTGGAGAATATACAAAAAATTTCAAACTTGAGCTAAGTTAAGAACATTAACTACAGTCCCTCAAAATCTCTGGGGTCAAAGTCAACTGGATGGTAGTGTACTGGTAGTCGGAATGCTTGGCGATCAAGTCGTCAAAAGCAATGGTGAACCTCTTCTTAGAGTCGGCATGCATAACTTTGTAATCTAAAGAAGCTCTTGAAAATGAGCTGCAGGTCCCTTTTTTAGCTACCCAACTGTGTCGCTTGCCATCGAAACTCTTTTTTTTAACTCCCCAACCGTCACCTACTAGGTCGGGGGATGAGCCTTCCGTTTCCCCCAGCATGTCGGTAAATTCGGATGCGAAACCCAAACTGTGTTTAGCTTTATGCAATGAAGCATCTTTGAAGTGTACGCTGTTGATTGTCTTCTTGCTGGCACTTCGTTTCAGCTTTGTCTCTTTAACTGGGTCCATATCCTTACCCTTATCTCTGTTGTCGTCTAAACTGGGTTTGGATTTGAAGACCTTCTTCAAAAAGGAAGGTATGGAGAGCTTCCTATCGCTCATTTGTTTGAAATATAGTATGGTAGAAACCTAGCTGCACCAGCAGTATAAAAATGTTTAAAGTTGAAAATCAGTAAGAAAAGGCTTATGGCAATAATTTGGGATCCAAATGGTTATACTAGTCAAATTTAATATATTTTTGCTTTGTGTTAGGAGTTTAGGGGTAAGAATTGTACAGCTTCTTTCTATTAATTTAAGGGTAAAAGTATAACGCTGTTTAGCTTGATTCTGGGTTTATTTTGTAGAGTTGTCTCGCCTCAAGAACATTTTTGTTGAAATTATGGATCTAAGCTTTGTAAGTAGGGGAATTGGCATACTGAGCTCTATAACATCGATCTCAGTTACTACACTGAAAGCGTGTGGTTTGCATCGTTGGGCGATCCACCTTAAATAATGGCTTACTGATCCCAGCTGTAAAAAAGAAATGCAAGTCTAGAACCGAGACAAAGAAAATATTTAAATTGGGTTGTCAATCCCAAAAGCGCTTAGTAAAACGTCAAATCCAACCTCAAGTCCTTGTTTTGACAAACAGGCAATAAAATGCAAAAGGGATTTCCAAAGGCAACAGTTTCTCATATTCCCTTTAATAATGGAGTTATGGGTCTCTTTTTGTCTTTGTTCGTCAGTATTCATTTTAGTGTGAGCTAGTCTTTTTAGGCTTTGTTCGTTGGGTTCCTATATCACGCTACCTACCGATTCATTATTAGTTAGTGAGCAAAATCTAGAGCTGCAGTAAGCCAAGCAGACTCATAAAAATATACATTGAGGCATTTTGCACACTTTGGCATACTTGCTAAGTTAGGAAGATGTTTGTTAAAAGCTCAAGAACTTTCATATTTTGGCAAAACATCGTCATTCATGGTCTAAGGCTTCTTAGCTTTTCCTTGTATTATCACCATCCTAAACTTCAATAGCAAAATATCTTACCATCAAAGGTTGTGGTAAATGACGTTATGGGAAACCCTGAGACAAACTGTCAATTATGGGGTTTTATCTTGTCGAATGAGACGTACATTGTAAAGCTACATATTTATTCAAAGGTATTTAAAGACGAGCTTGCTAAATATTTTCCATTATCAGTATAACTATAATCAACTGGAAGAGGTAATAAATCCACTTCCACTTTTTCTTACAAACTCAAACTTACTCAAACTTACTAGTTGTATTCTCAACCAGTTTAAAAGCAGTGAGCTAAATCCAAGGGTAAAGGATATTTTTGGAGAAATACAATATTTATGAGAACAAATTCACATAACAGATGAAATCCATACATTTGTATAGATATTTTGACCTTGGAGATAAAATGGCTTATTTAGCCTCTGTGCTATGTGTTTATAACCTTTAGCGTATAAAAACTAGGAGACTATAATTTTCGATTATAGACCAAATGATCGCATAGCAGTTTCATCCATACCTACAGTTTGCCTTTGGTTTAACTAAGTATGTATTTCGGATATCTATAAAAATCATATAAAAGATTTGTAAAGGCACCTATTTGAAGTTGAGTCAAGAGATGTTTTCTTACAGTTGTTGGCTCAGATGAATAAAAGAAATCAATTTGAAAATATGGATGAAAGGATAAGGAAAAGAAGCCATTGCTATAGATTAGTTATAACTTATAAATTTACAAATTATCGAAACAAGTAAGCTAGGTTGTGATATGTATCACAAATAAACAGTATCTAGTTCTGTGAAAACAGGTATATTAAATTTACTTTGATATGATAAACTAAATTAACATATTCGGTCAAGGTAATATCAATTACCAGTTAGGCTCAATTTAAACCTAAACCATCGTCAAAACAGCACCGAAAAACTAAACATCTATAACCTCTAGCACATTGATGACCATATAAGTTGAGAATAGTAGGTACAGGTATCTAAACCAAACCATTTGACTAGCGTGACCAAACAACATAGCTTTACAACCGATCCAATACTGATAAGGCGAGCTCAATATCACAAAACTGTTCATATAGGATAAACTTATTATCTGGTAGATGAAACAGTACTTTTTTAAAGTCGGATAGCTTATCAATTTATAACCAGCCACTTTAGTCTTCTTATTAACGTCGTTTTTGAGCTTTGATAGGATTAGCCTAGCAAAATTATTCAATAAATGAATATATTAGAGCTTACTTGACACCGTGGTAGGTGGATTTATGGTTGGGATGTTGAGATACTCCTTCTTCATCAAAAGTTAAAATCTAGATATTTGTAAAAATTTAATTTAATTTAATTAGTAACATATGGAAAGAGTACCGTATTTATATCCCAAAGCTCTAAATGGGCTTGTACGACATCTGAAATGGCTTCTGGGGACCAAGCTTCTGATGGCCCATCTTTAAATCTAACAGATGTAGCTTGCATAAGTATACAATAAAAAAAATAAAAATATTTACTTATCATTTAAACATCTTACTTTGGAACTATCGATATTTAACAAGTTGCAACTACCTAGTAACTCCTTCTCTCGAACTTTACCTATGCCATCGTAGTCACCTAAAATAAAATAAATAGATGCAATTTAAATAAAGTTTACCATTAGATAGGCATAGAACATGTAGATCTTTGAATTTTTGAATAGTTGGTGCGAAGAACATGACTTCGTCATCAGGGTGAGCTATCACCAACAGAACTTTACTTTTATCAACGTTCAGTTTGGCTGCTACATCTTGAGTAAATAATTGCTTTAGGTAGTAATAGGTTGGTAATAGCACCAGTAGTGGTAGTAGTAAATGGAATATCATATTCATGTTGGCTTGGACTTTAAGTTTGGATTTGGAAACTAAACTTGAAGTTTATGATACTACATCAGCTCTTGATGATTGTCAGTAGTGTTCTGCAAAACAAATCATGACTCTTCAAGCTAGCCAATTATTTAACACAAAATTCCAATTTTTGGAAAATAGAGGGAATCATGATTTGTTTTGCAAAACATTAATTGTCAGGCTAGCTTATTGAATCGTTGTAGGAAAACTAATTTCTAGATCTTTAGTTCATTTTGAACCAATAAAACTGATGCAACTGACGTAAGTTCACAAATTTTCAGATAGGCTTGAGAAATTCAAAAGGAAGCTTTTTTAGGCTCTACAAGAAATCAATGATGAACCGACTAAGGCTTCGAACCCGAATACCAACCTTCAACACTATATTGAGGATATCAAGTCCTAGGGTAGCAAAGTTGATCATAAATAGAACTGTTAACACCAAGTTAAACTACAGTACCGCCAAAAGTTCGTCCAGTACCAATCCCAACAAAGTGGAGCGGTGCCTAGGTTGCGGTAGTAAATTCCAACATGTGGACCCCAAACTTGCCGGATACCTAAAGTTGGAGGAACAGAACATACCCAGCCTTTACTCCAAATCTAACCAACTTTTTAGTAACTTGGACTTGAAAGATGTAAACTTGAGTATTCAACTCGCTTATCAGAACAGTAACTTGGAGTATGATAAAGGCAAGGTAGATATCAACCAACTCGTCGATTTGAACAAGGGGAAGAAGGTAAATAAGGGCAAGAGTAAGGTATGTCAACGATGCTACAACCTAAAGTATAACAACAAATTGAGTACGTCGTGGTCCAACAACATGAAAAGTAACTTCAACTTTGTAGATGAGATACCTTTCAAAATAAACTCGAAGCTGGTAGTCATCGTAGACAGTGTAGATTTAGGGTCCAGTTTAGATGCCGGGTTTTTGAAGCGGTTAGCTAGTAAGAACAATCGTAAGTTAGTTTTGATGTTCAACAAAGTTGACCTACTACCCTCCAACTACTCCTTAAAGAAGTTCCAAGCGTTCGTCGACAAGCTTCTGCTCAAGTTAGATTTAAAAAGTATAGTTCTAGACACCTACTTTGTCTCTTCAATTGATCAAAATGCAGCTCATAAAGTTCTACTGGAGCTATTGGACGAAACTGCCAGTAGCCTGTATCTATTAGGGTTTACCAATGTAGGTAAGTCGAGCTTATTAAACTCCTTTTTAGCTTTAGATACAAACAGCCCTAATAAGAGGAAAGGAGTAGTCACTAGTTCCATAGTACCTGGTACCACCTTAGATTTAATTAACTTCAACATTGCCATTAAAGACAAGTTGAACGACAATCAAATTAAGAAGGTGGAGTTGATAGATACAGTAGGGATCTTCAGCAAAGCGAATCTACTTCACAACTTGACGTTCAAAGAGCTGAATCGGATCAATGTGTACAAGGATAAGCTGTTGAGGCAACCTAACAAGTACAAATTATACGCCAACAAATCGATGTTCCTGGCTGGTTTAGTGTATCTAGAAAACTGCTCCAGCTTCAACATACATGTTGTCGTCGCTTCCAACTGTAAGGTCTTCAACTCAAACAGTACTGACGGCATGAAACTAATTGACAAGCTTAACTTGAAGGAGGAGTCGGTAGTCGGTCCCCCATTCTTCACCACTTTTAAAGAAAAGGGAGAGGAAGGAGGAGCAGTAGAGTCTGAACGCCAAACTAGCTTCCCCTTAGAGAATTTCAAAGAGGTCGATCCTTTAGTCCTTAAATTTACCAAGCAGGATGCTGAACTCACCAAGCTGACAGATGTACTAGTCCCTGGTATAGGTACGTTAACTTTCTCCTTGAAACGGACTTTACATCTGGATGGATCTAAAGAAGAGGATAGGATGCAGGATTTAAAGGATCGTAAGGATTTTGATAGCGACGATGCCAAGGAAGTCAAAATCAAAGTATTAACAAGAGGTGGGGTCCAGCTTAAAGATCTAGGATTCTCCAAGTTCAATTCGACGAAGCAATTTAAACTGGTCGAGTAGAAGATGGGTTTTTGTAAGATTTCCTTGGAATAAATAGATTTTTGAAAGTTATATTTCCAGTAGCATTCTAAAAGTAGTATGCATATATGTAGACACTTTTTGATGTACAACTAATTTGTTTAACAATGGTTCGATAAATATGGTGGAGGTTACTTGGTTGTGTTTGCTGACTTAAGCGAAACTAGTCCTATAAGCTGAAGGACGTTAGTCTGATGTTATCAAATTTCGATTGAGCGTAAATGATATCAACCTAAATGCTTAAAATCCTTTAGATAAGCACTTCCTTGTGGATAGAAGCTCACTTTTACTGTTTCAGAAATCCAATTTAAAGATAAGATTTCAACCGATTACCTTGGAGATGGAAACTACTTTAAGTTCTCAACATCTACTTTATCCAATTTAATAAGTGGTCATTTATTCTCAAATACCGTTCAAGATCAGACAGGTTATTTAGGTCAAAGGATGGACGGCTATCTAGAATTCATATTTACCTGGCTCTTTAGCATAAAGTTTTAAAGACTTGAAAAATGCTTCTAGTTGAAGCTAATATATATAGTATCGAACAGAAGTACTTAGTGAAGCTATAACTTTATTACAAATCAACTTATAGTAGTGAAGACAATGTTATAATTCAAGTGATTCCAAAACATTGTTAAATTGGCAAATAGCGATAGTGCATAGTAAATTATTTAAGCTCTTTATTTTCAAACTACTTGACTTGGATAGGGATATAAAATGATTTTCATTCCTTTAGAATTTTAGTATATAGAAAAAATCTACTTGATAAAAACCTTTCCAAAGCTATAAAAGGCATAGTATCATTGAAATGGCAAGCAACAGATTCGATGTTTAATTAATCACTACTATAAATCCAAAAATTCATATCATAAAACTACACTATTATTTACACTTTAGCCTTGAGAATGCTTTCCTCGATAATCACATTTAAAACCAGATTACCAAAACTAATTGGGTCCAACTTGAAGCTGTTACCAGCCCAACCTTCTTCCACCTCACCTTCGTCTTCAACCTCCCTTTCCTGTTCCATCTTATCCACCGCCTCCTCTTCCCCTTCTTCCCCAATAGGCTCCCACAGTTTATCTAACCTACCTTCCCCCTTACACTCCTTTCGCAACTGAATAACTGAGGTAAAAGTGGTATCCTTCCCAAGATCTAATAACCTACCATCACACCTCGTCAACTGTAATAGCGTATTTGTAACGTCCAAGTCCACAACTTGAAAGTCCGACTCCTCCTTGTAAGTAAAGTTGAAGGTAAACCGTTCTAACACTTGGTGTTTTTGGTTTATAATTAGTATGCGAAAGTTCTCCAACTGACGTAGTTCTAAACTGGGTTTGGTCGCTAAAACGAGTTGGTAAATGTAGTTGGTTAATGTGGGATGTAAAGCGAATGGGAGTTGTAAGGAGTATTTTTGATGGATCTGGAATTGGGGTTGGGGGTACAATTTACGTTTGTAAAGGATTAGATGTACCATGGTTTCAACTTTGAAAAATAGAATGAAATTTATTAGCGGGAAATGAATACGAATTTAGCTTACTTAGTTCACATGTCGTATCTACGGTTCCTATAATTATAAAATTTTAAAAAGCACAGGTTAGTATTGCAAGTATATAAAATGAATATAGTTACTTTTAAATTGGCTACTGTCCGTCATCAGTATTGTTCAGCTGTTATAAAGTTTGACTTGGATAGGAGAGGTGTTGAGAGTGACTAATGAGACTAATAAACTCCTGTCAGTTATAAAGTGATGTATAAAATTGATCCAAAATATTTGTCATTTAAGCAACTGCAGATCTATAATTTAATTGTGAACTTGTTATCAGTCAGGACAAATGTTTCTGTACATTGCAAGGGTTTTCTCAATACGTAATCCCCCAAACTCCATTATTTAAACTTGCTATACTTTAAACTCACTATCCTTTCTCAAAATTCGATGTGAAAATCACTATAGTTTAACAACTTTTGTCTTTCTTTATCTCAATTTGTTCACCAGAATAGCCGATTCAATCAAAGTCAATATAGATTATGATAACAGAGAGGAGTACAACTTTGTCAAAGTTAAGTTCAGAACTGCCATCATACATATATATTCAAAGGTTTTTAACAATGCAGGTAAGAGTTTTTTTGAATAGAGCTAACGAAAGGCCTGCTTTTTATGTATGTGGTTGACAACTCATTAAACGAATTGTGCTTTTTCAGACAGGATCTTGAAGTAGTAAGCATGACAGTCCAACATAGGCTTAAATGCACCAAAATTTGAGGGATTCGAAGCTCCTTTGGTAACTTCTAAAAGGTAATAAACTAAATAAATTCCTCTAAAGCTTGGACAAAGTTTGATCAACAATACTGAATTTAAAAAGATTAGATCCATTTTGCCCTTGTCAATTTCAACAGACAATGAGCTACCCAAACTCAACCTAGACTTATTCAATAGCAATCTATGGGCACAAAACTAACATAATGCAGAAAGTCAACTGCTTTAAAGAGATGCTTGTTTCTGGTTTAAGTAAATGTACCAGCGATATAGTCAGCGTCGAAGATATCAAAACTATTAATCTCAAGACTATATTTTGATTTTTATACATCAACCTGAAGCCCAACTTTATCAGAGAGACATCAATTGATTATATGATATTTATATATTCCAAGTGCTCGGAATGGAATCTAGCTCGATACCTCCCTATATTCAAAGAGATTTTAAACCTGAAATTAAATTTAGAAAACCAATTCAAGTTACTGCAATTCTGCTTCGACTTTAACATCACCAATTCCTTATACGGCAAAATGGTTTCTATTATAAAATCTACCTGGAAGGAGTTGAGGCAGAAGAAGCTTAACGATAATATCAAGCAGTTTTCAACCGATTTTATTAAAGTATGTGACATCCTGGATGACTAAGTTAAACTTTGAGTAAATCCAATAACCCTTGGCTTTTATATTTTACCATTTACACTACTTGACCTATATAGACTGAGGTAATGATTGTAATGCAGACAGTCGTACAGTATTCGATTTTAGATTTGATAGATGTCCATACCAGAGTACCAAGATCTATATTGCAAACTTAGCTACATTATGTTGAGAGAGAAAGTTATCTCACCAAATTTAATTTAGATTGATAGGAAATATGCCTTGACTCAGTCTAGTTTCCTCCACTCTACAATATACTTAGCTCAACTAACCATCAATATATAGCAAGATATAGTAGGCTTGATTTAAAAAATCACATCAACTATATAGAATCCGGCCGACTCAATCTCAATATTCAAAATGGTGTATCAAAGCAAACTGTAGCTAACTCAATAATTTCTCACAGATCTGACAGGTTCTCCAACCGATTCAACCATGATACTCTTGATTATTTCTAGAATACATCGTGGTCGTTTTTACCTAGCCTCATCTACCTAATACTTTGTATTTAATCTTATTTTGAAATTTCATTAGATGGTTACATTCTAGTTATGATATACTTCTTCAACTAAAAGTAGCAAAACATCAGACCTTTGGAATTATAATTAAGGTTTCTCACAATAAAGTTGCTATCATAACGCTCTCTAGTTTATATTAAATATATACATATTTATTGGAAAATTTTACTACTTGCATTTACATAAAGATAAACATACACTTGGGAATTGTAAACGTAGGTAGTTTTTGTATTATCAAACTTAGGAAATAGTACACAGATAGCAACATAATCTAAAACAAACTTTCAATTTACTAATTTCAAACTTCAAACCGAACTGAACTTTACTGCTCAACCTCAAGTACGACTCGGTACCTAGGTTTACCCTCCCTGAAGTGTTGGATAGCTTTGTTGACGTCTTTAAGACCGAAAACTTCAATCAAAGGCTTGATGTCGTGCTTAGCAGCAAAGTCTAACATAATTTTAAGTTCGTCGATGGAAGCTATCAATGACCCCGACAACGATATATTCTTTTTAAGTAGGGCGAAAGGAGGGATGGCTAGGTCGCATTCAGGGATATCTAAAAGGATGATTCTACCTTCTAGAGCCATCCAGTCGTTGAACTGTTCCCATTGCGTATTTTCCCCAGTCAACTTGCAAGCGACAATAAGATAGTCTAAGCTATCGGCTACCTTTTTGTTTTCTTCATCATCTTTGTAGGCGGCGTAGACGTCGGCGCCGAGATCTAAAGAGTCCTGACGCTTGGCTTCACCACGGGATAGGGCAGTGACGTGGCAACCTAAGCTTTTGGCAAACTTGAGGGCGAGATGACCTAGGCCGCCGATACCTACGACACCGACCCGATCACCGGCCTTGAACTTGTAGCGCAACATAGGAGCAAAGACAGTAGCACCAGCACATAACATTGGGGCAGCGCAGTCAGAAGGTAAGCTCTCGGGGACTTTGAACGCATAGTCAGCTTGGACACGGATTGCTTCAGCGTAGCCACCGTAGGTTTTACTGCCGTCTACGAAACGGTAGTCGTTATAAGTCCAGATCATCTTGGGGCACTGAGCGTCTTGCTTCTTGCCACAACCTAAGCAATTATCCTTGAGGCAAGCAGCAACTTGAGCACCGACTCCAACCCTATCACCAACCTGTAATTCAGTTACTGACTTACCTCTGGCAGTTATGTGGCCTATGATCTCATGTCCTACAATACAAGGGTAGTCAGTGTCACCCCATCCGCTATCTAAAGTATGGATGTCGGACCCACACATACCACAGTGAGTGATCTTGATCTCTACGTCGTTGTCCTGTAGTGGAGCAGCTGTATAAGTGAATTCTTTCAACGGCTCGTCCTTTTTGAAGCAGGCCCACCCTTTGATCTCGTTGAACTGTGTTGAATTTGTCATCTTTTGTTGAGTTGGATTCGTTCGAGAGAGGTTTGTAGATGATGTTACTCTTTTATAATGTTCATAAAGGAGTGAAAATGAACAGGTGGTTGCCCCTGAGCTTGACAAGCCAATCTTAGAGAATTAAATCCATCAGGTTGCATGCATTTCAAAGGTTATACTTTAAGCCTTCAAACTAATTTGGTAATCATTGGAGACATAAGGTGTTCAACCCGTATATTAGGTAAGCATCCAATATAAAGATGCAGGAAAGAACCTTCCATTAGCGAATCGATACCAAAAAAATAATAAAGGTGGCGGTGATAACCTAATTGGTTTCATAGGAGCGACATTAGTTTTGTTGATAGCTATCCAGTATGATGAAGTAGGTAAAATTTTACTGCCGGATACTCCTACCAAATATTTTGCTATCTATTTTTATGTTTGTCGATCCGAACCTTACTAAAGCTTTAGTATAGGATTGTATACAACCTTTAGTTTCTTGATCATTCCTTTATTTTCATGGCAATATACACAGCTCCTTTATACTAATTATTTGACAAAGAAATTATATTTCCATTAAATATGGTATAGTTTGAAGTGAAATGATAATAGGGAAAGGTTGATATTCTTTTAAAAACCTTATTATAAAACCATGCTATTATATTCAAAATTCAAAATTCAAAGGTTTATTTTTATGAATTCAATTGTAAAAAGTACCCTACTAATATGGAATAGACTAATAAATGAATCCAAACTGTTAAAATTTGTGCAAATTTGGCTTCATCTATATTTGTTGCTTAACGTACATCTAAGTTGAAAATATTGCTGTATCAAAGGTTCAGCACAGTTTTATAAAGACATATTTTTCATATGTAGAAACTAAATTCTCATTGACGCCGATCTCTATATACTTTGACTGATGAAAGAATATGGAGTCTAATAATAGGTTTAGGCACACTTATAACTAAAATTGAAGTTAGCTCCAGGTTTCTCAAGCCCAACTTTGGTTGCACTAACAGCAGTACAGTAAAGATTTGATATAGGCTAGGTAAAGAATTATCAAAGTGAAATCCAGCTTTTATCGAAATTTTACTATAGTCCAAAGCTTGAAATAAAAAGTTTAGGAATAGGAGTAAATTTCGAAAATTTCTCAACATATCAACTAATATGTTTTCCCCTCAGTTTCTGACCTTCCTATACTGCTCTTGGGGATCTACCAACAAGGAACTTAAATTAAAAGAATACGCTAATTTGTTTCATCCATATAGGAAGTGTTAATAGGGAGATAAAATTTTCAGACTAAAATAAGTATACTAAACTAGTAGACGATGGCGTCTAGTACAAAACCAACTTAAAAATGTTTACTTAATATGTGTGTAAGGATGCCAAGCTTCTAAAGACAAATTTTAATATACCCTATCCTCCCTTAACCTTCTAAAAAGAAGAGTGTTTGAAGCTTGGAATTTTGCAATCCTTGTCAGATCTCCAGGTTGTGAATCTAGAAGCCTCCAATAGACTTATAGGCAAAAGAGTATATAATAGACAAGGAAAGTAAAGCCAGATATAATTATCTAAATAGCAATCCAATGTACGCAAGCACTAAATTAATATCCATCCTCTTGAGCCTAGTTATTTTAGCAAATGTGGAATCAGTACCGGCTGATTACAGAAGCAATAACCAGAAGCAAACTCCAAAGCCCTACAACAATAACAAAAAACCTTATAAACCAATCCAGCAGCCTCAACGTAACTCTCATAATAACAAGCCTTACAAACCAGTCCAGCAGCCCCAGCATAATTCTCATGGTAGTAAACCCTACAAGCTGGTCTCCCAGCCTCAGCACAACTCTTATGGCAATAAGCCCAATAAGCCGGTCCCACAACCTAAACATAACCCCCATGATAATAAGCTTTATAAGCCAGTTCAGAAACCTCAACATAATCCTCATGATAGCAAATCCTATAAGCCTGTCGTCAAGCCCCATAAACCAGAACCTAAACCCTACAAGCCCGAGCAAAAACCTCATTCCCCTAAGGGTAAACCTTACCAGCAAGAGCCAAAGCGCAACCCCTATCACTAAGCTGATGATGCTTGCCCTTCACATTTAAGCAGGTTTGTAACCTGATCATTTAATTTCTATCTCAAACCTATTAAACTAATATCTCATTTAAACCTTCTTGATACTGAAGCCTTTTATCAAACCTTTCAATACATTTTTACAAATCATGATATATGAAATTACCATTATAGCTGGCATCTAATAAGTGCAGTTAAATGGCTACATACATTAAAAATGCCTGTACCACGAGATAAGAGATATATATCTTTAATACTGGATACTTAAATGAATCCAATCAAATAAGCGTTTAATGAAATGAGCATCTAACTTCCTAACTCTAAAAACACTTGGATGCACACAACCTACTCAACCTTGAGTACGACTCTGTACCTGGGTTTACCGTCTCTAAAGTGTTGCACCGCCTTGTTAACATCCTTCAAGTCAAAGATCTCGATCCAAGGCTTGATGTCGTGTTTAGCAGCGAACTCCAACGTAGTTTTCAGTTCATTGATGTTAGCGATGAGAGATCCAGACAATGACAAGCTCTTGCCTAATACGGAGAAGGGAGGGATGGAAAAGTTAACTTCGGGGATATCAAGTACGATGATTCGAGCTTCAAAATCCATCCAGCTGGCAAACAGATCCCACTGGCTAGGTTCGCCAGTCAGCTTACAAGCTACAATGAGGTAGTCGAGGGAGTTAGCTACCTTCTTGGCATCCTCTTCGTTCTGATAGGCGATGTACTGGTCGACACCGATGTCGATGGAGTCCTTGCGCTTGGATTCACCGCGTGATAATGCAGTGACGTGACAACCTAAGGCCTTGGCAAACTTGAGAGCAAGGTGACCTAGGCCGCCGATACCGACAACACCAACTTTGTCACCAGCCTTGAAGTTGTAACGTAGCATCGGTGAAAATACAGTGGCACCAGCACACATCAAAGGGGCAGCGTACTCTGAAGGTAAAGCTTCGGGAACTTTGAAGACGTAATCGGCTTGAACTCGAATTGCTTCGGCATAACCACCGTAAGTCTTGGTACCATCGATGAATCGGGTACTGTTGTAGGTCCACCCAGCTTTAGGACACTTGGAGTCTTGGTTTCTACTGCAGGCGATACAATCGTCCTCGAGGCAGGCGGCTGCCTGAGCACCCACACCTACTCTATCGCCAACTTGGAGCTCGGTTACTGACTCACCTTTGGCGGTTATATACCCCACTATCTCATGTCCAACTATACAAGGGTAGTCGGTTTCACCCCACCCACTATCTAAGTTGTGGATATCGGAACCACAAACACCACAGTGGGATATTTTGATTTCAACATCGTTGTTCTGTAATGGAGCTGCTGTATAGGTGTGCTCCTTCAGCTGTTCTCCCTTCTTGAAACAGGCCCATCCTCGGATCGTATCGTACTGTGTTGAATTAGTCATCTTGCCTTGTTTTTTAAAAAAGTTTAAGCTTGGAGATTGGTTGGGCTTTTATACCTTTTAATATTTTCCTATCTCTCTTTATGTGACTAATAGGTTCTTTGTTATGATAACTACATTCAGAATACTGTACAATGAATTCTTCATTTTTACCAAATCGCTAACACATTCGGAGTTGTTTTATTTCTAGTCTATAAACAAGTAGTTAGGTAGCAAATGTTCGGGGTTGTTCAATACCAGTATAGCAGCTTGCCGGTATTATCAATATTTCAGCCAGCTTTCAAATCATACAATTATCCAACCGATCTAACGACACCCAAGATGCACAAGTGACATAGACATCTAACAACCCTTCCAATAGAATCCACTTAAAGATAGCCTTTCAATGGGAGATCTTTAGGTAATTCAACTATGAGCCAAACAGCACCGGGTAAAAATAATTTCTAAGATGTACAATTTGAAAAGTATACCAGTTTAGAAGTTCTTCGTTCCTTTCGGAAATGCGAATTTTGGTTCTCCCGGAGCTACCTTATCAAACAGTTGATGTTATTTATCCGGTGCACTTATACATTGCTCACATCCATACTAAAAAAGGAAAGATCAATTTGGGGTGAACTCAATAGTAAATTATGAAAGAATTCACTGAAAAGTAGAGATATTATGAAATGCATCTAAACATGAAAGCTTCTAAAGCTAAAAGACGAATTCACATAAGATCATAAATATACTTTATTATTCTACATAGGCATTCTTAAGATTGGAGCAAAAAAGGTCTCGATAAGTTCTCAAGTGCTCTGAGGGACTAATTTTTACGCAAAGGAAAACTATTGCCTTGACTACCAAACTACAAAATAACTTTAATATAGGAATATGGCAATTGAAACTTTGAAGGACAAGTCAATAAGGATGAGTTAAGGAAATGTATTTGATCAAGCTTATAAAACTAGAATACTAAAAATTTATAGTGACATACTGAGCTAACCCTCATAATCTTTAAATAGACTGGTGGCGAGATGTATATTTAATTAAAACAATCGGCTTATAAAAACTGCAATACACTTTTAACTGTATTTTGGCATTCAAACGGTTGCACAAGGCGCAGGCGTGTCAGCTTGATCTGATATAGTTTTTTATTTATAGCTACATTTAAATATACATATACTCAGTTGTTGATGAGGAAAATCCTGTCTGTAAGTACAGTTTAAATTTAGCTTTACACCATTGGTCGAAAACTATATACCCATCTCTATAGAAAATAAACAATGAAGGTTGTAATGGTTATCGACCATAGTTGTGGCAACTTCATTTTCTGATTCTTCCAATGAAAATAGATGGAACCGTCACGTTTCTGGCCCCTGCTATTTATATTTTGCAGTAACCTTTAAATATAATCTATAAATAGATTTGGTAACGTGACATTTCTGAACTTATAAAGCACTAAGCTTCGACTAAACTAGTTTCAAACTCTTTCAACAAACGTAGGAGTAAATTGAAACCAGCAGCACCATGACAGGCAAACCTACTGAACAACAGACAATTTTAGTTACCGGAGGAGCAGGGTACATAGGAAGCCACACCGTACTAGAACTACTTCGACAGAACCAAAAGGTAGTAGTTGTCGACGATTTGAGCAACTCCAGCTACCAGTCTTTAGTCCGAGTCCAAGCTTTAACTGGAAAGAAGGTAGCTTTCTACAAAGTCGATGTAGCCGACTACAATGCTATGGAAGCCGTATTCAAAGCCCACAAGGTCAATTCTGTTATACATTTTGCTGGCCTTAAATCGGTCGGAGAGTCGGTTCAGAAGCCCATTAGTTACTACGACGTCAACTTGAATACGACCCTGATACTTTTGAAGCTGATGGCCAAGTTCCAAGTTAAAAACTTGATCTTCTCTTCCTCGGCAACGGTCTACGGTAAGCCTGCCAGAGTTCCTATCGAGGAGTCTGCAGACTTGTCAACGACGAACCCGTACGGTTCAACCAAACTTTTTAACGAACAAATCTTGAAAGACGCAGCCATCGCCAACTCCAGCTTGAAGATCGTCCTATTACGCTACTTCAATCCAGTAGGTGCCGACAAATCAGGTATGATCGGTGAGGTGCCCAACGGTATCCCCAATAACTTGATGCCCTACTTGACGATGGTAGCTGGTGGTAAGCTCCCTGAACTCAAAGTTTTCGGCAACAACTACGAGACAGTGGATGGTACGGGAGTTCGTGACTACTGCCATGTTACCGACTTAGCTTTGGGTCACATAAAGGCTTTAGATAAATTTGCAAGGGACGAAGTCGATAGTCAAGGCAAGATTAAGAATGTCTTTATTTACAATTTGGGTACCGGAACTGGTTATTCTGTCTTAGAGATGGTAAAGGCTATGGAGAAGGCTTCCAACGTCAAAATTAACTATCGCATCGTAGGCAGAAGACCTGGGGATGTTGCGGAAGTAGTTGCTGATACCAAGTTGGCCGAAAGAGATTTGAAGTGGAAGGCCAAGTACGACTTACAGCAGATGTGCTCGGATAACTGGAACTGGCAGGTCAAGAACCCTAACGGGTATTCCGATAAGGCCAAGTTATGAGTTTTGTTTAGTGATTTTGGTATAAATAAATGTCCAATGTTGAAAGATAATACTGTGAAACTTTTGGCTATATATTTTAATAGCGCGCCAAATTTGGTATATAAAATGTAACTTACACACCTTTAATTATGATATTTGTTGTATATTATGCTGTATGGTTTATTATACTAGGTATGATAAAGCTTAAACTACGTTGCTGTATTATTTAAATTTAATAAAAGAAACTACAGTAGTTTAAGGATCTTTATAAATTGATATCTACATCATTTGTATCTTCAAATTTGAATAAATAAACATAATTAAAACATATATATAATGAGATGAATCAAGCTACAACAATATCTAAGCGTAAAAGAAGACCTATTTTTCAAACTCAAATATTAGATATTTATCACTTATTCGACTTTAAGTACAACCCTATACCTAGGCTTACCAGCTCTAAAGTGTTGAATAGCTTCATTGACATCTTTCAAGTCGAAGGTCTCGATCCAAGGTTTAATGTCGTGTTTGGCAGCAAATTCCAACATAAGCTTAAGCTCATCAATAGAAGCGATGAGAGACCCGGCCAACGAGACATTTTTGATCAATAAAGCATAGGGTGGGATGTTAAGATTGCATTCAGGGGACGTCCAACATGATCATTTTACCTGCCAACGCCATCCAACTGTTGAATTGATTCCACTGGCTGCCTTCCCCCGTCAATTTACAGCATACGATCAAGTAGTCTAAACTGTTGATCACCTTTTTGGAATCTTCTTCATTTTGGTAGGCGACATACTGGTCAGCTCCAATATCCATGCTATCTTGACGCTTGCACTCACCTCGAGACAGGGCAGTGACGTGGCAACCTAAGCCTTTGGCAAACTTGATGGCGAGATGACCTAGTCCACCGATACCCACGACCCCAACTTTGTCATCAGCTTTGAAGTTGTAGCGTAACATAGGCGAAAAGACGGTGGCACCGGCGCAAAGCAAAGGGGCAGCGAACTCTGAAGGTATATTTTCAGGGATTTTGAATGCATAATCGGCTTGAACACGAACTGCTTCGGCGTAGCCACCGTAAGCCTTACTACCGTCGATGGGTCTAGTACTGTTGTAAGCCCATCCGGCTTTAGGGCACTGGGCATCCTGGTTCTTACCACAGCTCATACAGTCGTCCTTCAAGCAAGCTGCAACTTGAGCGCCTACACCTACCCTGTCACCAACCTGCAACTCGGTTACTGCTTTGCCTCTGGCTGTTACGTGACCTACGATCTCGTGTCCTACTATGCAAGGGTAGTCAGTTTCACCCCAGCCACTGTCGATCGTATGGATATCAGAGCCACACATACCGCAGTGCGTTATTTTGATTTCAACATCGTTGTCTTGGAGTGGAGCTGGGACGTAGGTATACTCTTTTAAAGGTTCGTCCTTCTTGTAGCAGGCCCATCCTTGGATTTTGTCGAACTGGGTTGAGTTTGTCATTGTGCTGTTGGTATTTTTGTAACATTTTGTTTGAGAGGTTAGGAGGTGCTTTTATAGTTTTAGTTTCCAACTGATATTCAATTATGATTGCAAGTGGTCTATAAAGTTGGTATATGGTATACTATATATTACAAAGTGCTTACGAGTCCTTACTAATTTCAACCCACATCCTAAGATCGTACCGTTGATTGGAATCCTGTCGACATAAAACCGGTTCAAGTACTCAATGGCATTTTAGACAGGTCATACAATGGTTCCGGGTAATATTTATATCCACATCCACACATGTAGCTTAAATGTTGAAATTATAAGTGCACATGGGTAAGTTACCTGAAACGGTATATTGACGCTTGAAATGTTCCCTTACCAATTAAGTTTAACTGCTCCTGGCCGGATATTTAGGATGATATTGCTAGTTCCCCCTTCAACCCTATTGCTCAAGTACACAGTATATTTTTTCTAACAAAGTACTAATTCAGTTAACGCCGAGTCTATATTCCCAAGGGAATTTCATTTATGATATCTACTAGTTACTAATGATACCAATTACATCTGGCATCATATCAATGATTGGTGTTAGGTTCTGTACTGCTCTGAGAAGATTTGATAGTTTAAGCATAAAGGTAACCAGGTTTGACCGGCTCAAGCCTTTGCAACTATGAATATCGAAACACGAAGGATATATAGCAATCAGCCGTTTATGCCAGGCCAAAAATGCATCGGAATTTGTAAGGATGTAGAAAGCTACTAAAGTTTGTATATATTCCTGAAGATAACGTCTATCTGATAAGTATTTGTATATATCGTTAGATATTGGCCATATACTAATTTAAGAATGCTATATATTGAAAAACCAGTTGTAATTGAGAGTTAATGCGATATGATTGAAAGTTCCTTTTCAAGTAGAAAGATATTAAAGGTCCCGGTAAAATTATTAAATTTAATATCTCCTTTTTTAGGAATACATTCAGTACCCAAGGTAGTGAGTGGTATATCGAGTATAAGCAAAAAAATCAAAAGTAAGCAGATACAGGCAGCTATATATTAGGCCATTATATAGTATATAGTACCATCCAATAAATTGATGTTATAGATGGCTGGAGTTACATATAATTAAGACATAAACCTATCGCTATAACCTAGTTAAACTTGGAATTAAGTTGTAAATAGATCGACTATTGAGCCTATAAAAGAAGCGTGACGAGGCTAGTATTAACGTGCTTAACATTTAGATATATTTGCTTGCTGTCAGTACACTTTCATGCCATTAATATAAAAAATATTGATCTGATAGTTCTCACAGTTGAGTACTCTTATTTTGACTTAACCAAAGGTTTCAGCACTGCTTTAGTGTTTAGCTCAACTCTTCGAATTTCGAATTCAATAAATTATTCTCAAGTTAGCTAGTTCGTCAATACTATATACCTACAACTAGCACATGTACGCTTTTAAAACGCTAGCTTGCTATCTTTATTTCCGTCTCTTACTGGCTTCCAATACCTTAGCTAAGCCAATATCTATTGACCATCCATCTATAAAAATATGAAATGCCTTAAAGTGCTAAAACTTACATCGTACTAATTAAACTTAATAAAACTATACCAACTTTTACTAAAAATTTTATCAACTACTACCATTGAGTTGAGAAAACATATCCAACCTCAGGATCTTTCATCACATATATCTGCAAGGAAAGCTTTGGGTCGATGAAAATTTTGACTTTTAAAGATTTGAAAGAAGTATTTATGAACCTTTAAATTATGTGATATTCAAAAAGTTAAGAAACTCTTATCTTCAATCTTCAACACATAGATTGAATTCATTATAAAATATACATTCATAAAATATCAACATCAAATATATATATATAAACATTTATTTCCATAGCTCTAAGTACCTTACTACTCCTCATTCAACCTTGAGTACAACCCTGTATCTAGGCTTACCATCTCTAAAGTGCTGGAGTGCCTTGTTGACGTCCTTCAAATCGAAAGTCTCAATCCAAGGCTTGATGTCGTGTTTAGCAGCGAACTCCAACATAGTCTTAAGTTCACCAATGGAGGCAATCTGGGACCCTGATAGCGAGATGTTTTTGTTAAGTAGGGCGAAAGGAGGGATGCAAAAATCAACATCGGGGATATCTAAAACGACAATCCTACCTTCCAAAGCCATCCAGCTATTGAACATATACCACTGGTTACCGTCCCCAGTTATCTTACCGGTTACGAAGAGATAGTCCAAGCTGTTGGCTACCTTTTTTACCTCTTCAGAGTCTTGATAGGCGATATACTCGGTAGTCCCAATATCGATAGCATCTTTGCGTTTGGAATCGTTTCGAGATAACGCGACGACGTGACAACCTAAAGCCTTCGCGAACTTGAGGGCGAGGTGACCTAGACCACCAATACCGACAACACCGACGCGATCACCAGCTTTGAGCTTGTATCGTAACATGGGTGAGAATACAGTAGCACCAGCACATAGTAATGGGGCAGCGTATTCGGATGGCAAACTGTCGGGGATCTTAAATGCATAATCTGCTTGGACACGGACCGCTTCGGCATAACCACCATATGTTTTGCTACCGTCTACAAAGCGCTTGTCATTGTAAGTCCAAGCCCTCTTGGGACACTGAGCGTCTTGTTTCTTACTACAACCCAAGCAGTCACTCTGAAGGCAAGCTACACATTGGGCACCTACGCCAACCCTGTCGCCAATTTGTAGATCAGTTACCGACTTACCTTTGGCGGTTACATGACCTACTATTTCATGACCGGGGACACACGGATAGTCAGTCTCACCCCATCCGCTGTCTAATCGTGTGGATATCGGAACCACACATACCACAGTGCGTAATCTTGATCTCTACGTCGTTATCTTGAAGTGGGGCAGGTGTGTAGGTGAATTCCTTTAGAGGTTCGCCCTTCTTGTGGCTAGCCCATCCTTTGATCTCGTTGAATTTTGTTGCGCTTGACATTGTTACTCTTGTATTTTTGATACTCTTCAATTTGGGAAGTTGGAGTGGCTTTTATAGTTTTCAACTTTGAATAGCTGACTGGTATCAGGCTAACTGTTTCTGTACTAGGCTAATTTTGGATGGTTTTTGGAAGATAACGTGTCTACCGATGTCATTAATGAAAACTAGTGTTTTGTTACCTGCTTTGTATTACTAATTCTAAAACGTCGAGTTATCAGACGCTGCTCTCTATCCGGAAGTCGGAACGATTTTTCCCAAGTTATTGTTGAAACCAATTCAATTATTTGAATAAAATGAGGTGTTGTAAATTTAGTTGATCTGTATTTACATCGTAATTCGTTCATAATTGATTATTTATTTATAAAGTATATCAGAGGTAAAGAATGCAATCAATTTGAAACACAATATTATATAATGAAAGGATGTGATATGCTGATTTTTACACAAGTCCATGGAAAAACTATGTTGAATCATTTCCATAGAATTAAATCACTTCAAATAGATTTATACAAAAACAACTATGCGATTTATTAACAGCAGCATAGCCCACGAAAGTGCGGAATATTTTGTTTCACGATATATCTAAAAATATGCATATCCTCTTGCACTAGGCTTTGCAAAATGTATATACTACATTTTAACCAACTAATTGTTTTATAAAGTCCATCATATAAATATTAAAATATTTGGTATAGTTTGCTGTGGAAGTATCTTGTAAAATAATAAAAGTACTTCATGTCTTTACATACTATACTCTTGCTTTCGGCACTTAAAACGCCGATTTTAGTCTGTTCAGATAATTTAAGTTTTTATAATTGGATTTGTGGAAAATTATCGATGTTTCTTGAACAAGTTTATATGGATCTTTCATCGTTTTATTTCAAGAACTTCAACTATTCTTGAACTGGCTAGTTCATCCTGTTTATTGAGTGGATCGATAAGTCCGATGCCAACCTCCAGAAATCTTAAGATCTATAGTTGAACTTTTGAATAGTAGTTGTAAGATAATGTTATACTTGTGGGTTTATCTAATGGTAGGACTCTAACTTAACTATTTACTACTTTCCACTATGTTACGCTTTACGTCCTAACTTTAACTAGTCGAACCCTATAACTCTTCCTTTGTTTCCAGCATCCACTGACCTACAGTTTCTTGGCTATATGGTAGCCTGTTAATTATTCATTCATACAAAATCAATTTGAAATGTAGTGCTATTTTGATTAGAATAGTGCCGTTGAAATTTGTAGGTTAGTGAGATGGTAAATAAATTGTGCCGATACTCTTATCTAATTTGTGAAAATATGCCTAACTTATGATCAATATATCGTTTATACTGATAAAGGAAATTTTAGATCAGGGAAAACTTTAACCCACCAGAACTTAAATAAGCTTTGAAAAAGCAAATACTACACTAAACCGAAGAGCTAAGTGATATTTATATATTTACTTGATAAAACTTACAAGATTTATCTAATAAATAGTATAAACTTTTTGAGTATTGAATACTAATAAGATCAAGTAAGTTGATAGCTTTAGCTTCAAAGTTGTAGAATTGACATTAGCCATTTTGACGAATCAACCAGCCCAACATTTCTAGCTCCCTCCGCTCAGCTATTACTTTTATTAATAGATACACTTATACATGATAATTCTTAGACTCATATGAATCAAAAATTGAAAAAATGTAAAGGTCAAAGAAATATTCAATAGAACAAAAACAATAAACATGGACAAGATTATTTATTTATCTAATTCTAGTGCAAATTTTTAGTAGTTTATACCTTACTCAACCTTGAGTACGACTCTATACCTAGGTTTACCAGCTCTGAAGTGCTGAATAGCTTCGTTGACATTCTTCAAATCAAAGACTTCGATCCAAGGTTTTATATCGTACTTGGCAGCAAAGTCCAACATAGTTTTCAGTTCGTTGATGGAAGCAATGAGGGATCCCGACAACGACAAGTTCTTAGTCAGCAGAGCATTGGGAGGGATGCTAAGGTTACATTCGGGAATATCTAATAAAATAATTCTACCTTCCAATTCCATCCAACTGTTGAACTGCCACCACTGGTCGCCATCTCCAGTCAACTTGCAGGCAACGATCAAGTAATCCAAAGTGTTGGCTACCTTCTTGGCGTCTTCTTCGTTCTGGTAGGCAACATACTGGTCGACACCGATATCCATAGCGTCCTGACGTTTGGATTCACCACGCGACAGAGCGGTGACATGACAACCTAAACTTTTGGCGAACTTGAGGGCCAAGTGACCTAAACCACCAATCCCAACAACACCGACGCGATCACCAGCTTTGAACTTGTAACGCAGCATGGGTGAGAAGACGGTAGCACCAGCACATAACAAGGGGGCAGCGAACTCTGAAGGTATACTTTCGGGAATTTTGAAGGCGTAGTCGGCTTGAACACGAACCGCTTCGGCATAACCACCGTAGGTTTTAGAGTTGTCGATGAACCTCTTACTGTTGTAAGTCCAAGCCACCTTGGGACATTGGGCATCCTGATTCCTACCGCAACCTAGGCAGTCCTTTTGAAGACAAGCTGCAACTTGGGCACCCACACCGACCCTGTCGCCAATTTGGAGCTCGGTTACTGACTTACCTTTGGCTGAAATGTGTCCTATGATCTCGTGTCCTACTATGCAGGGGTAGTTGGTCTTACCCCATCCGCTGTCCAAAGTGTGGATGTCGGAACCGCACATACCGCAGTGAGAGATCTTAATTTCTACATCGTTGTCCTGTAGTGGGGCGGCCATATATGTGTGCTCTTTTAAGGGCTCATCCTTCTTGAAGCAAGCCCATCCTTTAATCTCGTCAAACTGAGTTGAGTTGGTCATCTTTCTCTTGTAATTTTATAAATTTTATTTTGGTGAACTGGAATTGCTTTTATAGTTTCCAACTATTGGTTGGCTAGTCTATATTTAGCAACTTGTTAATTTGATTGGGGATTAAATCCAGTCTTTAGGTATAAAAAATTTTCATAGGCCAAGTTTAATATCGATTTTGTGATCCAAAAGGATTTTACTTTGTAACTAATTTGATAAAATCTATAGTACTGTAGTCTAGGTCAACATTGATTATTAATGGAAAGGTAGTACAGTTTCCTACAGACTAAGGTGGGCGACATAAACTTTAACCTTGATCAAAGTTTGCCATTTGATAAGAGATGTTATATAAAACCTTTCTCACTGTCGGATATAGATGATGGATTGCGGTATAGATTTCAATGTTTGGTTTACGTGCTTTACCATTCAATACTTTGCCTACATGTGCTCATCAACAATTCTCCTCCATCTAGCTTTTAGAAGCAGTGGCAGCTTTTTATAGTATAGATATCGTACTATAAAGGAAGCTATTGCTCTTTTCTTTATAAATGCAGTTATCAACATATCGAAGCTTTTCAATCAAACTATGTTGTATTCAACTCAATCTAACTGCATCAGCACGATCGAGAGTGATACCAAATCAACCTCATTCCCTATACATAATAAAGCTTTTAACTCATTTTCGAAACCTCCAATCTCGTCTTCAAGTATATCGTACCTAACTCAACCCAGCTCAAGAGGTATATATTGAAGGTTTTCCGACAAAATCCAAGCCCATCAACTTTTTCATCCAGATAAACCGCAAAACTTTGTATTAATAATCCGACTCAGATTTGGTATAAAGTTCCTAGCTTCTGCTTTAGAACAATTTTGATTACTAATACTGAAGGCATGTGGTTCATTTTTAGGCCACTTGAGCTTTAAAACCATACTATCCTGTGTGCTTAAATATGTACCGTTGTATCAGCAACTGAGGAAGGTTACTAAACTACTACCTCAAGCTTTAGGTTCTTATTCTCAACCCAACCCTTTAGGCTTAATTTGAATCATTGAGTTTCAATTTTTGGGCGTGGAACGACTACATTTAAACTATTGGCATTTTCTAGTTTGTAAACTTGAAGGAATTGTGCCATGCTTACAAGGTTAAGGGTACCAACTTGAACTACATTAACTGGGAATGGGTTTCGACTACAAGCTTTAATCGACAGGACTAACTGACTATGTACCTTATATGCTACATACGGTTGATTGTAGCAAACCTATATTTATTAAATTTTAATTTAAAATATAGGATTGCTAACAGTATAAGCTTTTTAGTACATCTTTGTATAACTGACAAAGCTTAATTTAACATACACACAAAGTGCAGCATATATACTATAGCTCAAATCTTATTTTTCGTAAATATATCCAGCTCCCTTCATATTTAGTTATATATACATCTTTAGTATCAACTAAATCCATCGATAAAGTATAAAGTGTGTTGCATTTGAATATCAACAAAGTACCGAGATGACAATACAACTTCACAGTTACAACACTTTTGTCGAAAAAATAATAAAGCTTCCTATTTGGATTATATATTCAAGGATACTTATCAAAAGCATTTTATTCAGCTTCAGTTGAACTGTGATTGCACTTATGTATGAGAATTTTGGTATAAATGGGTTTATGAAGGTCTATTTGAAGCTTTTAACTACTGCCCAGTCAATATTCCATCGATTTTTTCATGTTTGATGTTGAAGCTAACCTTCAGCAAAGTTCAATACATCCGAAAACAATTTGTCATAAAGCGATAAATCTTTTTCATATTTTTAAGGTATCCATAGATTGTATTGGTAGGCGTATCCAGATATCTTAGATTTAGTAAATTTAGATTTAATCACATCAATATATACAGATTAACTTTAAAAACTCTCAATTGAAACAAGGAAGTTTCTAAATATGTTTTTAAACCTTAAAATTGCCTATCTTGGTATTCACTTATAAAAGCTTGCAGCGCCTCCACATGGTTATAAGCCCATTCGAATTCTAGGGCCTTTTCAAGGGAGGCAGTATCATGAAATCATCTACTTTCACTTATCCATCGAATAGGTCAAATAAAAGTGTTCTACACAAAATGTCTAGCTTACAATAGATAACCTACATGCAGGAGCTTGATTTTTCGGCACTACATGTTGAAGTAGTAGCGAGACCCACCTGCAAGCTCAGCAGCAATTCATAAATATTTACTAATGTATAGCACCTTATGACTATTATATTGTAAACCCCTCTCATATTTAAAGTTGTAGGAGCAATATATGAAGTTTGAATCACTTTAGTTACTATATTAAGTGAAGTAGTGCTATTTACTTACAAATACTTATAAATTTATGGTAAAGTATTTGGCTTTTATAGTGATGATAATTTCAATGGAGATATTGTTGTTACGAAACTGGAACACTAATTCGCTCAACCATACTTTTAGATGGCGGCTCGGTATAAAAGCGATTAAATATAATTATTTATAATTGGATATGTATACGATGTTTAAGGCAAGGCATATGTTACAGATAGGGAAAGGCTTATAAATTAGTTTTCATCATACAGGCAGTTAGAAAGCCTGCTAAGCTCATGAAATCCCATATATAATCGTACTTTGCACTTTTAACTCTACGGCCAAGGTTTAAAAAGATATTGCCTATCTCTTACAATACGGCTGTCTTGAAATGAATGCTCGTAAACTTTGGCATACTCATTTTCGAAAAAACTATGTAGAAAATAGTAATTTTAAGACAAAGATACTTAAAGTTGAACTAAAACATTAGCTTATTTATAAAGTAAAATTTATTCCTTATATGTCAAAAACTCGAAAGCTTAGATATTACTAAACCGAATATATTCCCATAATCTAATAAACTGTAGACGCATTTCAAAACCATCAAATTTTAATACTTTAATAGTAAAGGAACTGTAAACTGAAGTACCCTATATAAATTTGTTGGATAGTTATAAATACTAGAAATGCTGATCTACGCATCAAGTATTTAAAATTTTCTTTATAAGGTCCTAGATAGTCTATTTAGGGTGTTTTGCGAAAGCTTGGTAGTAAGTAGTGTTTTGTAAAACGAATTATGATTCCCTCTATTTTCTAAAAAATTGAAATTTTGTGTTAAATAATTGGTTAACTTGAAGAGTTACGATTCGTTTTACAAAATGCCAGTAGTAATATTTCTTCAAATGCATATGGTACCAGGCAAATTTTAAATGGATTCAGAGTAATAAAATCAAATAACGTGGTTTCTTTGGCTTGGACAAGCCCAATTACCACATAGATAGTATATTTTCAAAGTCCATACCTTTTTTGTATACATTTTACTAAAATTAGTTATCTGTAGTAAGCTAATGGAGTCGATTATAACCATAAAAGGTGCATTTCCTTTACCTCCGTGGCCCTAATTTCCTTGAGTACCAGTTCCTGAAAGCATCTCTATAGTTAATAGTATTACGGCGCCAATTCCTATTTTTGGTGCTCCCAGTTACCTTAACCGATATCGACGATAAAGGCTTGGCACCTACTTTGCTCAAATTTCAGCTCGTTTCATAAGATAGGTCTTTCAAATAAAGAGTAGAGTCTTAAAGGAACAGGCCCGCAAAGCAACATCCACAGCTTTATTAAAGTAAAAAGAACAATTTAAAAAAGATAAGTGTAAGAACTATTGCTTACTAATAGTTATATTAAATTTCACTAGATTATGCTTGCTTATATCATAGTAACTGCAGCAGCGAAATATGGTTGTCAGTAAATATAAAAGAACATCTAGATATTATATTATATGCAAGTCCAATCTCCTTACTCTGCATATTAATAAAAGTAATAATTAAAAGGCCCGCTCCGGCTAACAAGTAGTACCATTAACTCCATTACTATAAACAATGCCGAAGAAGATCCCAAACTTAATAAAAGCAAGGTTGCTGTAATCGTACCTATATGAATGTTATTAATAAGGTATTTTCCATATTCGGTAAGCATTTAAAGTTCATTCTCCCGAAAAAACGGGTATAATTTTATAAGAAAATATATGTATAATTTCATATGATTTTCGGATAGAAGCTTTTTTGATACGGTTAGGTAATTTAACTTGATCGTATGAAGATTGTAGCTCAATTTAAAAGATTTGTTTATAGAAGTCTTATATGTGAAAATCCTTTATTGAAAAGGAATACAACGAAAATTGACACCTTAAATCGACTATCTATGTCGCTTTTATGAATAAGTTGATGACAAAGGTTAAAAACTTTCGTTCAAATATAGAAGGTTGCGCTCAATTAATAAAGGGTATTAAAGTTAGATATATAGTAGTTTAATTTAGCATGGTTTTATTGTTAGCTCACTTACTCTTTTAGTACTATTAACTTTATATTATAAATTGCATATATCTTTTCAATATACCCGATTTGTTCCATAAAAAACTCAATTTAATATAATATGTATATTTATTTTAGACATTCTTTTTAGATTTTTCAATTCACTAACCAATCAGCGAAGTTACTTTTCCTATCACTTTGTTTGGAATTAAATGTTTACTTTTTTCGAATTCAATTATAATAACCTGCCATATATTTTTGAACAAATTAGCTCATTGAGCACTTAGGTTTAATCAATTTCGGAGTAATATTTAGACAATGTAGTCGAAATTATACATACGATACTCCTGTGTCTATCTCTTATTGAACTAAAATGGGTCTTCGGTGATTTAAATTTGAAACCAATATATATTACAACTAATATGGCTATTTGACGAATATCAATAAATTTTAACCATTAAATTTAATAACTTATAGCTGGGGATAACGGTATCGATCAAGCCTATACCAAAATACAAATACTACTATGTTCTAAATCATTAGGATATATATAGCGATTGGTTGATGCTGAGATATATAATTTCTAATCTAATTTTCAGACTAATCGTATAGTGATAATTGACAAAACCCTCAGTTAAAGGCTGTTTACATACCTATTAACTTATCCTTATTAAGCCTATTAGAAGCTGAACTTCTAATATGATATTTTATCGTAAATAGGACGACTTGTATATATAGCTTATCTAAGAGTGTTTAGTATGTATGGGAAAGATAGGTATGAAAAGAAGGCTGGAAAATTCATCATTGAACTGAAGTCGATAGCTGATACAAGTATAAGCTATAAAGCTATAAAAAGCCCTTATGAAATAATACTACACTATTAAGTTGTATAAAGGACAGTATACTATCAGTTTGATTATTTAGTTTGCAGCTTCAAAGTATACATTTTAATCCTTAGAACTTATCACGACTACATAAACTGAATATTTAATTGATGTGCATTTTATAAGCTAGGCTAGCATCTTGGCTATTGAAAGATCATCATTAGTATAAAGAAGTATCAGAGATAATATTAGTACAAAGTTGCTATATAAGGTAGCTCGATAAAACTATTCGATCATACATAGATTTAAAGTTAACCTATCTATATGGTTGAAATATTAAGGCTGTTAAAGCCAATAGGCATTATCCACCGATTTTCTATTTGGTCGTTGGATCTACGATTGAGTATAATAGTTTGGTGGTAATGATTTTAAGAATTCTTGTCAATACAACGACGTTGACTTAAATGCCAATTGTAGTAGCAGCTTTGCTCTTTCGTTTTTAGCATTAGCATCTGACACTTATAAGATGATCCGACTATTTCTTCTTCCATCGTATCCATCAAGCTTCCCAATCTTTCCTCTAAAACCTGTTCAATAATAGAAACTTTGCCCGCTTTAAAGGAATCAAGAAGTTACCAGGGTGTAGAACTTGGCCTACAAATATTCCAAGTGCTGAGACAAAGTAATCATATATTTAAGGTAACTTGTCGACCCACTTTGTAATAGCTTATCGACTGACCGAAATAATATGCCATTTTAATTAAGATCCAAACAGTTACAAGACAACTTTCCAAGTCGGATAAAAGCTGCCATGATCTGGGCACTGAATCGCTTCAAACTAATTGCTCGCTTTCAGTTTAAAGAAAACACATACGCAGCGATAGTTAATACGCTCAAGTTGGCTTATTTTTGCACCGCCAGACTTAAGTTGGAGAATGCAGCACCTGCAAAGTAAACTCAACCTGTAGCGTAGTTTAGAATTGGCATGTCAAAATTCTGTCCACCGCTTACGTGTAAAGGTGTATTATAGTTGAGTTGCGTTACATATGGCTATATATTAATCATCTAGTTTAGTAATCCAAAACTCTAGATCCCTCTTTGGCCAATGGTATAGATTGAATCATGAGCCATAAGGCAACAGGCGCTATTTTAACCGCAGCATAAGAACACCTTTACCTAGTACGCAATGTTTTTAGCATAAGTTAGGAATATACATTACTAACCAAATGATGTGTTTTCCGAATAAATTTAAAATGTAATACCCATTTACCCACGGAAACCTTCTATGGAAGCCGATCTTCATGGCAGTGGTTTGGCCAATCTCTCCACTCATTTTACCATACGCTAGATTAGGCTCATTTTTAAATAAGTTAATGGATTCCCTAGCGGTATATAAGCTGAAGGTGAAGGGGAAAAGGTTGCTGTTGCTGGATGCAACAAATATATTGGTTTTCTTCTGTTTTAGTGAGGATGTTGAGAATTGCCTTTACCTTTTGGTAGCAGTTTTACCAGGTTTAAAGGTGTCATCCAAAAAGTAGATTTGAAGTTGAGGTTTATGGGTGATCGCGATTAATTTAAACTTAACTTGATACATAAAGTTACTTGGTTAGGAAGTGTTCTTGATAGTAGAAGCGTAGGGATCTGGACTAGGTTCTTGGGCAAGAGCTATCCAATAAAGTAATAACCTATTAATGGTTAAATTGAAAGCAATGGAACATATTAGTTTGGTTCCACCGAACTTTTATTCGCCTTTAATAAAGTGTTTATAAGAAGCTGGCTGCTATCTGCTTTATACTTAATCTTTAAAGAATATATACTAAAATCAATTAAAATTACTTGCCTTTCTAATTCAAAAGGCAGACTTGGTTTTTTCTCAACATTTCCGATCTCCCATTTTGAATTCCAAGGCATTGTTATTTAGTATATTTTGCCGGCTCCAAGTGAAAACTGTTGGAAGGGCACCTGCAAGCCTAAGTTAATCGGCCTTCCAAAATAGTATATTTCGAACAGGACTACGATATTTAGAATTCGATATAAATAGACAATTGCTAGGAATTAATTAGGCTATCACAATAAAGCCACCCTAAAATAGCTTATGCTAGTTTTTGTGAATTAAGTAAAAGAACACAAATATAGAGACAATCATATAAATACAAAAGCCAGCCACTTGTAAATAATCATTTCAAATTTGTTTCTGACATGATCGAAGACTTCAGCCAAGTTTCCACTATATTCAGTCGATCCTGCGACCACTGTAGGAACTTGAAGGTGCGCTGCTGCAAGACCATCCCCTCGTGTAAGCGATGCTCCAAGAAGGACATCCCCTGTACCCGCAACAATCCCATTCAGAAGCGGGGCCCCAAACCCAAGTTCATCGATCCCATAGTTACCACCAACTTGGAGCCCTACAATTCGTACAAGGACACCACTAGCTACACCAGCATTTCCTACAACCAGCTCTACAACTCATGCAGCCCCGATCGCCAGTTAAACAACATCTTTAACACAAGTAACCCTCCATTGATACGACAATATAGCTTAGATTCCTTAGACTCACTATCACCGCCCACCGAACCTAGCCTGTATTTTGACCTGCCCAGCTCGGACCAAGCCGACCTATTGGATTTCAATGTCAATTGGATCACCGTAACCAACTTTTACCGCAAATCACAGCTCTTTGACGCTGTACCTCTCATCAGCACCAAGCTATTAGGGTTCCGGTTAACCCTACCCCCAACCCAAGTACTTCACGAGTTGAAAATTAACATGATAATGATAGCTCGTGTCTATAACTTCCTTCCCTCTGAAACTTTCTTAAAAGGTTGGGAAATGTACTTAGTTAACTTGAACTTGGAGTCCCATGAGAATATCATCGACTTCACTGACCCCAACCAGAACTTGGACGTCATCGACAAGATCATTGAGTCCACCTCCAACATCTACAAGGATTTGTATTTGTTCTATAAGAGGGTCTACAACGTAACCTCTTGCTCACCTGTATTGTAATGTATATTTAAACGTTCCTCAAAATTTTTCTAATAAATGTTATTTAATATTCCCTTTTCCTTCATTTTGCAGTTCCATGTTTTCAGCTGTAGTTGCAAGGATAACCTATATCTATCGAGTATTTCAAGGGATATTTGAAAGAAGACTGCATGGAGAGAGGCGTTGAAAAATGGAGCTTATTTATTTGATAAAGGCCTCGTTAATTGAAACCAAGATTTTTGTGGGATGTTAGGATCGAAGACTGAAAGTTTAGCGTTAGTCTATGTGCTTCCTTCACTTTTAACAAAGGAATGTATCAGTTGTCATAGTTTTGCATTTACTGCTATAGACTTTGATAATAAAGCCTATGAGAATCCACCTTGAAAGTAAAGAATTCCAATTTTATGAAGAAATCTTGGCATAGTGCACCAGCCAACATACAAAATATTATACGAAATTTTTATTTACTCCATCAATCTACTATTAAGAAAAGCTATCACCCTTACCTTTCAGTTTAGATTATCGAACTTCTATAACCATCAGTTATATTTCTACCCTAAGACCGGTTTTAACTTTTGATGATCCTTTATTTCTTCCATCCCTCGGCTTTGCCATAAAAATAGAAAGGCAGGTTTTCTAATTTTTTCGAAAAATGCTAGATGTGAACCATACTTGGTGAAAAAACTGACATAACTTAAATATACCTCACTACCAATTTATTATATTTATGATGACAAATCAATAAATTTTCGTACCATAAGTCTATATGTATGGATATTATTTGTATCCACTTTTTCAATGTGTTACTTTTCACTTCATAGAGCTGATGGTATCCAAATTTGGCTTGAGCCGAATTTCACCAAGTTGGCAAAATTTGAAAGGAAAAGTCAGAAATGCGCTAATAAGTGTTGTCAGCTATCTATCACCATCCATCTATCAACTTTTTATTGCTTATATGAGATCTAAAGAGCTATATGGGACTTTCTTAACGAATAAAGGAGCCTCTATAGCCTAGCTTAAAGGTGCTATTTAGTAAAAGCATTAGTCAACATTTGCAAAGTTATACCGCACACGGGCTTTTATCGAAATGCCAAATTGCAATAGCCCTCTTTAAAAGTACAAGTGGTCGTAGCTTTAATTAATATAGTTAATACAAACTAATTTACCTTCTTTTTTAGTAAAGGCTTTTGCTCATTACAACCAAAACTATTTGTGTATATCTTATAGATATTTGATTTTTTCAAAAAAGGTTTTAAAAAAGCCGATAATAAATTTTTTTCTTTGTAGTGCCACGTTTCCAAGCATCCTCACCCAAAGGAAACACTACAATCTACTTTATTATTTATATAATTAACCCATCGGCTAAAAGTTCTGTTGGGCCTACATATACCATGTGGCTTTTAATCATACTACATATAAATATTGACGCAGGCATTCATTTGGTAATTTAAATTAGGTAGTAGCTCAGATCTACTAGCAGTACTTTGCATTGTTCAAAAGTTTTAGATAGCTCTTATAACTAAACTTGTAGAAGCTCGCCAAGATTTTCTAGACAGAAAAGTCTATGGTAAGGATAAATAAAAGGGTTAGAATACCTAAACGTTTAAGTCTACTCCATCTAGATGAGCACGAGGTCACTTGGACCTGAAGTAGCATATAAAAATATTTTATAGGCGATCGACTAGTTTTGATGATATTCATGCTACTACCAACCAGATACCTCATTAATTTAAGACCGGGCTAGTTACTAGAATATAACAAAGCCGAAAAATTATATGCTATAGGAGCACTTTTCACACCTAGCTGACCATCTAGTAAATTTAAATTGTCCAATAAATTAGATTCAACAACAAAAACTCCTTCCGAATCGAATAATTTTGTATTTTTTTGAAACTAGGAGAGATATTTGGTACTCGTTTGATCGTTGTGGATACTACCGGTACTGGTCGATAATATTCGTGGCACTCGCCAGATATGGCACCGAATTAATAGTCGACACAATATACTTTCCGTCACTTTGTATGTTGACTCTGCACTGTATCTAGTTAGTGTTGTAAGTGGCATCAGGCCACAGTTTTATAAAGTTTCCAATTAAATCAATATATTGGTGAACAAAGAAATTGAAGTTAAACTAGTAGTGAGTGTTGTAGCAGCCTGTATACTATAGTGAAATGGGATCTAGACTTGATAGTATTATGTTAAAACACAGGTAATTCCTTAGCAATATGGTACCGTGATCACTGGGATAGGCGGAGTAATTGGAACCCATAAATCAATCAATGGCATAGGTGAAAACTTTGCACACAATTTATACTTGACTATATTAACTAAAAAAATTAATTGTGATGTGCTTGTAGACTCCTTGTCCTTGCTGTATGTCTCCTAACATTCTTTGACGAACTGAAAGCCTTCCTTGAACTCCTTCAGCTACCTTCAATTAACAATTAATATACCGCACCTGCAGGATATAGTTAAGTGTTTTCAGCGTGCCAAACTGGTGTAATGCAAGAAAATATAGCTTTGATATTAAAAGAACCCTAGTCAACCCCCCTCGACGCCACGATCCAAGGGCTAACAACCGGCTGATATTTTCATACCCTATTTAACATCTGAAAATGTACTTTGGATTAGTTATTTTCGAGAAACATAAAGCCTGTAACTGCTACACTACACGACTTACTTGTTATAGAAGATGCCTTTCCTTTATAGATAAAATATATGTCAGCTTGGAGTTATATATATGATATATTGCACTCAATTCGGAGGTGTTCACATATTAGGTATATACAAGAACTTAATACCTGCTGATATCAGTGTCATTGTTAGTTCATAATAAGAAAGTTTGTAACCTCAACCTTTTGCAGGACGTTAAATAGATTGACGGAGCAATAAAAGGCAGCAATATTAAATACTTTCTAATACTCCTTCATTTAAGAATATTTCACCTTTTGCTTTAAGCAAAAGGTAGATTAAACTTCAGTTTAAAATCAACTGGAAGTAATATGGAACACTAGAGTATAGGGTCTTTACTGAATTTTGGACATACTAAGAGAATTCACTTAAAGCTCTTCAAAGTAGAATCGTCGATTAACTGCCGCACTGAGCCTATACCTATCCAGTACTTGCTTACTAAAAGCAATAATGAGTAATGTAAACTCTATTTCTAGTCGTCGTCTCTTACCATTTTGGTATGCTTTTGGGACTAGATAAGTAATAAACCATCGAACCTAAACTAAGCTAGGGGCTTACAATATTGTCTTTTATAGAAGTTTAATCTAACACTGTGAAAGGGTTCTTGATGCTCGTAGTCAGCAGATAAGGTTTGTAAAAGATAGGTGTCTCCATAAAGCATCGGTGTATGAAAGAGTCGGAAGCTAGTAGTTTAAGGATTATAGTAACTGCTTTTAGCACCATATTGTAAAATGGTGGCGTGTATGATCTACTAAATAAGTGTAGTTAAGGATTGGCATTTGAATAGAGAGATGTGATGATGGACAGTACAGGGTTACAAATTGTGTAAATGGAATGTTCCAATTGATTCTTTCAAGTATAAGTCAAAATTCGGATGAAAGCGTGTGAAAGATTTGCTACTGGTAATTCAAATTCAAAGAATAATATCTTTAGGCTCACTTTTAATTTCAAAAATATAGTCTTTAGTACTTTACTCCTAGAAGAATCCCACCAATCTTACAACGCATCCATGCATGCTCTAACTATCTCTCTGCTAGACCGCGAGGTTCATCGTAGCCATCACAAACTAGCTTCATCAGCTCGCTAAAATTTACAATTGAATCATTTTTTATGCTCCTTAAGGAACCTTGAAATATACTGTACACAATACAACTTAATATTGCTAACCACCAAATAGATTACAACCTACCCACTTCATGGGATTACTAAAATTCTCCCACAAACTCCTATCAACAAAGCCCCAGCTCTCGTTAAAACGAATGGGGCACAGCGATCGTAGATGCTTTAGTTGGATGTTATTTTGCAATATATTTTCCATCAAAATATCCGTACTATGTACGATTTCAGAACATCCAATGATTCAATGTAGAAATCGGCGCCTCTAATAAGTTTAGATAAAACGTAGCAGAGAACAGAAGTATAATAAAGTATTTAGAGGTTAAATTAGATAGACTAATTATACTGCTTATTTTATTAGCTTTAAGAGAGCTTGTACATAAAATTGTTCATTTAAAATGTTACAGCATGGATGAACTCTACTAAATCATCGAAAAGCATCTTTCCCTGAGAGCTTTAATGGGGTATCCGACCTATATGTTATTAAGGAATCATCACGGATTTAAAATATCGACAAGCCAAAGGTGCAGTTTTTAGCTCTACTACTGATCGGTACATGCTGTCAACTAAAGATACATTGTACTCACAAGTATGAAAAACTATTGAATCTACATGTATTTAATATTGGTACAAAACTAATGAGTCATTGCTACATATGCTCCAATAGGTAGGTAAAAATTCAATTAATTGGATTAGAGCGAAAGGGAATATATAAAACTTGCATTTAGATTCAGTGAGGTTATTTCACTATAGGACGGCTTAGTTCTTATATAGCTGCTTCAAAGTACTATTGCTATTTTAGTAGCCTTTGAAACATAAAATTTTGAAATAGTTACTATAGTGACAAAAATATGCTTTCCAGCTAACAAACTTTTTTATTTTTAGTAGTTATACAACATATATGTTATTAAGAAAATAAAATTGAATCAGTTTAAATAGTAGCTAAAATATGGTTCCGAATTTTAAATTAGCACGTAGTTTATATCCTAAAACACAATCTTTACAATAAACTCCAATATATATTTCGTTTTCAAATACTAGAAAAATGGAATATATATATAGTTTAATACTATATATTCAATTACGATAAGAAACTTTCCTAAAATCTTTTGTAATATCAAGTTTAATTTCAGAAATGTGCCCAACTAAATTTGAAATTAGTGCTACTTTTTACAAGCTTTTACTCCACTTTTGAAATTCACAAACTTGACTTTGATATCACAGTATAGATCTCAAATAAATCTAAACCCATCAGATACTTGGTTGTGTTAAATCCAACTAAGCTTCCCTAATACCACCACCTACATATTTAAAAAATTAATATGCAATCCTAGCTCCGTCTATCTAACCCTGGTTTTCAACGAACTTCACAATTTGTCTCAAATATCAAGCTTTTCAAAATATATGTTTCAAGTCGTCGTTCGTTTTCAACCTCCTATAGCTTTATAGTAGTATTTATACTGCAAAGGTATCAGATATTTGTATCGGATCGAAAGGAAATCGTTTACCCCCGGAGTTGATGAGGATGAAATAGCCTCAAAGTTTATGGAAATATAGATCAACTAAAATATTCCCATTAGCTTGAAGTTAGGCGCCTTACTTTTGGCTAAATTCGTTATAGTAATCACTTCTCGGTCTAGATATTTGTTCACGAGGTACATAGTGCTCTTACAAAGGGCAAGTTGTCGCTGTCGACAAAAGTTCTTCCCTTTTATAGCTACTCTTCCCTGGTTGGTATAAAAACACTCTGCGGAAGCCTACATCCACCTTGAGAACAAACTTTTGATTGCCAAACTAGTTGTAGACAATTGAATATAGCAATTTTAAAGTAAGATATGGCTAAACTTTGCTTTAGTGCTGTTAGGGAAAGTCACAACTCTATAAACCAAGATATACTCAACCGTAAAGGCATAGTGGATTTCCAAAACCATTTTCATTCTCAATTCGGATCTATTCACTACAAATTTGCTCGGGTTTTTTCTACAATTTCTAATTGGAATCCAACATTTAAGCGAATCAGTAGCCGGTATTTATCGCTAATCGTTAAATTCAGGCAGGGTATAGCGTCATCCACTTTTTTCATAGAAAAGAGCAAGTGTGATGGATACGATACCCGAAAATACGGTTACAGAAGCAGCCAACAGCAATGAAGTTAAGGCTAAAAAAAAGGAGCGAAAGTCAAAGCGAAATGCAGAGCCCAAGATTCGAGCTTGTGACGCTTGTAGGGATCATAAGGTTAGATGTGGGAGGGAGCTGCCCATCTGCGTCTACTGTTTAAAGCACAACTTAGCTTGCACGCGAAACAATTTGTACCGTAAGCGTGGTCCCAAATCGAAATCTTCAAAGGAAGCTCAAGAAAGAAGTTTGGGGATTAGTAGTGACGCTATTGAACACTATACTGGAAGTATACCGATAGGTAATGATACATCCCCAATTTCAATTTCAATTCCACCAATTCAGCCCGTATTAAGTAGTGAACCATCTACCAACAAAATTTTCCACCCCAACACCATCTCATTGTTAACGCAAAGTACAGCTCCAGTGACCGATACCCCAACCATAGATATATTTAACAACGGATTCTGTACCGTTTTCAATGAATCCTACCTCTGCCACATGAGCCAAAGTGAAATAAAAGGTATGATGTACTACTTCGCCAACGTCGACCCTTTGATATCACCAATAGGCCGTAAAGAATTTTTGGCGGTGTTGACTTCAACTTTGGCCGAACCTAGCTTCGAACTGGCCCAACTTATAGCCCTCATGTTAAAGACCTCCAACTTCTTTATCAAAAACCAGCATAGGATGGATGTTATCAAGCGACAGATATTTACCTTTTTAGAAGTTGTCAACTCGGATGGGTACATGCTGCCGGAAGTAAAGACTCCAGAGAGTTTTGTGCTGGTCAAGGCCGCTAAAATCTTGGAGGACCTACTGGCCTTCCTAGCGATCGAACTCATGTAAAATATTTATGCTTTTTCTATTACTTGTCGCTTCTCATAATAAAGTGCTCACTTTTTTCTTCAATAATTGTGTATTTATGATGATATACTTTAATAGTATTCAAAATGGGATTTACCGCTGTTAAGTGCTTGCTTATAAGGTTGTATGTCACAGTAGCACTAGTATAAGCTATTTACGATTTTGTGCGCAAATTTATTGAACCTTCGATTTGGATAATCAAGTTCAAATAGTATTGAGATACTGAGAGAGTTATAAAGTTATCGTATTGCAAGTACATCCATATCTACAAATTCATCGTTTAAACCTAATATAGGTACTTTCGAAGTTTCCCGAGTTCCCTTAGCTCTTCAATAAACCTTTTGATGTTACTTTTAGCTTATGGTTCATATATATCTCAAAATAGTCTAATACATAAGAACTTATACTAATTTCAGCATTCCAAGTGCTCTCAAACGTGATTCATTATAAACAGTAGAGCTTGAGCTCTTTTCTTAAGAAAGTCTAGTTGCAACTACTTCAACTGTTTGCTACACTTACCCTCTCAATAACTTTACAATTAGACGGTCTTTTAAAGCCAAGGTGAGGAATCGATATTTTTATTTGATACTAAAAATAAAGAATATACAATACTTGAGTGCTCTTTGATCACTTTCCAATGCAATAAATTTAAGTATATAAACAACTCATTACAAAAAATATCCTACTAATTAATTAAAATTTAATGAGAAACCAGCTAAATTCAAAATTTAGCTACGATTTAAATTTACGCTTCATAATTCAAAGTACATCTTTAGCGGCCAACGGGGACATATTCTTTAGAGAGTTGGGGTTAGTAAGTACGATGTTCTCGTTAACATCCTGCTCGGCCTCCATTACCGAGAACATGGAATCTCTCCGGTTCAAGTAGTTCTCCTCCTCTGATGCTAAGCTCTTGTCGCTGTTGCCACTAGGGTTGTGGACCAATTTGATGTTGGAGATGCCTTTACTAGCTCCCTTGTACTTGGGACTGATGTTGGTTCCCTTTTTCTTATTGTGCTTGTTAGCTTTCTGAGCGCGCTTCTTATCTTTCAAGAGTTTGGATCTCCGCGTAAAGTAGAGGAAGGCAACTAATATAACGAGTAATATGAATCCACCAAGACTACCTCCTACGATAGCAGCAATTGGGACTCCACCTTCAGTGACCGAATTTTCGACAACGTCAACTTTGTAGATCTGATTCTGGCTCAAACTACTCAAGGTAAAGTTTTGTAAGACTTTGAAGTTGAAGGTGCTATCCGAATCGGTGATGGAAAGTAGTTGGGCATCGAGAACTTGCTGCAATTTGTTCTTGACTACGTTGTAGCCACCTAGTACTACGTAGTTGTTGCCCAGTTGTACGATGGTATGCGAGAACCTAGAGACCAACCCGTTGACTTTACCTACCTTCTTCAATGTCTTCTGTTGGAAGTCTAATATATACACGTCGTCGTTGGGCGTCCTACCATCGCTCGTACCACCGATGATTATCAACTTATCACCCATCACTATAAAGTGTATAAATATAAAATAATATTACAGTAATTTACCTAAAGTGGAATGTAAATGTAATGAGGTTGGTAACATATCCCCCGAAAGCTGTACCTTGCTCAAGCTCTTACTGTCGAAGCTATCTAAACTTAGGATGTCGTTGTTATCTTTCCCACCAACGATGAGAACCTTATCCTGTATTAAATTGGAACTATGGCCCAAAAGCTTGACCTCGATTGGAAATTTGTTGATCAGTTGGATTTTAGTTTTGGAATCGGCAGAGAGTTGGAACTTGTAAATGTAGTTTTTATTTTCACTGGCAAAAACATTTCCACCTATCTGTAAACCAAACTTATTGTTACTATCTACTATTATGGTCGCTAGCTGACGAACTGGGAACTCACTCAAGTCTTTATCCTTAGTTGAGCCTTGAACCTCCAAGACCTCGGTGGTTTCCTGTTGTAGGTCAATACACTTGTTCTCAAAGCCATTGGAGAAGGTACATATGTAAGGTAAGTTTATATAGCCACCGTATTGATTCAACCATGGAATGTCTATGTTGATCCTTTGGAAGGTGGATTCCAATTTCCCATCCTTCAAATTCCACTTATAAACTTGGGTTTTGGAGGGTAACTCTCGGGAGGATGTTAAAGATTGACTATCTACTATGTAGCTCGTTGTATTGGTGTTGAAACTTAGTATACGGTAGCTCAACGGTTCTATGTTCTCGGTCATGTCTGCTATGTGATGCCTTTGAAAGTTAGTAAAAGGAAGTTTGAAATTGGAACTGAAAACCGATTACGTTCTTACTTTATTTGGTTCCAAGTGCAACTTTTAATAAATTTGTAAGGTTACTCCGAAACTCAATTATCCTTCCATGGTTTTTGGCAAAAACTATCTTACGACTTGGTGCCAATATATTGAGGTCCAGTTTCATTATACATCTTGGGGAGGTTGATGGTAGAAAGCTCTTAGTACGTGGATTGATAGCTCATATATTCGGTGCATAAGTGTTGAAATTTATATTATAATGATACATCCATAAGAAGGAAATTGAACCACTTATGATATAAAAGTATATATTGCTCTTTAGAATAAGTAGCTTATAGAAATTATGTCATTAGGCGTCAAATTATCTTTGCCTTGGTTACAGAAAATGGGATTCTCCTTTTGAGCCACTAAATATTCGTCTCTTGTTACAATAACAGTGTATAGAGCTCATAGGTGACTATGTAGACAAAGGCACAGTATAATGGAGTTTACCACTACAAAGTTACCAAACTTTAGGCTATTTAAAATAGCTTCTATGAGGAACGTAATCATTAGGCTTTGAAGTGAATAAAACCAAAGCAAAATTAAAACTGTACTTTCAACATCAAAGACAATGTCTATTAATAGCTAATGAATACATATAGTTGTGACTGTAATAAGCGATGATTAAAAAGGTACTTATATTTTCCTATTTGCATTAAATCGGGAACTTATGGCAATGATTCTTGCTACAAATGGAATTTAATAGCTTGAAGTGTGCATTTTAAAATGAGAATTGCACTAAAATACACTATACATGTAACTTTGCAACTGAAGTGATTTGGCAAGCTAAAAGCAGATGCAGAAGCTTCATAAATACAAAAAGTTTATTTATAACTAGACTCGTGTTATAACAAACAAATGTACCTTGTATCCAATTTCAATTTCCTTGACGTACTCCACCTTCAACTTCATTTTACACCAGTCCAAATTCAGTAGCCTATGCAACAAGTTCTTCTCCAACGTCAATAAAAAAGCTTGACCGCCCACCTTAGTAACTCGAATGACTGATTTCAAAAGTTTAGGGTACACCTTTTGACACAATCGGTTGTTCCCTTCCCTCCTACCCCAAGGTAAATCGGTGATGACTTTATCTACACTCCCATCTTTAAACCCTAAGAACCTCGAATCCATTATCAAATTGGAGACCTGACTTTTAGAATAGGTAACGTTGACTAAACTCTTATCTATAGTAGTTGGATCGATGTCAGTAGCTAGGTAGTAGGCGTCAGGTTGTAAATTTTTGAAGGCTTCTATTGATAACGTCGAGGTCCCACAGCATAGGTCGAGTACTACATCGCCAAACCTTATATTAGCTAATAAGTTGATACAGTAGGCTAAGCTGGGCTTCAGGCTGGTCCTACCGAAGCTGACGCGGTTCCTATTTTTGAATTTATCTTTTACCAAATTGTCATCGTATCGCATCACAGATACCTTTACCAACAGGTTTTCTGAGTTGAAGTCATTAGGGGGTGGTAGAAGATCGACTATAACCTCAAAGTCAAAGTTTACGAGGTCAACCTTCCAATTAGGCTTGAAATTTAAAATTATTTCCCCGACTAAGGCGTTGAATGATACCGTGTTGAAGGCCTTCGACTTGTATTGATTTCGGTTGAAGCTTGCCCTAAACGTAATTACATCGGTTTGCGGAGTATCCTGTTGTAACAGATCTATTAAAGAATTATATCTATCTAAATTTTTATGAAATGCATTTAGTACTAAATCTTTAAATTCTATAGTGTCTATTGAAGCAGTGGGTAGGATTTGTTCAAGTACATTTAAACTTAGGTTCTCAACTGAAAAGAATTCGATGCGTTTTATCGTATTAAATATAGTGCAAGTAAGCCTGGTAGTTAAAGTTAAAGTTAAAGTTAAATATCCTCTATAGATACTAAAATATCCATTGATTTTAGTACTGTTGGTGCTGTCGGCTGCATTGAGTTGATCTTCACTATCATACAAGTGCAGGTTATTGATGCAGGTTAAAAGCTTCTCTTTAACTTCCGACAAGCTTTCCTTTTCGAATCCGATAGGCACTTGAAAGTTGATACTCAGATTATCCATCTTCTATGTATATCTAATTGATGTTCGTCTTGCGCAATAGCGAAAACTTCGATTTTTGGCTTTGAAATGATAGTGCTGATTGAAAACTTTATAGAAAATATAGCCAATGAATTAAATTTATATCTTCATAGTTTTGATATGAATTTTATTATGACGTACATTAGTTGTTGACAAGATTTAGATGGTTTAAATCTGGCACCTTGCAAAACTTTCAAAGTATGGCGAGCTGGCAAGACTCGATAAGTCAATCGACATTTCTATGGCAAACCCCAACGACAAGTGAAGTACAGACTGAAGAATGTGTGATGGGTATCGATGAAGCTGGTAGGGGTCCAATTCTAGGACCTATGGTCTACTGTGGCTGCTACTACATTAAAACCCATGAACCTACCTTCAAAACTCTAGGTTTCAACGATAGTAAGGTGCTCACCGAAAAAGCGAGGGAGAAGTTATTTACAGAAGTCGTAGACAACCCAACTTACAAAGGTCTAGGTTTCGTCGTATATTCACTATCGCCATCTTACCTTTCGAGTAGTATGTTGAACGTCAACAAGTACAACTTAAATGCCATGGCCCATGACACGACTTTCAAACTGATAGAAAAGGTTTTGGCCAGTGGCGTCAAGTTGACTCAAGTCTACGTAGATACAGTAGGACCACCCGAGAAGTATGAAGATAAACTGAGTGCTAAATTTCCAACTATTCGTTTCGTAGTTCGGAAAAAAGCCGACTCGTTGTTCTTATCGGTATCTATGGCCAGTGTAGTTGCTAAAGTTACTAGGGATCGTACTTTGCTTAACTGGAAGTTTAGCACTCCTTTAAAAGTTACCCAAGATTCAAATTTTGGATCGGGGTACACATCCGACAAAAATACAGTAAACTGGTTGAAGGCGCAGTTGGATCCGGTGTTCGGCTGGAACGACTTAGTAAGGTACTCATGGCGTACTGCCGATGACTGGTTCGACAAGGATGGAGTTAAAGTCAATTGGTTCGATGAGGAACCTATGCCTACCTACGTCCAACCTACCGACTTTGTAGCAGGTATCAACGGTTCAAAACGCAACTTGTATGGTATTAGTAAGAAATTGGAGGGTAGAGGTAGTTTTTTCAAGAATTGTGGCTTGAAAAGATTCAATAAGCTACAGTAAATCTATAGAGCAAAGTAAGTTGTTTTTTCTTTTAATTTGTAATATTGGTGCGTTGTTTATATTAGTGTTATCAATGTTTTGACCCTTTAACTCTGGAATAGTTATTTAAATATACATATTATGTCAATAGTTTAGTATTCTAGAGAATTTAGGATATGTTTTTGAAATAAGGTGCAGTCCCAATTCCACTATAATGGATAAGCACATCCAGTAATATGTGTATCGGGTGCATTTCCTACATATTTGCTTTTAAAGTTTTTCAAAGCGACATTCGGATTAAAAGACAGTTTTAATTCAACACCACCAAGGCTACGATTGTTTCTTTGAACTGAGTTTAAGTACACATTTAAAGTGCTATATTCCTTCGATATAGTATATATATGATATGCTTTATACTAGATACTGCTTCTATTAGATCTATCCTTTTTTTAAAAAAAATATATTCCTAGAAAAATCAGCCCAAAGAATCTATCAGCTATACCAAGTCCAATATTTTAGTCTATGAACAGTTCAAGAGTCCTTTCTACATTTTTATAGTTTGTTAATATTCTCATATCCGATTAATTTTTCAAATATATATTTTTGCCTTACAAAAAGAAAGAGGTTTAAGATTTATATATTACTTTGGTCATAAGAATATATAGGGATTTAGTTCCCTCTTTTACAAGTTCTAAAAGATACCACTACGACCCTAACAAACAAAAGGAGTGTTTTGTAGCTTGGATATCAATTGGCCTAAATCATCATTCCACTTTTAAAAGAAACCAAGGATTTATTAAAATTTCAATAAAACTTCAGTTCCTATTAAACAGGATGTTGTGCCTTAGTTCTAAAGATGAATATCTGAATCGACTGGTAGTATCCGCTTGTGGCAGTTTCCGCATTGGTATTGTCAGCATTACCCTTATCGACCATTTCACCTTCTAAACTGGAACCCAAATCGGTCAAAAATAAATCGAATCGTACCTTGTTAAGCCCAAAGTTGAGAGGGATCAAAAACTCGAGTCCAGGCGTAGCAGGTAGTGAAAGCTGACGATGACCAGGGCGGATTTTAGAGTCAATGGCAGGTAAACGGTAACCCATGTTAGTTGCTTCGATGCGAACTTTACCAGAGGTCGACGCTAGCTTTTCACTTTTACTGAGATCTGCTAGCTTATTCAGATCCAAGTTCAACGTTAACAGTGTGAAAGGGAAGTTGTGGTTGACGTTGGTGGTAATGGTTTGATGGATCGGGCTCAACACCTGAGTCGGTAGCTCGATTTGGGTTAGGTAAGGGTTGGCAGTACAGGGAGTTAGCGTTAAGTTGGAAAGTAGTTTGGAAGTCTCACAGCGACGTGCTAATTCAGCTTTGGTTTTATCGTCGAGGGGAGTTTTACCTAGATCGTAGGGTAGGTTAATTGGAGCTATTTGGATCGGGGGCGCGATAATCGGTAGATCAGGTATACAGACGTTGGGTTCCAAGGTCAGGTTCGGCACCCGCAAACTCAGTCGAAGATTTGGATAGAGCTGGGCTAAGAGTGTTGCTAAGGATACGCTCCAAATTGACAGGTATGGGTCCTTGACTTTGCTGACCGACGATTTGGTTGGCATTCAGCTTTGGTCGTCTCAGCAAGAGGGTGGCAGAGCGCGGTAAAGTCTTATAGGTAAAGACCGTAAATGGAATCAGCTTGCTAGCTATCTGTTCCAGTTTGTTCCCAGGATGAAGCCAGTAGGCATACACGTAAATCTCCTCGTAGTCGACAAGAGTAACTAAAATAGTTAGTTGCAATTTGAAATAAAGGGGTTACGGTGTTGGTAAACGGGTAATGTGACCAACGCACACTTTCGAAGGATCTGATCGAATTGTATCTGACAATTAGGTTCAACTAAAAATACCTCCTTTTCCAAAAATCCATTGATACTCAAATCAGGGAGCTGAAAATTTAGTAATATTTAAAAGATACAATTACCTGGGCCTGAGTGGCAAAGCGGTAGCCTGATGCTGTTGGGTTGGGGCTAGAAGGTATGAGCCAAGTAATAAGACTAGTTTACCTTTCACGACTAATGCGGTTAATCAGAAGAATGTGTTCTTTCTGGTCGTCGTCGTAATATATAACAGAGTCTCCTAAATATATATGTTAATTCAATCGATTAAATGCTATCCAGTTACCAACGCCGTATACTGTACCCTTGAAGAAGTAAGTCAAGTGATCCACGGTTTCTTTCTAGAAATCGTCAATTATCAAATAATAGTAGCAGTACCTGGTCGGTAAAGTTCAATGTCGTTAACTTATCGGTGGTAGTAGCATTTCGTAACTCAAGGTAAGTATCCTTAAATCTTGTTGCGGCTACAAACTGTGGATGATTCTGGGCGTAAAACTTGAGGGCTGGGCCAAGTAACCGACCAACATCCGCATCCAGATCATTAAGGCTCCGATAAGTGTTCATATGCCGGAAAACGAGCTGAAAGGATAGTGGGTGAGGATGTTTTGTCAAGAAAGAAGAGTCATTAATAGGTGAAGGCAGACTTTCGAATGGAGCCACGAAAAGCTTATTAGTGCTAACATATATAAGCTTAAATGAATATATTATGAGCTACCTGAGATCAATGATACGAGATAAATTTTGTAGTATGGTCATAATCGGCTGAATAGGTTCCTTATAGCTGTACTTGGAAATATCCGTGTTATATTGGGTAGGCTTCCATTGCACGGACTTGGTTTAAAAGGATTAATTACATATAAGCTAAAAGTAGTTACATCACTGAGGAGCCGGATCCACTTCTCCTGCTTTTTACCCGAGCATAAATCAAGTGGTCGTATTCCCAAAGTTATTTTTAATGGTAACGTCCGCCCCATAGTTTATAATCATCAACTGGCACAATTCAAAGTTATCTACATAGAATAAATGAATAGATTTAGAGATAAATGTTACTTCCAAAAGCAGCCCAACATAGTGGTGTAGATCCAAAAGTTGAATCACGGAGCTCAATGTTACTACCGGCAGCCATCAGGTTGACAAAGGCATGGAGTCGACCTTTAAATGCAGCACAGTGAAGCAACGCCCACTTTATTTTTTTACCATGGAGTTTAGTCTCTACTTCCATATCCCGCTCCATCCTATCAGCTGTAATTGTCTGACCTGGCGACATATCATCACTATCTAGAAGCTTGAACAGGTTAGTGATATAACTGTCGGGCTCAGGTTTCTTCAAGATCCTAATGGTAGTAAGACTCTTATCCTTTCTGGGTCTACCCCGTTTCTTGACAACCGGTTCTTGATTGGGAGCTGGTTGGACTTCGATGTGATTGCCCATAGTTATTTTGATTTTCTTGATGCTGGGTTTGGTTGGACTAGAGGGTTCCGGCAAATTCGAAGGGCTATTCACTCGAGACTCGTTATCAGAATCTTCAGGTTTCCTTTCATTTAGCTTCAATGTTACTCTGGGCTTGGTGCGGTTATATGGGCGTTTAATTTTTATAACTCCCAGAGCTAATGGATTGTGTTAGATAATTCAAAAGTCGATCGAGTTTACCGTTATCGGAAATGTCTTTGCTTCTAGATCGTAGAGATATTTTCAGCGGTTTTATAGGACTGTGAGGACTTTCATCTGAACTTTCGTTATATTCTTCATGCTCAGAAGCTTTCCTATGCTTTCTATGCCTTCGATGGCGATCCTTTCGGCTATTTTTATCATCTTCGTCTTCTAAAAGTTCAACATTAAGATTGTGTACTATATTTACCTTCAGACTTGAGACTATTGAAGCTTGTTTCTTCTTCGAGCTCCTCCCTGGAAGCTTTGACTTTCTTTTTCTCTTTACAAAACATTAAAATCTTCATATATTAAATAAAAAACCTTTAAACTTTAACAATTTTGTACGTTCTTTTATAAAACCCTTGAAACTGTAAGTTAACTTTATATCATTGAAAAATACCTTTATAAATTCAGCATCATTATAAACATCGGAATTAGGTTCGTTGTAAGCCATGGCATTTTTGGCCAACTGTTCCCAATCCTTTACAAATTCCGACCAAGTTTCATATTCCTCATTATTGATTTTATCCTGAATTCGTTAACTCAAATTGGTAGTTGCAAGTTACCTCAATTATATTTATACAGATTGGCTTGTCGATAAGCTCATAATAGTCGGGATAGTCTGCTCTAGAGGGCAATTCTAGGAATATATCGGCTACATCACGACCACTACAACAACCAAAACTTTCAGTAAAAATGTTGGTAACGGTTTACTCTTTGGTTTTGAACTTCAAAATCGTTTCCAAAGTTTTGACCATAGCTTCGCCAAGGTTCCATGATTGTAAGATAGACTCCTGAAAACAAATGTAACAAATATTTTTAGCAACAAATATCTCAAATGTAAATTACCTTTATTTTAGGGACCTTTATCTGATCTGGATTATGGATTGTTCCTTTCATGTACTGTAGCTTCGCCAACTGATCTATTAAGATGATTTCAAAGAATCAGTTTGAAAATGAATCAAACCAGATTTATAGAAATGCTAATCTAAAACTAACAAATAAAGTAAGATTATTCATGAAAGTTTATTGTATAATAGTTTTACACTTTGTTAGAATGTAGTTATTTGTGGGAATGCTAACTCAAGCTTTGGGAGAGTTCAAAGTTTTATAATGCATAAATATATATTGGTAATGTAGGCTTCTCAAGACAGTAAGGCTGCCATTAAGTAAAAACATACGATAAAAACGCTTCAATACCATCAATAATAATATACAAGTGCACTATAATCAAAATCTTATGATTTACCAATTTTAGTCAATCCGATACTTATCCATTGGACTAGACTAATAAAAAAATTTTCGATCAACTATGAAAAGTGCACTAATCAACCAATGGTTTTCATGGAATTCGTTACAACACTTTAGTAAACCTATAAAGAAGCAACCCTCAAAGAAGTAAAATTTCATTCCTTTACAAGTGCTGCAAACTGACTAGGTATCCAAAATATTAAAATTCCAGGTCCATAGCACGTTTCCAAAATGGCAACCTTGACCAGTTTACCCGACGACTTTATGCAGAATATGATATCCTATTTACCGCTGCACCATCGCTACGTAATCTTACAGCTTAATCATCGATATTACAAGATAGCTCTACCCCTCATTTACAACAACATAACTACCTTCACTGCGTTGCTCACTATAGGTGAATCCCATAAATCCATCGACAGCAAGGGCCTATTTAACACCAAAATTAAAAAGATAGGTCACCTAGTTCGCTATGCTATTTCATTTTTGTTCCGTAACAACACCCCTGATATAGATTTGTATCCCAACATCAAAGGTATGAAGCAAGTAATTAGCAACAAAGACATGATTCGAATTCTATGCAACGACTTTAGAGATCGTCTGTTACTTTTGGAGTCATTCCATTTGGTAATGAAGAGTAGGATTCACGACCTTAGACCTTTTACTTTCTGCTTCAACAATTTGAAAGCACTCGAACTCAGTGGTAACTTCACGACCCTCGATTTCCTATGCGATGTTTCCAACTTCAACTTGACTTACTTCAAATTAATTTCCAAACATATCCACGTCTCCATCTTTTTGAACATTAAGCTAGCCTTCCCCAAGCTTCAGATCCTCAAACTTTCGGGGGAGCTCGTCGGCACTCAGGAAGAGTTCCAGTTCGTACCAATCATGGACACTGTGAAAAAAGTTTACTTCTTTGCCTACGACTCGTTGACCAAATATCCCCTCCAGTTCATCCTGGACTCCGACCTCTGGCCCAAGCGCCGTCACCTAGCTGTCAACTTGGAATGCCTAGCCTTCTTCAACTACAATCTGTTCAACATACCGGACCTGGCCATCGACGATTTAACCATCAACTACAACCGAGAGATGATCATGGCTGAGCCATTCAAGTTCCAGCTGGTAAAGAAGCTCAAAGTCCGTTTTAATATGGGTGGTGGTACTGCCAGTTTAAATCTAATCCTCAAATTCATGACCAATCTCAAGGAACTGGACATCCTAGGTTCCCTCTCCATGTTCTCGGCCAATAAGCATCCCAACCTGATCAGCTTATGCCTAGGAGTCATCACCTCCTGTAACTTTTCTTTACTCCGGGCCCTAGCTCAACTGTCCGGCCTACGCTACCTCGACCTTCGGTTCCAGGATGCCAAGGAGCCTTTTGTCGATATTGAAAAAGCCTGTGAAGTGCGCTACCCCATGCCCAAGTTACAGCGTCTCTCAGTCTCTCACGCTAACCGAGTCTTGGTCGATTGGTTTAAGCGCAACTCCCCCTGTATCATCGCTTGTAAAATGATCAAAGATAAGTCGTTTGACGAACGTATCGATTACATGGATAAAGACGCATGTAGGCTTTTCCCTGAGGATAAGATCGAGACTCGGTTCAATAGCCTTGAAATTCGTTAAATCCATTACTTTTCTCAGCCTTCCTTTACTCTTGTATCCATCTCTTCCCTCCTTTAATTAGTTAAAATTCTTCCTAGACTCTTCCTTGGCATATATTGTGAGTAGCTCTTATTTCAATTATAAGCTGCTATAGAGCGATTATAATCCCTCAATATCCTATATATTTTTGTGCTTGTCGATTGGTAGCTTTAGCTTTTAGTTTAATCACTGTTTTGGATAGTGTGATGTATATATGAAGTACGATATACTTGAAGATAAGTAGATACATAGTCCTATTTGGCATCCTTCTGACTTGTTATACATAATAGGATTCATATTGTAAAAGGATTCAGCTTATGAAAGTTTGACTTAGATGATATATGCTTATTGCTCAATAGACAATAATACTAAAACTATCGGTTTTATCAACACTATAATACCATTTTAGTAAGCTATTAAATATTCTAAGAATTTAAAGATAAAAATGGTAGTATAGAAAGATAAAAAATCTGTCATAATCAAATAAATATCAAAGCCACTTTATTTCTAAAATGAAAGGAGGATCAATATAAGATGGAATACTTGATCATCAAAATAAACTAGAATGAAGTTGTTTTAGTAGCAGTCCATACAGGGAAAAGGCTGGTACTCATCAATCTCATCGTCACTAATATCAGGAAACCAAACTACATTGCCCACCGGCTGTTCCCTTGGCTGAGGTTTAGGCTCATTCAAAGTGCTGAGTTCAACTTCCAACTGATGTATCGTATCCTTCTTTCGATCTAAATCATATTGTAGTTGATGTATATTTATCTTTTTTACAAAGCTGTAAAGTTGTTGAAATTTGGCTTCAAGATGCTTTGGGAACTGCGATAAAACCTGTAATACAGTTGTATGGCTGCTTTCTTTACCGTCGGATATCTGAAACGAGTATATTAGCAAAAGTAAGACTCTTAAAAAATTACCAAAAGCTTTATGTTTTCAACAATATCACAATTGTTGATTATAGTCTCGACGGTTGATTCTAGCTTAGGTCGCTTTGCCTTGAAATCGGCTACCTGAACCTTATCAATGAAGTGAAATAGCTTTCCCACGATTAATAAAGCTAAGCATCTTAAATTAGCGTCGTTATTCAACAATAGCTCGGGTAGATGTGTCTCACTAAATAGTAACGTGTTATGATAAAAAATAAAATTTAGCTTACATTTGACTCAAGGTTGTTTCACTCAACTGGATGTTAAGGGTGCTAGCTGACTGTAAAGTTAAAAATAGTAACTCCAGCCGGGAATCTAAATCGTACGTGTTATTCTGAAAGAAGGTAAACTTGTCGAACAAGTTTTCAACTATAAATATCTTCAGCTTTATCTTTGTTTCTTTCCTTTTCAAAGTCTCAATGAAAGTTATCGTCAAAGTGTTGCTGTATCGGTCGTTGATATTAAGAAGCATTGGATTCAGTATTGATGTGCTGATAGGAAATATATCGGGTTCAACGATAGCAAGCTGAATAAACTCATGGATTGCCAGCATCATGCCAGAGTCACGGTAGTTACTAAGATACTCAATCAGTCGATTTTCGAATCGAACTTGTAAAGGCTAAACAACATAAGTTCAAGTGCAAGCAAAATTCGCCTTACCTTAGATAACTCGGGTGCTAAGTTACTAGATGTGCTCAACCTTGCATCGAGCTTCAATAAAGAAAATAATACCTCTCCTTGAGTATCAACTTTACTGATAATGTCACCAAGCTGTTGTGCTACTCCTAGGTTGAGCTCAGTGTTCTGAATATTTGGAATCAAGCTGGATAAAACAGCGATCGATTTTCTAGCTAAAGTGAGTTTATTCAGCTGTAAACTGCTGATCAATGTTTTAACTGCCATGTGAACAATGTCGGATTGAACTTTTACCTAAAGGATAGAATATAGAGTTAGAAATTATCTAAAATAAAGGGGTCTTACTGGTAATAGAATACCGAGACAGGGTGCTAAATTTAAAAGATGTTCCAAATATACCATAAGTTCTATTTTTGCATCGGAGTCTTCAAAAATACAGGTATTAAACTAAAGTTTGATTATATTAGTGTATTAAAAATACTATAGCTTACATTCTTCTTATATACAATAGAGTCAAATTGCAACTGAGGATCGGAGTTCAAACATAATGGTCTATCAATATCAGCTAGTAAGAGCCAAACAAATATTTCGAGCAAGCAGTTGAACAAGTTTCTCTTATTTGTGTAGTCTATATTTTCTAGTAGTTTGAGTAGCACGTACAAAAGGTTGAAACCACAGCCTTCGAATTTAATAATGACTAAAGATACTGCCATCAGGTTATATCCTAAATCAGTACCTAAATTTCAGAGTCAACAAATACCATGAATCCGCTTTACCTATATAGCTAAAACACTTGGATTGTTCAAAGTTTGGGATCGGTATACTATCGTCGGACTTTAATACTTTGAACCATACTTCAAAAATCTTTAAGAACCTTTCTTCATTTACGTTATAGATCCAATTATCCATCTAAAAATATAAATACAAATTCAATAAATATAATTACTAGTTTGAACTTTGTGATGAACTTCAAAACCATTTCCTCGTCGTACAGTTTACTATCGTTAACTGCAAGTTCAAGTAGGTCCAGCTGAAACGCATTCCACCTGAACGAAACTAAATCGTTTATCAATTTCTGGAAATAAAGTTGATTTTTGATAGCACATCGTTGAGACTTTATATATAAGTTACAAATCAATTGAAGTACGGTGGCTCGTAACTACGAAATATTAGAACTAAAAGTAAAAGGATTTTAGCTGCACCTTTGGATTACTTGCGTTACAACAATTCCACAAATGCTGAGACAACCTTCCCTTGAATTGAATGTCAAGTGAATTATAAAAGCTAAAAATAAATTGAGATAAATTTCATATACTAAATAAATGATTTACATTTCAAAGTATTCTTCATTCGCTAAACAGCTAATTATCCAATTCAAAACTTCCAATTTCAAGGGTATAAGACCGGTATCCCAAAACCCTTTTAAAGCAGGCGAACTCTGTTTCAGACATTGAATATATTTGTTATGTAGCAGATCGTAACTTAAGGTTATCGGTACGAACTGACTGACAATTTTAATAACCGTACATTTAAACCGAACCTGGTTACTGTCAACTTCAAGTTGGGATATATTTAGAGGTTTGGTTAGCAAACTCTAAATGTAAATTTAAACTCAGACATAAAATCTATTTAATACCTGTAGGTAGCTGAATCCGTCATCTAAATCATTTTTTGCAAAGACTTGAGAAATCAACTGTTGGTATCCTGGGTTATTAATTGGAAAGCTTAGATAGTCGTATAACTTGATGTACCATAGTGGTTTGATGTTGTTCAAAGGTAACTTTTCCAGTATTGTTCTATAAGTTGAGAGCTCGAAATGAGTTGGTGAGATTGGTCGTTCCATCTTGCTGAGAAAGCAATTTAGTTCCAAGAAGTAATTCTTACAAATATTTCGTCATAAACAATGTCTTCAGAATTAACTAAATAAAACAGTTATATGAATATACCATATAATAGATGGGTTTAATTTCTTCCTTAAGAAAGTAACAATAGTCAAATAGGTGTGTTTCAGAAAGCAAATATGCCCTTCTTTCGAACCAATCTATCAATGCGTAAGATGGGTTGTACAGGTCTACTGACATCAAATTCGGAAATATGATGCCCTCAGTCTGAATGGATTTGAGAACATTCCTTTTGCCCCTGTTCATAGCGAAAGCTAAATCCATGTAAATATAGCTCTGTAGGCTGTTTAAGAAGTACAGGAAAGGTGGTGATATTTTAATTATATTATATATGCCAAACTTTTTCAACTTTAAGCCAGATTGAAAATTAAAGTTGTCCCAGAAAAACTTGGAAAGCTGTAGACATTCCAGCAACTCGAAATTCTCTAGCACTCTAAATATCAACCTGGCATCTAAAGTGGCTCTACATTTATCTAAAGTTAAATTTAATGATTGCAGCTGATGGAGCTTTAAGACAGCTTTTACGTCGGAGGGATGGATTGTCTGATAAGCTAAAGAGGAGATCAATGGCCAATTCTTTTCAAGGAAGATTTGATTTGGTTGACCTTCACCTTTCAATACCTTCAGCATCCTCAAGCTGGGTCAAGTTTTAGAGCAGAATATAAGTATCAAAGACTGCTGGCACATAAATCTTGAAATTTTAAAATATAGGGTCTCCACTTTTAGTATTGACGATATATGCGTAACACTATCGCTATCGAAGAAAAACGTTGATTCGCATTCAAGGTGGAGCAAACTCGGTGGCTTCTTGTTCAAATGCTCAAAGAAAGCTAACGGGAGGTATTTGTTCTTGTACTTCAGTGAGATTAAGTTAGGTGCTTTCAAATTGACTAGTATGAATCGATGTTTACAGGCAAAAATATCTTTCAACGTCAGGATCTTAAGATGAGATAGCTTTAGTATTAGTGATGTTGGATCAATGTTTGATGAGAGCAAACAGAATAAACAATATATATGTGGGATTTTGTGATGCAGTTCCTACCGATTTAACTGTTGTACCCACTTAGGACACTGGTGGATTGTACAACTTGAATCTTAACTCGGGATGATCTTCAAAAAACATCTTTTGAATCAGGTCATCGTACTTTGTCAAAAGTTCTGTACCTCCCAATTTTTAGATCTAAGTCTACTCAGCTTTCTCAGCTTAACGAGCTTTACATTTTCCGATAGACTCCAGGGCAGTTCAAAGTTTTCAGCGGTCTTCAACTTGAACTCCAACCTAATATAGTGGCAAATTAGTGGAATATAAAGCTGTTGGAAGTAGTAGTTTAGAGATATGGTGGTATATTTATCTTTGATAGGTAGTCTCCATATGATCTCTTCTAAGAGGATACTAGGAAGTAGTTGTAAACTGGACATGGGTAATTGTCAACTGTTGAGAAAAATGCAATAATGAATTGATAGTAAAAATAAAATTAAAAATAAAAACACACTATAAATGTGACAGTAGATTAGCGATAACGCAATATACCGTATAGTTATTCATGTGAAAGTATTAAATTGGAAAATAAAGTTTGAGTCATGGGAGGTAGTAGGCAAAGGCTCTACCAACAAGAGTTAGTAAAGTAGAGCAGCCTCCTGATGATACAATGAATATATGATTCATCACATAGAATATTTGTCCCTATTTCGACTACCAACATATACTCGCTTTATAAGGGTAAAAAACTACCGGCATATATATGTGCTATCTATTGCTATAATAAAATATGAAAAATAGAACAAAGCTTAGGCCAAGTAAAAAGCTAAAGTATTTAAACTATGCACAGTACTCCTTTAATTTTACAGTGTTTACATTCAACTTACAACTATAGCTAGTACACCAATAGTAAATGAATCGAATATTTAGGAACAGCTTTGTAAAATATAAATAAACGGAATATTTGAAATTAGCTTCTATACACTTCCAAACTAATATATCAAAGCCTAAAAGTCAATCCCCTACGCAAAATTATCCTTGAGATATACCGATAAGTTGGTAAGGGTAGAAGCACCTTTAACTTGTGAAACAGTTAAGCCTTCCTCTTCCAACAACTTCAGCTTCTGATTGATCTTCTCACCTTTACCCCACTGCCCATCAAAACCGCCTATAAATCCAGTCGAGGCGAGTACTCTATGGCAAGGTACGGGAGAAGGTGCATAGGGATTTACCTTTAATGCTTGACCCACTTGAAAATTAGTTATTAAAAAAGTTGCACGGTTAAAAATTTACCTGCACGCGGTGAAGATTTCAATGCTTTAGCAATGGCGGCGTAGGTTGAAACTTTACCTTTAGGGATCTTTTATAAAATAATGTCATTAGCCTACTTGCATTATCAAAAAAGTACTTGGGAGCATAGTTGATACACTTGGAACTGGAAGGGAGTGACCTTACGTTTCGTCTTCTTGTTGATGGTACCTATTTTTCAAAATGCATTAGTAGATTAAAAATAAAACAAATACCTTTTTCAACTTCCAACTGAAGCTCCTTCATCTGCTCTTCAATACTCATACTTTCAACTGACATATTTTTAAAATTTAACTTGGCTACAACTTGGAAAGGTGGTGGGTTTTATATAGGTATAGTTGCGCAGTTCATGAAGGTGTTAGTTGATTTGTAATCTAAAGGGCTTAAATATACTTTTTAGGATGGAGGTACAAATTCTATGGTGCTACAAGTTTCGCCTGTAAATGATAGGAAAGCAGTCAATGAGCCAATGAATAGCATGGCTAAACTCAAAATAAGCCAATGATAAGCCTTGATAGAGGCTTGAAAAGTACAGTTTCGCCTTGCATCCAACCATTTAGGCTTTCTATTGTTTTCTTTAGGTGTATCGTTTCTACCAATGAAATAATAAAGTGTACTAGTTTAGTTTGGAATAGGTGTCAGATAACAAACTGTGGGTTCCAGTTCAAATCTATGACTGGAGTCTGTTATAAACACTTATTTTGGATCAAAGCAGCATCTAAAAGCTAATCAATTTTTAGTCTATTATATATATATATTTCTTATAGCTACACATAGTAAGTCTTATAATAGTTTACAAGTACAAAGCTAGGTTCAAGGAAATGGATCTCCATACCTATATCTTTATGGTAAGGTTATTATACTTTACAACTAAACTAGTCAGGATTTTAAAGTATAATTCTATTTTGATCCCAATTAACGAAAGCTTACGATGGGGGTTATAGTAGATGAACAGGTTGTAAGCCACATGGTTTTCATTATAATATCCAACCTAAAACTTGGTTGGTTGGGATACATCTTTCTTCCATGTCTCTGATTTACGATACTCGGCTATACTACAAAAAATTGTACTTTTTGACTCAAATATGTAAGCGAATTATATACTATTCAAATAATTATATAGTTTCAATATACGAATGTAGTTTGGCTTATACAAACCATAATCTAAGTTCCTTGGAGAAGTTTAGACAATTTACTTATATAATATACTTTTAGATAAGACTTCATTGTACTATTGTTGAAACGTATGTATAAATTAAACTGTCTTAGATGTATTTGCTCCTAAAACAATACAAAGTAGTTCTTCAATATTCGGAAAGCACATCTCACTTAGATAGCAGTTGTAACTACATAGAATCGATACAATATGGTGTCATAGTTTGATTAATAAAGGTATAAAGTTTTATACTTAAATCAAAATCTGTATACTACTTCCATGATAGGCTAACTAAACTTCGAGACTATTAGTAAAAATATACAAAGTAAAATATCTCCAATACAGCGAAATTTTATAGTTTACAAACCTTATATCAACCTAAAGTTTTTCTAACAAAATATCGACAAAAGTAAAAGTGAATCCTATCACATTATCCAACCTTTCGAAAAACTAAAGTGAAAAACATGTGTCACAAAAACTTCTATTCAGTTATCAAATCTCAAAACTACCTTCAAAAGCTGGCACCTAAAGCTACTTCCAAATCCTAACCGCCTCAGACAATAACCAAAGTAGTGCTAGTTGATATAAATAAAACTTTCAAAAAAATAAAGCTTAAAGATGTCTCTTCTATCCCAAGTAATGGGTTGATCTCCCTCAACTTGGATGGCAGTAGATTTAACTTTACTATTTATGTTTTGAACGAATTTGATGAGAAAGGGAAATTATAGTCTTATATATGTATTTATGTTATGTCTTTCTAATTTATATTCTTGAATTTATATTTTTTGGTGCTATGAAATGAACTTTTACATTATAAAGCTTCAAATTTATACATTTATAGATAGAGTTATATAATTGATTTTCAATACCAAGTATCAATCCTTTTCTACTATACATACATTTCATAGATCATGTAGCGATAGTATACTGCAAATATTTAAGAAGCTTAATACCCTTGTTTAAAGTACTTGAATACTGAATGTCAAATATATAACATCGAATCAGCTTCCAACCAAATATACATTTTGAAGATTCAATTGGAAGCCGATATTTGTGGAATAAGTATATATTGGCATAGACTTAAGATGAAAGTGTAGTATTTCTTGTATGTATAGCAATTGTAATTACTATAAAAAACCATACATTTTTTTAACTGTAATGTCCAAAGTTGGGCACATTTATGAAATCAAATAGACAATAATTCTAATTGCTAATACAACATATCATACCCAACTTTAGCCTACCATTCATTATGAACAACTAACACTTTAGGATTCAGAGTCACTTCTAATCTATCAAATACCAGAAGTTTTAAGCATAGGTAAGTTAAATCGTATCGAGGTTTTACTTTATTATTATTAGATGCCTCCGTATCAAATATATATTCGTTAGTAACAGATCAGAAGAGACCTGTTCTATATGATGGAAATTTATAGAAGGTTAGGAATACAAACAAAATCATGTAATTTATAAAATAAAGAATCTTAAGTATGTAAAATATCGAAATACTATACTTTAAACAGTTTATAGTTATTTAATTTCGTTCATTAGATAATATTAGGGTGAGTACATCTATCCATAAAGAGACAGATTAAAATACTCGTGAGGAGACTAGCAGTAGAATTAGTTTTATGATATTTCGATGCCTTGAAACAGGGACGTTTTAACTCATATAAAGTAGCCAATTAACCAAAATATAAACTAAAAATATAGATAAATAGGTTTCAACTACAACATAAGACGAAAAAATCTCCCCGTATATGGACTATAAACAAGTGTATTTACTTTCCAACTTGAACATTTTACTTGAAAATTCAAAGTAATGAGCCGCTACCTAACTAAAATTTGGAACTCATTCTTGGCATACCACATCAAAAAGAAAAGATCAACTTCATACTAGTCCAAGGACCGTAAAGGAAGCTATAGAACTACAATGGGGACTTTACAGTTTATCGTCATAAATGTAGTAGATAATGTTAACATAAAAAGAGTTGATGAAGTTGATTGTAGAGAAATGATAAAGTCTTCCCAATCTACTATCAAGCTTATAGTAGACGAAGTTGGTGATAGAAACAATAAAACCATTGTTAAGACTTCCCAACCTAACGTCAAATATGAAATGGATAGTTGGGATTCATAAAAGGAATTATAGAACTTTTTTAATCTATTACCAAGCGTGTAGCAGGTCATAGTGAGGTAGAAGAAGCTATGCAAAGATTGTAAAGTCCCAAATTACTGCTAGCGGTTATAAATGTATTCCTTACAAGGAATACCAAGGGTATAAAAAGTGAACCTCCAAGCTATTTAGGGATATAGTGATGGAAACCTATTCATTCAATAAATTGAGTATATACTTTTAATTTTTATGAAGTTTAAACTCTATTTCATTTGTTAGGTATACATATGGTATATTTTCCTTTATGGCTTTTCATTACGATTTAGCATCTTACAACATATCTATTTATGATTCCAAACTTTGATCCCCGGGAAAACTACTTGCCGTTTCCTTCCTTTAATTATAGCAAAGTATCCAAGTTCAGGATAACTAATAGTATTTTTTATCTGATGGTATATATATTAGAATAGACTGCATCATTTAATATTGCAACCGGCTGACGTTTATATAGACTGTCACATCTAGTTAAAATCTATCATCTCAATCCTCAACTTTATTTTTGGTTATGAAATAGATCGGAAAAATAATATATTTTAATACCTGGAAACAGTATTTTAATCCAATATTAAAATGCTTCAAAAATATGATTAGCGAACCGTACTTTGAATATTACAGCTCAAATGCAAGCTATTGCTCATACCTTTAACTATTGATCTTTATTGTCAATTTAAATTTACTTTTGTTATAGATGCTCTATCAGTATTCGTGGATTAGAAACTCATCATGAATATAGATTACTAGAGTTGACTAAAAATTTGATACCATCTACTTGTTTGTAGAATCTATCGCTCATATATTTTTACTTTATAGTAGGTAGGTACATGTTTCTAAATATAGAAATGAAATGATTTCAAGTTAAATGAAAGCTTTAGTATACTTGGATGTGCATATAAAGCACTGCATAGTATATATACATGGATTTCAAGCATACTAACATATAAGTTGAATAGTTTTTATAAAACACCATATAGTCTAAATTAACTTGACGATTTATACAATATTTTAATAGCTTTATTTACATATATATGCTTTTATTTCAGTTAATTTTGAGCATAGGCGATATGAAGGTTTGTAAGATTTAACATTTGTAATATCGACGGCTTCGAGCATAATCGACAATGTACAACAGCTGACTATATGAGGATATCCAGTATATTGGTATATAGAGAAAGTATATTTTAAATATAATGAAAGTTTATGGAAAATATTATTGTTGAACCCCAACTTTAGAGCATAAAATTATTGATACAATTTCCAATGCCAACTTTGCAAATAGTTTAAGGTCAGTCGATCTACTACTATATCACCATGTAGTTCAACCTACCAACCTTACGTACCTGGACCCACAATTCAAATATAAGTATATGCCAGCCTATTCAACAACCATAGACCAAAAAAGCACGATGGTAAATAGCCACTTTTAGAAAACTTTCAAGTTCTAGGTACAAACTAGGTGATATGGACTAACTACTCGTTCGGAAATATCAGCAATACTTCTTTACTACAATTGGTAGAAACTTTTTGCTATTTGAAGACGTGTTCACAATCCAAAACAAAATTAGTTTTAAATCCTTTAGAAATTTTTATGCGAATGATCTGATATGAAACCTACTATAAAGGGTTAGGGAAACTTGGAAAAATTTCCTCTTTTCTTTAAAGCAAACCAAGAGCACAACGATCAAAACTTACCTAAAGGATAAAGTACAGCACCAACCCGATATATACATCTTTCAATTTCCCAATTTTTTTACCTAACACCACTACAAACATGAGTACCCTATTCAGTCGAACTAGTATCCCACCCCCACCTTTCCATCTACAAATGAAGTTAGGGCTGACCTTTACTTCCGCCTTATACTACATCCTCTTTGCCAAAAACTTAACAGAGACCAACATCCACTCCTCCTTCAATCTTATCGCCAGCCTATTTACCTTTTTGTTTACATTAGGCAGGGTTAGATTACAAGGTACGTAAGATGGTAAGTGAAGTGCCTATATTCCGTTATTGGTTCCACTACTTCTATCAACTGTTGTTCTACACCTTTGCCGTCTTCGCTTGGCTGATTATGTTAATCGATAGAAGTCATAGATACGCCGTCGACCCCAGTTATACCAACTTAGGGTTAGGGATATTGGCTTTGTTAACTTATATCTTCAATTGCGTCTGTCTCCTTGTTTAACTTGTGTACTATTTTTATATTTTGTTTTGAACTTGGAGATATCTTTTTTTCTATTTATACGTTTGAAAAGTTTGAAAGGGATGTCTTTATTGGACTTTTCGACATAAGTTTTCTTTCTTCTATTGCTTTTATCTACTGCACTCCATCTTACACAATCTGTATCTTGCAACGCTTACCGTTCCATGAAAATAATAAATATTTCATTAGCTTTGTTAGGTGTAGCTGAACTTGGGTTTTTTATGTACTTGTTTATCACCTAGGTAAGTTTCCAAGAACCTTTTATTGCTTACTGAGCATTGATGCTTCTCATATAATATTCTCGTTATGCTGTATATGTAATATAATAGATAAATTACAAGTGCTTCCTTTATCATAAAACAAATTAAAATATATTGATGTTCCAATAAAAGTATAAAAATACATCTCTAACAAAAATTTTGAAGCCTTTATTGCAACCTCAACACTTACTTCTTTCGCTTCAACTTCAAGCCGGAAGGTCTCCCTGATTTGAAAGTTTTAGCTCGCTTCAAAGGTCTACCCAAATTATCTTCAGGTAGTACCTTGTAGATACGTACCAACCAGTGTTCGGAAGTGTAGGCTTCCTCCATAGTATGTAAAGTGATGGGTGCCGAGCTGATTGGAGTCCTACGTACAGAATCCTGGGCACCTCTTCCACCGTACAGCTCCTGGAACCGATAGTAACTCAACTTATACATGACTGAGTCCAAAAATTTGGGAGCAGCTAGGTCGTCAACGCGGTATTGGCCGTTGGCGTAGAAGTTTTCTTCTTTGACGTCGTCGGGGTACACACCTTGGGCAATACGTACCATCCACAGGAACTTGTTGATGTCATCACCAGAGTATCCTAAAAGACCTCCAAAGATGACGAGGACGTAGTCGACGTCGTGTTGCTTGAGTACCTTGTAAGCGTCATCCTCGTTGCTAGCCATGACTTTACCTACGGTGGCGATGTGGGTGTTGTTCCAGGTGTTGTTGTCGACGATGACGGTTCGATTGGACATACCGGCAATTTGGTAGCCATAGTCCCACCAGGCTAAGACTTTAGCTTCAGGGGCTGTGTTCTTACGCAACCAGTAGTAGGCCTCTCTGAAGTCGTCAATGATGACGCGTTCACCTCGGTGGTTATGGCTGGCCAGGACGATGGAAGGAGACGAGTAGGAGGATTCAGTAACCCAATTACTGTGGAAGACGAATAAAGTCAGCAACGCTAGTAAAGCAGAGGTAACAGTAATTTTAGGAATGAAGGACTGGACACGGGGTCTGGCTTGAGCAACCTCAATTTCAGTCTCGGATTTTGATTTCTTCTCAGAGACAACTTCGGATTGGGTAGCCTCAGATCTACGGAAATCGATGTAGGTATCAAGGAGATCAGTAACCGAAATGGCCGAGGCAACACATACAACTGGAGTTAAAGTGAGGATGAGACGAACCATTACACCGGCGAAATAGGAGGCGGTAAAGGCGTAGATGATGATGAAGACGTGGGCATCGGTCAACTCACGTACACACATGTAGATACCGGCTGGGAATAGAAGCATGAGCAGCTGCATGTCGAAGAACATGGAGGACCAAGGCTGTAGGTTGATGCTCAGATACTGAAGCGATGATGGGAATGTACTTTTTGGCGTAGCCTGTGTCCCACAAGGAGTAGAAACGACCGGTCCAAGGAGCGATTATACCAGCAAAAGTCATGAGAACCATAAGAAGGAAGGCGGTACCGAATACGACGACAACCTGACAGCCATAACAAATTCTGGAACTGCTTTTCAGGTAGGTGGGTGCGTACGTGGTAAGCGAAGGCAACCAGTTGGACTAATCCAAAGATACCTATTAACAGAAATATATTAATTTGCCATTCCAATAAACGAATAAGTTACCTAAAGCAGCCATGTGTTCACTGGTGCGGGTAGGCTGGAAACCGACAAAGGGGATCTGCATAGAAGCCAAGGTACCGATGACATAGAAGGTTGAGTAGGCAACGTAGAGTCGGTTGGTATAACGGCCCATCAGGATCAAGGCGAATGCATGAAGAGGAATGACGTTGATGATGTAGACATAACCACCCCAAGCCGATACCATGTAGAAATAGAACAGGGCGGCGGTACCAGCCCAGAGTGCCGAACCCAACTTTACAGCCTTCACCCACAGGTAAAAGGTAAAGACCAAGAGGAAAATAGCGATACCTTCGTTGTCGTAACTTCCAGCCACTGATCTCGAGATATATCCCGGTGCGACACCTAAGAACAGGGCAGCCAACAGGCCAGCAGTCTCATCCTTAACTTCTTTAGTCAACAGGTAAGCGGAGAAGGCAGTCAACCCGGAGAATACAGGGGCAAAGAAGACACACACGTTTCGAATATCGACTGGTAAGTTGACCAGATGGAGAATTTTGTGGATCAGAGCAGCAGTCAACATGAGACCGGGATAGACGGTACCACCGACGACACGGCCCAGTGGGTACCAGGAGTTGGAGTCGAACCAGTTGACAAAGTCGTAGAACCCAGTTTCTACAATACGTTGGGTGGTACGGTAGTTGAACCAGGGGTCGAACTCATGGATAACTGATTCATATCTGATAACCGAGACTAGACGGGTGGAGAATGCTACCAAGGCGATCAGAGAGAGGATTATGACCTTCAAAAGGGAGGTCTCATTCTTGGTTCCTAATCCAAACATTTGTTTTGTTTTGTTGTTTAGAAAGTTGTCTTATCGATTGACCAAGAAATTTACGAGTAAATGGAGTTGAATTTCCTATTTAAAAAGATAGACAGGTGTAAATACGATGAAAGCAGGTATATTTATATGTTTTATGTATTTAAAAGTTACCTTGTTTACAAATTTTCTTACTGGAGCTGTATACAAACTTTAAACTTCAACCTTAACTTTCTTTACAAACCAAATTCACTTTTTCAAAGCTTCAAACTTCAATTCTGTAATGGCAAGTTACGCAACTTTAGTTGATTGGTTCGAAATTTCATTCCAATCACAAGTGCCATTCCGTTCCAAAAAGTTGCATCATCTTTGTATTAGCTTACTGTTTCCAATATTAGACCAGTATCAGATATGGAGAATAGAACAGAAGCGATGCATCAATTTTGGTACAAATAGCGACTATAGCATTTCAATAATTTACCAGTTTAAACTTGGGATAAATAGACAAATATTTACAAATGATAGTAAATATATGTACAAGTTTAAGGAGTTGCTATAATGTAAATACACATGTTTGTATTTATTAATTAAGCACATATCAACTATAACTCTATCAATCAAAATAGCCAGCACCTCATCACCGTAAAAATAATTGAGGTCTCTCACTATCTCATTGAAATCATAGAGTCCAAACAATATCTCGTCTGAAAAGTGCGCACCGGCACTACAGTTATATTCCTCATAATAGAGGTCGTATTTTTCATACTTGAGATATGAGCTATACTCCTAACATTCAAAATCTACGGTTTTATCCCAATGGCTTGTAACTTCAATCTGTTCACCATCAAGGCTACACTATTCACTTGAACGTTGGATCAAGATGGAATTCTCATCGAGCTCATCCAAGCTATAAAATTTGCTTTTCACTGTTTCTAGTTTCTCTCTTGGCTATGCTGAAACTACTTGAGCTATTCTTTTTGCATATAGTTTTAAAGTAGTTGGTAAAATAGGAATTCCAAGGTTATTTATACTTGTGTTGAGGAAGCTTAGTGAATTTAAGAAAATTGTGATAGTAGCATGTGTTCAGCAAGTCAAATATATAGCTAGATATGTTGAAGCTTAGTCAAGTTACATACTGCGTTATAGTAAACTTAGTTTTTACTAATTGGTCTATATATACGAAGAAAGTTAATAAGCTTATTGTATACTAATATATATGATATAAATTTAAATATATAATACATACTCATACATTTTTAAGCTTCGTAATATCATTAAATATAAAGCATTTATTACACTGATCAGGCTCTAGATAAACTTTATAAGCTCTATTGTTAAAACCCTATTCAGGAGTCTTGAACAGAAAATCAATGTAGTTGATATCGATAATAACGCTTAGAGCAGTAGTTTTCGACCATGTGAATACTATAAACAATATATTTAGCTGTGATAGTATTTCTTAGATTAATTCAAAAGAAAATTTCGATATATATTGCTGCCATTATCAAGTATTTTCTTTTGTTGAATTAGCTTATACATTAAATCTACAATATGGGACTATTTGAGTATTTAGCCAGGATAGGATAGCATTGATAGTTTTTGCTATTCTGATTATTTATAAGTGAAGCTGGAATACAGGAAGTAGTAAATGAGTGAAATTTATTCGTAGTTAAAGTACATATATTTGATATATCGATCTGACTTATATCGATTGGAATGCAAGGCTAAAATTCCAAACTATTCAAATATTGAATGCGTGTACAAATAGCTGTCGTAGTCACTATTATAATCGAAGTAATACGAATCAACACCTCCATATTTCTCATTAAAAACTTCAACACATACTCCATTAGTACTAACGCAGACAGCTATGTCTTTGATTTTATCAAAATAATCCTCAAGCTCATATAGGCCAGAATTTTCAAGTACCACAATCCTTCTAAAGAAGTATTTGATTCCATCGAATCAAATCATATATTCTTCTCTCTCGTATTTTAAATATAGCTTCTAAAGCTGATATCATACAACTGTTTATAGGCACATTAAATAAAACTTCGAAAGCTGGAGTCAGCTAGCTATATAAGTATTCGTTGATTAATTCTACTTTAATAGAGAGTAAAGTGATATATATTCCAATCCCCAAATATAACGCTTTTAAAAAGCCATAAATTATATAAACATATAATATAAGCTAAAAGTATACAAGACAAAGTAGTATTTTCAATGGTATTGCTTTACTTGAACACCATTTAGTATAGTAGTTCCCTAAGACAAAAGCCTTTTCTAGGGTTGTTTATAATGCCACAGTAATCTCCTTTGGAACTGTAGCAGACGTGGGACTTTTCAATCTCAAGTTTACCTTTGTTGTCTTTACCAGTCTCAGTGGTGACTATAATATGAAATCTGCCGAGGTTTTGCTAGCAGAAGGGGTCAAGTTGTTCCACTTTCTTTTCATTCTTGGTATATTTTTGGTATTTTGTTAGAGCAGAAGCATTCCTTTAGATTCTCTTGATACTTTCTTCTGTATTTTATTAGAACTGAAGTTAAAAAGAAGCCGATGATCCAAGTCAGCTTTATTATAATACAACGCTACGTGTAGGTTATTCTCAGCTAAAGGATCTTAAAAACATCTTAAGTGATACGACATTGATGTTTGGAAGTTTAGAAATAAAGGGTAAAGGAAGTATAGATGTTTTGAGGCCTTGGTATATCTAGCTGGTATATAGTTAGCAAAGTGATCAGTATTGGTGGTTTATGGATCCTAGGTTATGGAAACCACTTGGTTCTATTCTTGAATTTTACAAAAAATATATTGAAAGCTTTTAATGATGCGTTGAAAATGCGCTTCTAGGTGTAGTCTTAAATTCAAACTAGTGTAGTCCTTTAGGGCTGCTAATAACAGCGCAGTAGTGACCTTTGAAATTACAGCAGATAGGAAAGGCTTTATAAATAAGATCGTCATCTTTATCCTCACCAATTTTGACGATTTGGATCATATATCTGCAATCAGACTTGAGCTAGCACCAGGGATCGTTATCTCCTAATTTTTATTGTATGTTCTTGAAGTCAAAGTTGAAAAGTGTACTCAAATGATTAGAGTTACGATTTTATAGAAAGTTTTGTATAAGCTTATCCCGACCACTATAGCTTGCATGTATATTTGTGAAATATGTTTCGAAAAGGTAATACGACAGCGAATATTAAGTTTTTTGACTTGCAAGTGGAAACCTTTACAAAGCTGATAACTGATTTTGATAGATCAAAAGGATAAATTAGATGGTATGACTCTGTTTCAATAAGCTGGTTGGGTTTTTACAATTGGAGTTGCAGGGCATCCGGCTTTCTTACTAAAAGTATAGTGCTGTACCTATACCGATTACCGAATAGACACTATATGGACCAAGTTGGTGGCAAATTTATGCTAAAAAACGATGGTTTAGCTGGGTTCTAGGCTTTAAGCCAATCCTATGAGCTATGCAAATCTAAACCCTATCTAAAATATTGCTTCAGACTTGTAATTGAACTAACTTTTGCCTTCAAGCTTAAGAGATCAGCTATAAAATTTTCATAATAAATCCCAAACTATAGTAAAATCGACAAAAACAAATATTTACATTTTTGATAGTTGTGGCAAAATCCAACCTTCCTGCAAGCTTTACCTACAAAATATTAAGCTTGTGAATAAGGTAAAAGTTTAAAAAATGTATAAATACAGTAGGGAAAACAGCATAATATTTCTACAAAGCAAAGAAATATAGCTTCAGGTATCTACAAAGACTTCTCAAATGGCTCAACGGACTCACTGATAGCTTAAAATCTACTGTCGAACAATGGCTCGAAACTCTATATATTTACTAGTCACTATATCGAATATAAAGGTAAAGATTATAAATTCATTCATCAAATTTAAAAAGCCACAATACTTTTAAAGTGAGTTCGACACTACTGCATTGAAGAACGATCTCAGAAGTACATTATCATTAGTGATAATGTAAATAAACAGAGAAGTTTGCGATAAAAGCTAAGTTTAGTTGCTAATGGGGATCTTAAGAGGGTACCAGTTAAGAGTGTCTTGTTGAGTATTGATAGAAACTTCAAGTACATGTTTTACTATCGATTTGGAGACGAGCTTATCACTTTAACTTGGTTTTTCTTTGGACAACTGGATATTGATAGAGAACAATCCCATATCTTTGGATACAAGCGTTGCTAATTTTAAGATCAACAGTTTCTATCTTATGAATTAGGTGAACTGTTCGCTTTCATCGACCTTTCTCATCTTGAAGAGTTGATCCACATTGCTACTACCACTTTTATTTAGACCCAGATACATCTTGATGTGTAAACCTATATAGCTAGGTAAATTTTAAAAGGTTTACAAAATAAATATGTATATTAAATTTACCAATATGAACCATAATCAGGCAGTTTAAAGCTTTATACATAGTATATTGAAGAGTTCATGCTTAATGTGGAGAATTTTCAACAAATTCCAAGAGTAATATTAACACTAAAGGCAGATGCTTCAAAACTTAACTTCGGTACCAACTAAGCATCTGAATAATTCAATTTTCAGATAGAGATTTTGGTCGCTATCTACAAATAATTTACCTGCTATGTAGGCAAAAACTGACCTTACCTACCTTGGCCTACCAGTTCAATAGGGTAAGTTCTATTTGTAAAGCTGTTCAACTTATTTAACTTTATTTGATAAGGACTTGCTTAATGAGATATATCCTTTCCTTTTAGTAAGCTCAGCTATGCGAGAATATCGGATACCAACTGATATTTGAAAAGAGCTAATAACGTGGCCAGTTAAATTATGTTTAATTTGAATGGTGCTCACTGATTTAGGATGGGTCAATACCTGGAAAGTAGTGATTACTTGAAATGGAAATACAAGTATACTTGAGCTTCGGGAAAGATGCCAAACCAAATAAGGAAATTTGATAAAGTAGTCTTGGTGCGTAGTTCTCAATGATCAGAAGATTGGAAAATGGAAAGGAAACGTTGCAATAACAAATACAAAGTTCCGCTTCCATCAGTAACTTCTCCTTAATCCTACTCTATACAAAAAATGAAAACTTGATGCCGGCTTAAGCCAAATGGATTTCAACTAAATCCTTATGTTCAAAAGCTATGGAGACCAATTCAGGTTTTGGTGTTGAGAGCCTAGAGCGATGATTGTCAGATGCATCGTTAACAAATTTTCATAAAAGTTGGGCTCCTTGATTTTAAAGGTGTGATGTTTGGAAAGCGGGGAGATTAGCATCAATAGGTAAGTACCAATTACTGCTACTATACGACATTATCAGGCTTTTGAATAAACTGTTAAAGCCAATGTTTATAGATATATTTTCAGTTCAAATAGTGCCTCATTACAAATAAAACATAGAGTTTTATAACTCTTGAAAAACACTAGTATATGCAACATATGTCAAAAACCATGTTCATCTTTCCTCCTTCAACTAGACTTTTGGTATATTAGTGATAACCAAACAGCGCAGCACTTGAAAGTTGTTTATCTACTTTAATGTAGTTTCCAGATTTGAATTTCGGAAAGGAATGGTTGACTAATTTAGTAGATTTTGAAAAGCCATATGTTCCCGCAGCATAAAGTGTTTATAGTTAAATAAAACTAGATTTGAAATATTTTCAAAAATGTATATAAGGATGACAAAGTTCTCAAAGTTTACTTATATCAAAATACAAACCGATATTTTAAACAACAGCATGCCAGTAGCTCTATACCATCAAAATCCGAACGGCTCTTCAGAGACCCTCATCAATTACCAGAAACTTGATACCTCCTCGTCAGTCAAGTATCGATATTCGAAGTCCAGCCAATCGGAACGAAGGTTGATCATAGCGTCGTCCGACAGCCTTAAACCCCAAGACCTTTGCTACAACCAAGAAACTTTAAACAACGGGACCTTGAAGAACTCTGACAATCAACTACTAGCCCTCATCTCCAGCGATGCCAATCTAAGCTCCAAAAGTTTGGAATGGAGGATACAGCTTACCCTCAACTCTTCTTGGGATTATTCCCAGTTGAAGGAGATAAAACTCAAGACCAAGAACCGCCTCCGATATCAGCTTAGTTACCAATATGGCGACGAATATAAATCTGTTGAGTGGAGATTGAATACTTTCCCTAGTAATAACTGGAAGTTACAAAGTTTGGAAACCAAGGCCAAAGGATCTACAGTGGATGGTAAATTCAAGACTCGAAGCTTACATCCTACCAAGCTTGGAGACTTGACTTTGAATCGCGACTATCCTACTGGTGAAGAATACCTGTACATTGTTTCTATTGCTTTCATCCAACAAAACATATATTTAAGTTGATATGGATGAAATTTAAATTTATATATATATGTATTTATTTGACGGCATCCGTTCCCAGTTGTAAATTTTGCATTAATAAATTATTATCATTATATGTTACTATTTTTAAGTATACTTGAGGTTTATATTTTTATGCATCGTGCTTTATATATACACTGAAATGAAGCTATAATCAAAATTTAAGTATATAAATGCAACCAAACTGCTACTAACAGTTAAATTATGGTGCACCACAATACATTTCATGCTGAATCTGATCTATGGCTTTTGCTCAATAAAGTTTATAATCGATTCGATTTGACACGATATTAACTATTTTTTTTGAAAACTCAAGGCCTTTATCCTATTGATGTATTTCTGTCCATTGAACTTCTTACAGCTATAACCTAGAAAGTTACAGTTCTCATAGAATTGTTTTCATCGTTGTAAAACCACCCCCATCAATTTTTAGCTAGATTGGCTATATAGTATAACTACATATCATCCAGTTCTTTAAAGGTTTAATTGTCTGTTAATAAAAGTTAAATATATATGTATGTTATTGGTTAACTTTTATAACACTGGTAGCCGATAATCAAATAGCATATCAGAGTTTAAAATTTCAACCTACCATAGGATGCTAAATAGGTTATCGACTATCAGATATGAAGGAATAAAGGTCAGAAAATCCGCTGCAAAGCAGAACTGTAGCCTTCAAATCAGGATCCACTGCTCAAAGCTATAGCAGAGATAGATAATAAAAGCTGTGGTTTAAATGAATGTCAAAATTATCCTATTTACATGAACTCCATATTGTGAAACTATAGACCTTTTAATGGTTCAGAATAGTATTGTTAAAAATGCTTCGATAGCAATATAAATGTCGTCTTTAAATAGAGATCATTTCAAATGGAACGCTAAAATCCCAAATTAACTGTACGTTAAGTTAGCCAAAATTATTAGGTATGATACAGTTAAACCGAATTTTATATGCCAACCGCTTTGAAACGGAATCTAATAACAAAACAAAGAAATTCGAGAAAATATTATTTAATATGTTGCTAGTAAGATGAGTTTTCTAATTTGGCATGACGCTCCAATTGTCATCATCCTCATTGTTGATGGTTCGCTTGAACTGTACCGTTGCTGGGACGAGGGAAGTGTTGTAGCTCGGGTTGGGGATGTAGAACCTTTGGATGCTCTTCTGGTTCTGAATAGTTCGATCATCCGAGCTACATCTTCCACTACTCCCACCTTCATCTTCATCGTCGTCATCGTCATCGTCATCATCATCATCCTCGTCATCATCATCAATATCGTGATCGGGATCATCTTGGGGTTTGGAGGAATCATCCGGTCTAGGCTTTTTACCCAATGTCTTGTTGATCCATTTCTTGAACTTGGCTACACGGACATAAACCTAAAATTGTAAGTATAATTTGGTTAGGTAAAAGGTACCGTTGGGGTCATGGCTTTGGCACAAGGTTCACCAAATGAAGTTAGACCCAGGAGTTTGTACTTCCCGTTGTCTTTATAGAAGAGGGGACCACCAGAGTCACCTTTACAGGTATCTAAAGATAAATATTAATTTATAAACGTGGTTATACTTAGGGATATTACCTTTTCTACCATCCGGCCAACCAGCACAAATCTGGGCCTGGGAATTCAATTTGACGCCCTTCCTACCCCACATCTTCTTACATTGTTTGGCCGGAACTAATGGGATGTCAGCCTGCCTTAAAACAGCAGAGCCTGGGCCGCCTGTGTTTACCCAACCCCATCCTAAGGCCATAGCTACGAGAGGTTTGCTCTTATCTGGGGGTCTCAAACTCATGGGCGAATATCTAATCCGAGATTTGAGCTTAAAGTCACTTTGCTCCAAGATCCAAACGGCAACTAAATAAAAAATTAGTAATTGGACAAGTAAACTTAATATTACTGTCATGTTTTGGGTGGACAATTCGTTTCTTTACGCGCAGCGAGTATCCGTTCTCTTCCTCCCTTGGCTTACGTAGGTCGTGCCTATGGGTCAAAACTCTAAAATCATCCAAGTCGCCGTCCTTCGAACAGTGCCCAGCAGTAATCATCTCTGAATTCCCAATCATAACACCACCGCAGTAGCTACCTCCCTTTTTACGGATGGCAGCCATCCAAGGGAACGAAAAGGGTGGGTTAACCTCTTCACCGTTGATGATTCGGTTCTCATAGTTACTAGCACCACTACTTTCAGTAGCTACTTCGTTAGGTCGTGTGTAATTGAAGTTGGTTTGGCCGTTAGTGACACCCAAGATGTAGAAGGGAATTAACACCGGGAGCAACACCTCTGTAATTAAATTTACCATCACTGTATGGAACTATGTAAATGTAATTTGGTTTAAATGTTTGTAGGTAATGAAACTGTTGGCAAGGTATATATACATGTCCGATATTTTTAGTTTCTGATTATCATTTGATTGAGTTGAATATATTACTTTCCAAAAGTCTATCAAACTAGCAAGGGTAGTAGAAGATGTAATCGAAGCTACTGTTTATTTGTAGAGGGTATCTACAAACAAAAGACATGTTTAGGTTTCACTTTTAACTACCCTTTCATGGCTCAGTTTAAACCGAAATTTCTGGCAGGGTCGATGCTCAAATTCAACGGATTGTTGGGATGAAAGTTATCATTTTAGGGCAAGTGCTTTAGGGATTTGCTTTCAAAATACTATTTAAAATATCCATCAAACTTCTTATTTATATATATATGTATTTTTTTGCTGGATTTACTAGCTATATATATTAAGAACTTGAGCAAAAATATCGTTGTTTTTAGACTATAGATCCTCAACTTAATGAGTGTGGCACGATATCTTTAAATAAAGAATACTAAAAGGTGCCAATAGCTCAAGTAAAATTACTTTATTCTAACCAATTGAAATTCATTGCTATTGGCGATACCAAATTAGAAATGATGTCATCTTTAAGACAAGGTCAAGTTCTCAATTCAAACCCGAATCAAAGGACCCAGCTCAAGTGTTCAAGCTCTCAAGTACTTTGCCATAACAACGAAATCGAAAAAGCAAGATGGATAAGAACGTCGATGATCTCTTGAAACAATAGTAAATTTGATGTATTGGACCTTAAGCTAAATATAAACGGTAATTAACCAGTACCGAAAAAGAAGGGATAAAGGGAGTACTTATATCAGATACCCATGGTCTAACACTAGCTTGTAATTTTCATTTTAAATATCTAATGTTGATTAACTTTATTTTTATAATAGACAAAGGTGAGATAAACACCAAGATTAGTGGTATAGTTACCAGTATAGGAAATAGGATGCGATTTATCTACGATCAACACATTATGAAAAGTTTACCCGACAATCAGTTTGTACCGGCTCCTTCTACTATTATTAACTTTGATAAAACGTAAATTTTTGTTTGTAGGAATCTGATTTTCATTAACTTTTCATTATTTATATATATCACTATAGCCAGATTATCGTTAGGACCGAAGCCATGTTTACTATAGCTACGTATCGAAACTTATAAGTTGTAATGGAAAGTAAGAATTAAAGTTGATAGGTTGAAACTATTGGTTTTTGATAGATTTTTTGGTTACAGCTTTACTCAATTTTGTATAATAGTTTAAAATCGATAGTTCAGCTGTATACGGCCTTCTATATTTGTAAATTTGGATAGAAAGAAATACGAATGAAAGTTAGGGTAGAAAGCTACTACTTCAGGTTTCTACTTTTGTGTAAAACTAGATACTAAATTTTAGATGACGAGGTGGAGATGTGATATTTTAGAAATATAATCGGAAATTAGATATATAGGGTATATAGCTGTTAGTTAATTGATTTGCTTATAAAGTCTTTAAAGTCCATTACTTTTATACACAGCAGGTGAAATCAATTATAGAGATTTGATAGCACTTATGGTTAAAGTATTGATATTTCTTGAAAACAGGTAGGATCTAATGGTAAGCATACAGTTTATAAAGAGTCGTATATATTCCTACCTAATTGTGAATTCCACCTAGCTTAATAACTGAGAGCTCCTAGGATTAGAATGAATAGAACTGACAGTTTCATTAGTGAGGCTTAGGCGATATCCTAACTACTTTATCATCTACAAAAACATTTGTTTATACACATCAAAGTAGTGGGTGGCTTAATAGCTGCATATGCATAGTCAAATTTATTTAAATACACTAACGTTAATTCATACGTGGTATACTTTGAATTTTTAGATGGCAAAATAAACGTGGAAGGAATGGTAGTAAGTGGATTTGATTAACGTCAAAAGTATATAGTGTAGCTATATCTTAAAGTTAATGAGCTTCATTAATATCTAAAACTAATGGAACAGGTTATATTATATATCTATATGTGTAAGATGTATTTTATTTGCAACTGAAATTACAGTTAAACATATTTCAATGGCTATTCTAGACTGACAACAAACTTTTACTATATACTTTAAGGTCGTGTTCGGTATAAAGTACACTTGATAAAAAAAGATAGTATAATAGCTTATAAATATTTTTAAAGTACAACTCACAGAAATAAGTTTTGAAGAGTTGTTGATAATACATCTATAAAAGTTTAATGAATTCAAGAAAAGTAAGATGAATATATACTTTCAGTTAAGTTCGCTTCGATTTAAGGCTAATTTTCAAAATGTAAAATAGAAAGGATGGATAAATTTCAATTTAATGAACTGGATAAATAGATTAAAGGTACATACCTGCATTTATACTACATAAATGGAATTCTTACTAGCATCTATAATAAGGCTTGCTACCTCATCTAAAATAAAATAGGCGCCAACAAAATATGTAAAAATTAACCCCTTACCCGTTTACTCTTGGTCTTTCCCTGCCTATTCTCATCGTACTTGTCCATCAAATTGAAATCTTTGTCCTTGGTTATAAAGTCTTCTAAAGGGAATTGGCTACTAAACTTTATTCGGGTCGATATTTCAGGGTAGTCCTCTTCAAGGATGGAAGCGTATATTGCTGCTATTTTTTCTTTAATTTCTTTATCCGGTGTGGGTTGGGAGACGTGGTTTAGGATCGTCCATCTATCCTCTGTTTGTCTGCTTTGAGAGTGTGAAGCTATTGATTAAATGTCTAAAAACTTTGAGTTGAACTGATGACGTTTGGGTGCAAGCTCTTTCAAGTTCAATATAAAATATTTAATAATATGCAGCTAATATGGATAATGAAAATGTTTGATTTGCTTATAATATTTGGGTGCATTGACTATCAGCATCTGGTACTTTTGTTTGGCTCTTTTAGCAAAGTAGGATGGTTAGAACCATAATATACATTCAAAGTACTATGTGGAAAGGTGATGAAAGTAAAGCACTCAGTAGGTATATAGAGCACAAATGTACCTATAGATCTAGCTTTGAAATCACTCGAGGAAACCACTACCTAATTTTACTTTTTTGGATAGATTTTGAGTTTGAGCTAAACTCGATGCATCAAATATATAACTAGATGGGATGCCTTTCAATCCTTCTACTACAATTTTAGAATGCAGCAGTAGTGAAATGCACTGCTCAGATACAACAGTTTCCGACGCTAGTGATAGCAGAGGCAGAGATAATAGGAAATTGACTGTTAAAAGTATAGTACAGTGGGAAAGTGAATTCTTTATTCTTTCTATCCTACTAGACCTGTATAGAAAGTATCGATAGTTCAATATACAGTTTAAATCAGCTTAATAACACATAATTTCGATCATAGCAACTTAAATTTGAATTTTAGCAGGTATAAAGGTTATTCAAGCTGATATAGAAGCTATGCTGACATTCAGTATAATGAATTAGATATATAGCCATTTGTATACCTTATATATATGCTAAAGAAAGTCGATTTGCAGCCTATTTCAATTATATAAAAATAAGTAGCGTAGAATCGATCTCTATATGACTCTGAGTTGTTGTATGGAGCGAATTAACTGTTGTCTCCCGATGTGAACCAGCGTCTTATTAAATTATTTATAGATATACTGTTGTGAGTGTCTCTTTCATACTAAGTTGGAAATTGATTTCTTGGTAATTAATACTACCTTTATAATAATGTAATCTATACTAAAAAGCTTAAACAGACTATGCTGCAATTGAAATATATAAAAGTCAAAACTAATGTCTTTATACCACTACCATTCTCCCTTTATACCTACGCTCCCTTCTCGTTAAAGCTATTATCATACCACTGGCTCTCTTTCCTAGCTACTGTTGAATTGTTTATCGTTAGTCTTTTTAGGCTAATGTCTTTTTCAAATCTACAGGCCAATATTCAGTGCTCCGACCAATACCCATTCCCATTCTAGGACTCGTATAAAAGCTCTACCATTTCAATCCTCAGTTCACCTATCACCAACAACTTCATAAACTGACCTTTTTATAAACCACCTAAGGCACTATAAGTAGCAAGGCTATCTATAGACTTGTAAGATCCTTCAGATATCTTTACCGGAAAAACTTGTATTTAGCAAGCTTAAGTTGTATATTGGTACAAGCACCTCTTGGCATCAATTTCTAATTAAAGATCGTTATTGAAAACCATTTTTACAAACTAAATTCCATCAGGTAGTACCATGATACAATTTTCAATCAAAAATCGAGGGATAAAAGAATGCTTACCAGCTTTAAGAATTCCCATCCCTTCTTTTATATCACAAGGAACTAGACAGTATAAATAGCACAATCCCAGCCTTTTAAAATGCTTTTTTAACAACTGACAAGAGGATTATGGTAGAATTTCAACATTTAGGAGATCTTATAGTTGAAGAAGTGTTTTCCAACTTGGAGCTCGGTGACCAATTCATCTTTATGCTGTTGAACAAAAGACTACGATCCTTAGGCCTACCCAACTACTACGGCCAAGCCTTCATCAAGTGGAAAGAAACTTGTGGTATCCTGGACCCAATTGAAGCTTCAACCGGTATCCACAGCTTATTTACTCGTAAGGACAGTGCATCTACAAGAGATAGGAAGATCCATTTGGAAGAAGGCACTGATTTTCAACTAATAATTTTTGAAAGACAGAAGGTAGGTTCTCTCAAATTAAGTACCAACTTCTGTGCTGACGGTTGGATGGAAGGTATTGGTGCCAAGTTATTGAAGTTGAAAGACCTATGTCTACAGCTCAATGAGTTCAGTGATATGAAGTTCAAGTTGTTAGTACCATCCCTCATAAACCTGAAGCGTTTGGATCTGCAATGCCCTGACGAAAAATATTCCAAATCATGGTTAGCGTCCACCTACCTCCCCAACCTAGTTTATTTAAAGTTCGTGGTGTACGACCTGTACAGCGACTTTTTCCTCAACCTCAATTCCAACTTACCCAAACTCAAATACCTGAACTTCAGTGTGTACCAGTTGACCTACAATACTACTTATGACGCAGCTTTAAAAGCGAACCAAATACCTAATCTCGAACACCTGACATTTACCATTCTGCATGAAGTTCCCCTCACCCTATTCAAATTCCTGTTGAACGCCAACTCTTGGCCCAACTTGAAGAGTCTGAAGTTCTCCAAGAGTATCTTCAATTTGAACTCTGACTATCTCTTCAACACCTGGTCCAAATTAACTGACATGTCTATCGTGTATCCTACCTTCAACGATCTCAATTTGATATGTATGTTCGACAACTTGACAAATTTAAGTCTGAATTTGATAGAGGAAAACAAGATGGAGAAGTTGACCCTGCTGCTGAAAAGTTTAACAAAGCTGAAATGCTTAAAGTTGTTTGGTGACTTTTCAAGTAGGGATTTTAATTTAGCTGATGGTAGCCATAGCAGTTTAGCTAATTTGGAGGTTGAAAGCTTAATAGATGTGGACATATCCTTTTTACGCTTCTTGGCAAAGCTGAATTGTAGCTACTTGAGAATTGGATTTCAATTTAAGGATGCAAAAAGTAGGGGCTGTGTTCAAGAAGTTTTGAAGGAGGCGAATGGAATCGACCTGCAACTTCCCAATTTGATTTCATTAAGCTTGATGGATGCTCCTGTCGAATTAGTCGATTGGTTTCACCACAACGCACTCAATCTCTTCAAGTTATATACGAAGGAAGGTTCGAAAGTTATGCTAAAGTTCTTCAACTAAGTTTGCAAATTTATAAATAATAAAAGTATCTTTATAGTTCAACCATCTATCTAAGTTTTAACATGGCAAAACTGAAAGCATACCGTATACTTGATAAAAAAGCATAAAAATACATCTACATTTTATCCATAAGTTCCAAATCTACTCAATCTCTTGAATCAACTTGGACAGCCTAGAGTACCAGTAGCTGTTGGGTAGGAAGGCATCACCAACCTTATCAAGTTTATTATCAACTCTCCATTCAAACAAAAAACCCATTTCTCTATACTGAACCACCCTTGCCTCGAAATAGCAAATGCTGTGTATGACATCCTCTTGCTACAAGTACTTTGTATGCAAATCGTTTCAACTACTGCCAAATTGGATCTTTTTGTCTATTTGCAATGTGTCTTCAAAATATTGCCCATACACCTCATTAAAGTGTGCTCTAAATCCAAACCTTGAGCAATTAAATATACATCTCTTACTAAGCTTTTATATTGTATTGTAAAGTAGCCTGTATATTAGTAAAGACTTCTATAAATAAGGCGCCATTGAAGCACTTAATACACAAGTATAGCAACGATAAGAAATTACCATCTACAATCTCTGGTGTAAGTATATCCGATTGGCTAAGTTTATGATGGAAAAACATTCATCCGTCACCGTTTACTTCATAATTTTGGCTAAGTTTTCGAGATTAATTGCAAACTTGACAAAGAACCTATTGTAGTCAGTGTTGTCAACAGAGATCCCAGTTTTTAGAGAAGTTCGATGAGTGAATCGTACAATAGTAAAGCTAAACCACCTAGCTATGATAAGGAGCTGTTGAAGGAGTTATATCCCACACAACTGGAGTTAAAGAAGTTGCTTATCGTTCATCGTCATGGTAAATACTATTTTTATGAATTTTAGGATACCTCATATCTGTCTTTTACCTAATTTCTATTTGTCAATGTAGGTGATCGTACACCTCTAGCACCAAGGTTTTTAAACTTCCTACCCAAGAAGTGGAACTTCTGTAAGGAGAGTAATGTCAAGTCAGTAGACTACAGCTTATTGAAAAACAACTCTCACCTCATCAACTACCAGAGGGTAGTGGAGAACTCGGGAGATGGCAAAAGTATACCAGAAGTCAATAATGAAACTTGGTATTGATTTATATATATATTCATACTTACTCCACTTTACTTTCCAGCTTCTTTGGTCAGTTGACCGATGTAGGTCGCAAGACTTTAGAACGCAATGGGCACCACTTAAAGAAGATTTATGGGGATCACATCAACTTCCTACCCACCCAGTTCAAGAACGAAGACTTCTATCTACGTACTACCGATTATGCAAGAACTTTAGAATCTTTACAGCATCTCTTACATGGTATGTTTGGCAACGATTCGTTGGAAGCAGTCATCCGTACCCGTAACACTAGGGACGAAAACTTATTCTTGGATTACAAGTGCAACCGACTTATACAGCTACGTAAGGAGATTGACAGCTTGATGCGACCCAACCTCAAGATGGAGTGGTTAGCTATGCGTGAAAAGCTGTCGGAGACTCCTGAATTACGCCTAGCTTTAGAGAACAAGGAATTCGAACATCCAACTGCTATCCATCAGACTTATGATTCTTTGGTAGCCGCTTTGGCCCATGGAATTAATTTGCCGAAACCGGTGCAAAATCTGCTGCCCGAGTTGGATCGCTTAGAAGCTAAGTTATGGCTGAGTCACTTTAAAAGTAACGAGGAGTTCTTGAGCTTAGGTATAGGTAGGATGATGTCTGATGTCAAATTACATCTACTACAGCCTTTGACCGATAGTAGTGCTCCTAAAATCTCCATCTTCTCAGGTCATGACACGTAAGCTTTAAAATTTTGAAATTACTTTATCGATATCAACATTCACTTAACTAATGTTAAAAACTAGTACCGTCGGCCCGTTGATAATTGGATTAGGTGGATTCGACGGAGTATGGCCACCGTTTGGCTCTATGGTAAATTTTCATCTAACCTACAGCACCATTCTAAACTTCCTTTATTTCTATTGTCATAGGCTATGCTAGAACTCTTCCAAGATAAGAGTATCCAAGGAGACAACCATTACGTCCGCGTCAAGTACAACGACCAGGTACTTCAACTTCCGGCCTGCAAGAACAATCACCACCCCAAGTTCGGTCAATCCTTCTGTGAACTCAAGACTTTGGTAGAGCAGTTCAACAAACTCATCCCCAGCAACTACTACGACGCCTGTAAAGGATTCCGCAGTGAGTTTTCCGATCGTTAAACTTTGGTGGTTTTTTAATGTTTGTTGAACTTGGGTATGATAGTTGCAATTTTGGATTTGCGTTTGGTACTTTTTAAAAGTTTAAGATAGTCCATTTTAAAGTAGTTAACACATAAAATTCAGTTTGACTGTACCATGCCTAATAACTTTGACTATTTTAATGTATAATTAATTTGGGATTCTGACGTTCATTTTGAAATGGGCTCTAATTAATCGGATTAGATGGCTCAATTACTATTGATTTTCGAAGGTTAGGCTGATTTCTTAGGCTTCGTACTATAGTACTTTTAATTGATTTTTATAAGGTATACTTATGTTTGTTATCCATTTGTCAATTTTTGAAGGATTTCAAGGATGTGTATTTTTCTGTACAGCTTATCAAATATTCCACCGTACATATTTGATAGCCAAAGAGCCTTCGTTAATTAAATTTACTTATCCTCCTTCCCTAAGCCTGACATACAGCTTTTAATCGTAAAGATACCTATCTTTTTCAGATATGTATACAGATAGTCAAACTTCAGTTTATTTGAAAGTTGGCCTTTTCTTGCTGTTTACATTTACAAACCCAATTAAATTTTCAATATATGGTAAACTTCTAAAGTCTTTATTGGCATTAAATGGAATTTGAAAACTTGCTCAAGGTATTTAAATGACATCATTATTGTGCCATCGAAAATTCAAAAGCTTAGCCAACTGGAAGCTCCTTTATTAACGAACAAGAGTCTGGATGATCGCAAAAATTTGGATTTAATATGAAGTTGGTACCCAAGCTGTCGACCTACAAACCGATTCTATATATACTTTTAACTATAGTTTTAATTTTAGTATTATTAAAACCCCAGCTTCTAGTATATACGATAGCCTTTCATTCTATAAAGTATTTAGTAGTATATTCGATAGTTAATCTATTTATCAATTTCCCCAACTACCTAACGCCCTTATTTATACTTTTGATAGTAAACGACACTCTAAGCTTTATCCATTACAACGATGTAAAGATAAATTTATCTTTCAACGCATCAAAACCGATATATTTAAATGTAACTACAGCTATTGATTATAGATTACCCAAAAAGCTGATTCAACTTCATGCCACTAACTGAACCTTTCCATACGTCTTATCTATCCAAAAATATGGATCCCAACAAACCTTTTTACTTTGTAACATCAAACTTCTATAGTAACGGTATTCAATTGGAAATCTTTAGGCAAGAGATCGACAAATTTATAGACTTGGTAGGTAAAGACCAGATTTTTATCTCCATAGTCGAATCCAACTCAATTGACAATACCTACAAGAACTTGGTAGAATATTCCAATTATTTGAAGGTCCGAAGGATAAGCCACGACTTTTATTTAAATTTACCCATATTACCGACCGACTCCCAATTAAAAGATCTCTTCAACCAGGATCCCCGACCCTATTACCGAAGTTTAACTTCAATCGACAGAATCGATAAATTAGCCTACCTACGCAACTTACTGTTTAAACCACTGCTGACTATCAAATACTTCAAAGGCGTGCCTTTCCATGCAAACTCCAAGGTAATAATCCTAAACGACGTGCTGTTCTTTTATCAAGATCTAGTTCAACTTATCAATACCAACGGTGGGAACTACGATCTAGTATGTGGTAGCGACTACGAAGGAGTTGGTCTGTACGATACGTGGGTAGTTCGTGATTCCAGTGGACGGCAGCTTTCGTTTATGTATCCCCACTTCAAATTTCAAGAAGACAGCTCGAAGGTGTATGGCGGGGAACCAGTTCAAGTTTCAATTTGTTGGAACGGAGGTCTGGTTTTCAACTTTCAATTCTTTAAGGATAGCTTCGTAGACCACAAGGTTCAATTTAAATCTAATGATAATGACGATATAGCTTATAACTACAGCCAAGATTCCTGTAAAAGTTCAGAATGCTTTAATCTATTCCTAGAACTCTTCAAATACAATACGAAAATCGATAGCTTTATCAACTTTAAGGTGAAGTTTAGCTACCAACTCCGCTACTACTTTTTGTGGAAGGAGGTTTTGAATTGGAGGTTAATAAGGTACGTATATTTCCAGCTTAAACAGTTTTTAGAGTCCAACTCCAGCTACCAACATATGCTATACTACAGAGTCAAAAGCTATATTCCAACCAAAAATATTCAGCTACAGTGCCTAATAATGAATTGAACGATAATAAACTTTAATAATCGTATTTTGATCTTCGATCCTCCTTACGTCCATTGCTTTTCACTTTATCGTTCACCTTGCGTAGTTCCACGATATCGTTCAGATGTTCCTCGGTTGCGAGTATACCACCTTCCAGATACTTTAAGTTATCGTAGATCAGCACTGGGTTGTAATTGAGATGATAGGTCAAGCCGTCTTCAAAGGTTGATTTGAGTTGCCTGAGTTTAAAGTAGCTTTCCAAGCTTTCCACCCGGTAGATCTTATTGATGAGCTGAATGTCATGCTTGGAGAACCAATCTTTGGTTAGGGTAGCATCCGCGTAGTCATCCATTAGATTTAACCCGAATTGTAACTGCTGCTTTACCGACCCATCGTTCTTAGTCAAGGTCTTTAGCATATCTGCTAGTTTTGAATTGTAGGTGCTGAATGCGTCTTGGACATCGTTGTAGTAATCGGCAACATTTCCACTAGATCTCTTGTCGAGTTGAGGGGTGATAAGCTGGTGCAAGGTCAGTACTATCAATGTAGAGTAGTATCGAATGATGGTTGATTTGGAATCTAACAGCAGGATTAGATCATCCATCAGCGTCAATCCAAAGTCCAGGTTATCGGTACAGATGCCAACAGGTCGAATTTCAAAGAGGAGGTCCAACAGCTCCGAAACTCCAAACCTGTCGTTAAATATCAGGAAGAGATAAGCTAAGCCATCTATCAGCTGTCTACCGAACTCTTCGTCGTCCTCAGTGTACCCGATCAAGGTCTCCACAAGGTAGTGGATGATGGTTCGAAATTCCGACTTGAAGACGTTGAAATGCCTACAGCAGTTGACTAGATTGGTAATGCACAAGCCCTTCAACTTGACATCTTGGACACGATCTGTCAGCTTGAAGCCCCATTTCATAATGATATCTAGCTGGGTATTTGAATTTGAGTTGAAGTCCGGTGTAGTTATTGCCAGGAGGATGAGGATGTGACTGGACAGCACAATTTCAGAGTTGGAGGTGCCGTTCTCCATCCTATCGATCAACTTTTCAGCGAGCTTTTGGTTGAAGCTGGCATCTTGGCTGGCATATACTTTTGTCTGGAGTTTGGACTTCAATAGGGTCAAGTTTGTTTCTCGAGTTCTATTGCAATATGTTAATATACAAGTGGCTAAGAAGTCAATAAACCTACTTTAAACTTTTGGAATCTAACCTATCCACTATAGTCTCAAACTCTTCAATCAAACTTCTGGCTTCGACAACTTTCCTAAAAGTAGGAGGTTGGAACTCCAGAGGTAGCTTTGTACTTGAATTTTGAAAATCCAAGTTGAGTTGGTTGGGCTGTAGGTTGTAAAATCTTCTACCGGTTTCCATATGCCCTTTTTTCTTTTAAATCTTTGGTTATAAGTTTTGTAACGTACTTGGGCTTTCTTATATACCTTTTTAAATTAGTTTTGCGTAGTTTTGAGATATTTGCAAAGCTCTCTTGGTTGGATTCCGTAGTCAAATTTTGGAGTTGTTAGGGGATGTTTTAATTTATTCAAGGAGATGGATTGCAAAGTCCATATTTTAATGCAGACGATAGCCTAATCCATTTATGTTCATTTATTTCCGATATAATAGGATCTCATAACAATAGTATATGAGGAATATCCACTTGGCACTAAAGTCATGCTGATCCTGTAAAAACTATTGCCCAAACCTTTTAACTTTAAGTATTTACAAAAGTAAAGTTGGTATAACTGTAATACATACTGAAAATACATTATATATAAACTATAATAAACTCGTTGAGTTTCAATTTTTTACATATTTAACCTTTCAATCCAAGCTATATACTGCCCATTTTGGGTAAGATAAAAGTTAGAGATAGGCGAATGTATGCTAAAAGTAAAGTATATAGCGATATAAATATACAGTACTGATAAAGAATATATTTAAAATGGCAATTTATTGGAACATTCTTCAGGGTAGAGGAGTGTTAGGGGGGATATCGGGGTTATCCTTCAAGTAGTTGGAGTAAGTCAAAATGGCAGCGTAGGCACCTTCAGCGCATTTGACGATCTGAGATGCAGGGAGCTGGAAACCAGCACCATCGACAGGGCACAATTCGACAGTAAATGATACAAGCTGAGCTACAGCAGCCATCCAATCGTCAAGGGCACCAGAGGCAGGGTACAGTTGAGCTGAAGTCTCCGAAGTGTAGGTGTAACCTTTAGTAGCTAAGGCATCGCGCATGGCATCACCTAAAGGTCTGAGGATCTCCTCGTTAGCGGAGAGTTCATCTGCCCAGCCCCAGTTTCGCAAGACGTACTGGCCGTAGGAATGAAAATCAATACCACCATATCTATTTGGGATGCTCAAAGCGTACTTGGCTAGAGCTTGGACTTCCGGCTCAGAGGCGGGAGATCTACCCTGGTAGGTTTCGTCATCGGGGTCGGTTGAGGATCCCGATACACCCCAGTGCTCATTCCAGTTGCGATTGAGATCTACACCATAGCTGGAACCGTTGCGGCTGCGGTTCTTGCGCCACAGTCGGTCGGTGGATCTAGTGTACTCGTAACCGTCGGGATTGGCCAAGGGAGTGAAGTGGAAGACAAAGGTATTTAGCAGGGTCTTGATCTGGGCCGTGTTAGCGTCATCCAAAAACTTACGGATGGCGTAGATGGTGGTAGCCGGGGCGATCCATTCACGGGCGTGTAAACCGCCGTTGAACCAGATGGCTTTTTTAGGAATGGTTGTTGCCTTGTTGGTAATGGTTAAAGCGAAAATGTCTCTACCTTCAACCGATTTACCGATACTTGGGTTGAAGGTGGCCAAGTTGGGATTAGCAGACGCCCATTTCTGCAAAGTGGATTTGATGGTGGCATAGGACTGATAGTTACTGAAGAAAGGATCGACCGTTCCTGCTCTATTGTCAGCATCAACTGAATCTTGACTTGCTTTTTCCAACTTGGAGACATGGGCATCGAGGTCATCGATAAGAATCTTGCACTTGGCTACCTTGGAGATGGTGTCCAACCTACTTTGGTTCTCGATGCGTGCTGTGAAGGTCAAGGTCTTGGGGTCGTAGTTCCAGATGTCGGCGTTGTCAAATATTCTACCTTCGGATTTGTTTTTGACTTGGCAGGTGTAAACTTTCTGACCCTTGTACACTTGCTGGCTGGCTAAGGTCAGCCCCAGTAACGAGAGAGCCAAGATCGATTTCATTGTCAGTGACTTTTGATTTTAGTATGCTATAATGGGCTTATCGATCCCTTTTATACCTTTTTTGTAAAGCTAGTAATGTGATCTCTCATCGACTTCATTAGAGATACTTTTGACGCCTTTCGTGTACACGTTTACAATTCAACTATAAATTCAGAGGGTTATTGACCTTGATGCACTATAAAGCGATATATAGTTAGCAAGCTAATTTGAATGTTTCCTAATCGGCAAGGAACTAGTTGACAACTTTCATGGGTTAGTCGGCAAATAAGGAAACATTCAAATTAGCTTGCTATGTATATGACCCTTTAGCTCAAATGTAAGGCAACTCATGCTATAAGTATGATAGCTTGCAGGCAGTGCTGTCAAATAGATTAATAGCTCAACCATCTATTTAAACTTTTATAAATGAAATTCAAACCATATCCTTGTACGACAACTGTAGCTTTTATTGTAACGATTAGATGACATATCACCTGCTACTCATCTAAAATTGGAATTAAGCTAATATCGGTGCTATCAGACTCTCGTTATTATGTCCTAGAGTTAGTTAAAGGTATTTTGCTATAATGAGAGATGAAAGAAGGTAGCATTACTCTGGTCCATAAAAAGTCCTACAAGCTGTATTCCATATTGTTTACATAATCAGTGCAATTATTTAAAAGTTTAATTGTGTGAAATTCTCGAAATGTGAACAGTATAGAATATACCTGTAGGACTTTTTTGACCAGAGTAGTATTCAGTAATAAGCAACCGTGATAAAAGCTAATGTATTGTAAGTAAAAGCATTTATATATTAAATATACCAAATGGTATATATATGGGAACTAAATTACATAAAAGATACCTGAAGATAACTTCCATGATATATAGAACCCTATCTTCAGTAGACATCTTTGAGCGGAAAATTTCCTAATTGACACATTTAAGTTATCCAACGCCAAGCCAATCAAAGTTACTTCTTTATTAGTCAACCTTGCAGTATCGAGCTTCAGTTTCCCCTAAAATAATCTGTAATGGTAAGGTTCTCCACCTTACACTTGCCAAGAAAAACCAAATGCATATGCTATTGAAGCTCAGCACTATGATAAACCTTGAGAAAAGACCAACCACTTCACTTTTTAATATTTACAACTGTTATTACTTTTAAATTAGATATCTCAACAATATGGTTATAAGATTTACCAAGAATTCGCTGTTGAGTACGCTGCTGTTTGCCAGCCTGATCACCATAATCCTATTGTTTATGGTACGTTCCGGCCACATCAACTTCGACTCCGAGGTAAGCGACTGGGACCCCGAGTTCTTTACCGAAGCTGCCAAGTCCAACGAGCAGTTCCATGAATTGTCCGATGAGGAGTTGGAGAGTTACAAAGACAAGGTCTACCACAAGCTACCTACCAACAAGAAGGCAAACGCATGTATAGTCATTGTTATGGATGAGTCGGACTTGAACCCTTGGAGGGTAACTATGCGATCCATAGAGGATAGGTTTAACTCCCAGTTCAACTACGACTATGTCTTTTTATCGGCACGCCCCTTTTCCACCAAGTTTATCGAGCAGGTGAGTTACTTGACCAAGTCCAAGATGAAGTTCGGCAGGATTCCCCAGAAGCACTGGAAGATCCCTGAGTTTATCAACTCCTACCAGTTTAGAAACGTCCGCAACAAGTACAAGCAGGATGGGATAGTTAGTGGTGATTCGGTTATCTATCGTAGATTTAGCAGGTACTTTGAAATTTCCGTACCTTTGTACTAACTGTAACTTAAGGTACAATTCCGGGTTTTTTTTCCGTCACGAGCTTTTAAAGCCTTACGACTTTTACATGCGAGTGGAGCCAGGCTCGGTCCTCTCCTGTGACATGACCTTTTCCGAAGAGATGGGAGATCCCTTTGTTTACATGCATAATCACAACAAATTGTTCGGCTTCACCATTTCGGTCAAGGAGATTCCCGAAACCATCCCCACCCTGTTTCCAACCGTGAAGACCTACTTTGAATCCAAATTCATTGATCTATCCAACACCAAGACTGCCTCTAAGCTGGTAACCGAAGATGGCTTCAAGTACAACGGTTGTCACTTTTGGTCTTTCGAACTAGGTAACCTGAATCTGTTTAGAAGTAGGGAATACCTTGATTACTTTGAACATATCGACAAAGAAGGCAAAGGGATCTTCTACGAGCGATGGGGCGAAGGTCCTATTAAGACCCTCTACCTCACTTTGACTCAACCTAAAGAGAAGCTGCACTTACTCAACGGGGTCGGTATCTACAAGTTCCCCTACACCCACTGCCCTACCAACATCACCATGAATTTGAAGTGCTCCTGCGCAAGTCAAGATACCAATGACTTCAACGACAACAACTGCAACAAGGATTGGGTTAAGCTTATGAACATCGCTCTGTAATTTAGGGTATATATTAGTTTGCTATTCTTGGGAGGTGTATAAACTTAATTTATTTGCTCTTCATAGTTTAAATAGAATATTTTATTTATAATTGGAATGGTAGCTTAAATTAACGCAATACAAACTATATTTGGTTTTAATGTTCTTTCGAATCATCCCAGTATTTTCTTATCCAGCATGTATAAAGCAGTCCTATATTCAACAAATTTAATATACAAAGCTAATACCAGGAGTGAGCTTTGCATATACCTTTCTAATACAAAGAACTTTTGACAAAACTAATGAAATATTTCGGGTTGATCAATGCCAAGTATTACTTTATCTCATTTATTGATATGGAATCTCCATATGAGGTGTTTACTGCTATATAAAGATTGTGCCAGTGATTGAAGAATCTCTATTTATGAGAGTGGATGTTATATAAAGAATCATAGTCGATGCAAAAGGTCAAATCTGTTTTATCAGCTTGATAGAGAACGGCTGAGGCCAGGTTGTAGGATTGGAAATTCTGGACAACAGTATCACTGTAAAGAGTAGTATTATACGATCAAACACTAACCTGTCTACTTTGATAAGTGACAAATAGCTGAAAATGGATTTTATATCAAGATTTAGCTGTATACTATTTGAAAATATGTATTGCATCGTAACTCTCAGCCATGAAAACATCTTCAATATGATAGTCACCAATCCAACTTTACTAACACTTTGTTGCCCATGGATGAATTTGAATTTAAATATTCTATTTGTAGAATAGGATAGGATTGCAATCACTATACCTAGTTTTAGTTCAAATAGTGAAGTACGTTAACATTTAAATGTAAATAAAGGTTAAATTACTTTGACAATACAATATTTTAGACTCGAATTCTATAAAGTTTTGAAAACTTAAATGATTAGGGATGGTATAGTAAATACAAATCAAGTATTAGGTCGTTGTAATATATCTATAGTTTTTTAGATAATCTTTATGATCATGAACCATTACAATTGTGATTTATATTGATGATCTGAGCAAACTTTTTCTATTAAGGTTTGCAGATATCTTTGAGAATTCATTACAAAGATAAAAACTTGTTGTTATTTGGAATAGGGAGTATGGAAAATTATATATATTTCTTAATATAGTCACTATAGATATGGCATATCTACTAAATATTAAGTGAATGTTAATATTTGCTATTTTTATAGTAGTGTTTCGGGAATGATAAATAGTACTTGCTCCATTTTCAGAACCCAATCAAATGCATTATTTAACCAATAATATAAGTATATACTTCAACATTGTAATGTTTCATTGGGGCTATCTAAAACTAAATAAATACAATTACACTGCTTCAATAAGACGCTAATTTATTATGATGTAGTTTTGGAAGCAAAAGCTTCATGAAAAGATTGACAACCAGTTTTTAGCTTACTATTGAAATGAAGACGGAGTTTAGCGAGTTACTTGAACCGATCATCGAAGAGATATTGAATGATTTGGAATTTTCAAACTAGTATGAGCTATAGTATGTCAACAAACAGTTTAGCGAAATTCTATTGAGAAGAATATAGTTGGTGATTAAATATGTGGGTATCTGCATAACCAAAACCACCACCAATTTCAGAGCTGGTTACCCATATTTGACAAGCACATCAAACCTATCAAAAACAATACTTCCCGAACATTACAAAGTTGGATTTTGCGAGGAAGGGTACGATTACTGGTGCATTCGATTCTTTAAAACTTCTAAATTATGAGTTCGATGGGTTTTAGTGAGAACTACATGAACCTTTTCTAACGAGTAAATTTTAATTAACTTATCAAGAACGTCAAGCTACTCGTGTTTAAACTTGACAATGATGCTAATAGAAGTATTTCAGGTTTAGAATTTTTCGATACTTCCTTTAGCTACTTTGGACCTTAAGTTAAAATGATATGGTCACTAGCTTTTAGTTGAAGCCAATCGAACTTTTCCTAGCCTCAAAATGTTAATAATTTGGGTTGAAGTTTATAGCGACGTGGAAGGAATAATATCCACTAGGTCTTTAAATGTGATAGAATTGTAAATGCATTGTAGCAATGTTTCTATCTTAAAAGAGATCCTTTTGAAAGCCTCCCATGTTTAGATTCTTCATGCTGAATGGAAAAGATGTTTCCATTGAAAACTACGACTTTTAGATACTGTTAATTTACATTAATTTGTATTGCCTTTAAACTATATTTAATGACCTTAGAAGGTAGCTCGCTCTTTCAAATATTCGGATCTGTCAATTTATGGTTGTGGGACAACTTTGACGACAACTCGATAGCCCAGTTTCTTGGACTTCAACTAATTCAACTTGTGTTAAGAAACCTCATGTCTGACTTACTGTTCGAAGATGTAGGGTGCATCAGTTCACTCCGTCGACTAGAACTCGTAGATCAACCTAGTCTAACCCACCATTTTCTCAATTTCTTATAGAACCAGATACCCCACCTCTTCAATCTAAGGTTGAATAACCATATTGAATTCCAACTATCTTTCAACAATTCCATTTTTTGAGATACAAAGTTTGTATACCCTATCAAGCTTTAGTTTGATATCGTTTTGGACTGTGAAGCTGAGTTTGTAGAGAAAGTTAAAAGGCACCCTACAGGTATAATAATAACTTTTAGTTGTTCCTATCGCTGCCAAGTAAGGCATCCCAAGCATTTCAGTTCAACCTTTATGCTCAAAACCCAGCAGCTTAGTCTATTTCAAACACACTTTCAAATAAAATTATCTTATTAGCTTAATATCTCCCTATTTATTTCTTTACTATATACTGCACTGTTTAATTTAATACATATATGGTGTTTATATGTTAGTTGTAACTGCTATTAAACATCTAAAGTATGTTTAGTATAGAAATTTTGGAAAATATCAGTAAGCATGCGTTGATATAAGCACTCTTTTATAACAAGGGCATGAATCTCTTTCGATATCCCATTTAATCAGCTTTATAACAAAAGAGATGGATATACTGCACTAGCATTCGATAGCTTGGTATTTAAAGGCAGCTGTACTAAATACTAAATCCAACTACAGTTTGTTAACACATATGAACTCAAAATAGATTTCAATTGTTATGTAACCACTGTTCAAAAATACACTGATTACCTCTTATCTCCTTCATACTGTTGGGCTCCTAATACTTGGTACATCGATTGCTACCTAGATCCAAATTTATGATATAAGTAGCCTGATAAAGAATTTGGAGCATCAAATCTAATTCAGCACTGTGTCTACATTTTATTTTAGATGCAGATGGATACCTTTTCTTTGTACTGATATGTATTTATATATGTCTTGAGCTAATAATACAGATACAATCTATATAAGCTTTATTTCAATTGGAATCAAATAGACTTCGAAAATGTCTAAGCTAAATAAAGTTGAATAGCTGGCTCTTCTCAAAAACATGCACAAGTTGTTCGAATTGAATTACAAAGCGAAAGAAAATCTTTTATGTTTAGGCAGAAATATATAAGCATTTGTTAGTAAAGTTTTGATAAGTTGCCACGTAATTCTGCTTTCTTTGTTTTTTATCAAAAATTCGAATATTATCGATCTAATACTAAACTTTGTATATACACATTTTTATTTGTACTACTAATTTTTCTATAAAAGCTCGATAAGCTCTGTTAATAAAAATTTGCAGGTTTTACTATTCTTTTATGCAAAGGTTAGATATATTTTAGTTTACATGACAAGAGAGTTGAAAATGTAGACTTCTGAAAATTTGGCAATGGTGCAAACTACTGCACTCTTTCTATCAGTGCAATATTATTTCTGAATAGAATTTAGGACAAGGTTTAACATATCCTTGCCTTCATTATATGCTGAAGATCAATTTAGTTCATTTACAATATTATTTGTAATACATTACCTGAGTGCTATATTTAGCTTACTAAGAAATTTGAAGTATTGAATTTGTAAATATATGCAGTTTGTAGGAGGGAACAACAATTTTCTATAAACTAATTATAAACGCTTCAGATACGTAAATGAATAGTAAGTGCTTTGAAATAACGATCTAAATATTGAGCTTAATAAGTTACTGATATTACTATCGAAAAAATATTGAACAACCTTGAGTTCTCAGACCAGTACAATAGTCTTCTGCTTTCCAAAACATATGAAATTATAAACTGTGATGATTTATACGTGAAAACCAATTACAGTGATCTTGAGAACGCTGATGGAGTTTTAAACATTCCTCTATTTTATAAGAACCAACTCAATCAATATCAATATATCCTAGAAATTCTCAGGAGATACGATACCAACTCCTTTTTTAATTTTGGACGAATTTAGCCTTAGATTTGGTGGTGAAAATATCCTGAACATCATCCCATTTGAAAGGTTCCCTAAGCCCAAGGTTTTAGATGTTGATAGTGGCTACTACAGCACTGGTTCCTTTTATTCCTTCTCAATCGAAGCCAATCTGGATTTTTTAACGAATATAATGTTAACTCTGGCTTCACCGACCATTAAAGGCTCCTAAAGGCTTCAAAATGCCAAGTATGTCACGTTATGGTTAGAGGATAATTTCGACAATAAATCGATGACTTTGCTATTTGAACTTCTCACTATACTCAACTTTACTTTACTAGAAGCATTGAACTAGATGTTCGAAGGTGTAGAGTGTATGAACGCGCTCCATAGGCTGGAGTTTAGATACAGACTTTAATTAGCCCACAATCTATTTGGTTTTCTGCAGCGCCAAGCTTCTTACCTTACCAACCTAATGGTACGAAATATACCAGTCGGATCAAATGTTCAATAATTCATTATTCCAACATGGTAGTTTCAAACACCCTATCAAGCTTCAGTCTGTAAATGTTCCAGAACAAAAGTGGAATTTATCAGTTGGATTGAACGCTACTCCTTCGACACGGCGATAACTTTTCAGCATCTTATCAAGTGCAAACGAAAATGCATCAAACACTTTGATTCATTGCTATATTTGAAGTAATTCAAGGGAACTGCTTCAATCTAGTTTTTATACTCAATACAAACGCTTTGTTCACTCAATACACGTTTTCAAATATAAATACCTTTTTAGCGCCACTTTATTGCTTTTATTAATTAATTCTGAATAGTTAGATTTATTATACATAAAGTATAGCATCATTGTAAATGTATTTGAATATCGATAATATATATACTTTGAAAATTGTCAGAATATTAGTATTTCAAAACTATGTTAAAGTTTTATAGTTCAACTTTGAACATGGAGATGAGCTTCATAAACAGAATATCGTCCATCGGTCATATTCTATTTCATTTTCTAAGCCCTAGCACTTGTCTGTTGTCGACAATATACGCATCCACGCCTAGTTAGTAAATATTATTCTATAGAAACTATATTTTTAGAACCAACCAACTTTCCTAAATTTAAGTTGGGTAAATCTGATACCGAAATTTGCTGTGAAGAAAGATCGGATCTTCACGATTGACTGCTCTACTCAATATAAAAGGCGACTTTTCCCATTCGACACAATCGACACCCATAACCAAAAAATATGTTATCCAAATCTAAAGCATTAGTATTTTTACTGACAGTTTCATTAGCTTTGGCATCCCCAACTCAACAACTCCAACTTGATTCCGCTGAAGTCGATCAGCTGTTGGATGGGGTCATTGAATTGAACACTAATTTCTACTCGGGACTTGCAAAGAACTTTATCAAAACATTGTCCGACTCAGCTACCAGCTTAATTAAAGTTGGGACTGAACGTGTACTTTCGAAGCTTAAACCCAAGGAAAACGCAGAAAATAAATCGGTACCTAAGGAGAATATCGAAGGTAAAGTAGGAGCTAAAGATCTGAAATCTACCAAGAGCACTGGTTCTAAACCTAACTTGGATAAAAAAGCTATTATTGAGGAGGCGAAGGCTGAACAAGCTTAAGTTAGGTTGTTTTAACCATAGAGATGAGAAATATATAGATTCTTGTAAATAAACAGCAACCTAAAGTGTATTAACATTTGGTTAGTTCAATTTAATATATGCCTTCAATAACTTGAGGACCATTACATTTATGTTTGACCTTTTAAGAGTAGTAATCATCCTACCTATTCAGATTGAAAATACATAGGCTCAGGCTAACCTACCTTTTATTGCCTATTCTGATCTTCCGATCACTTGTTAATTAAGCTTCAAGCGAACTGAGCTACAGGCACAATTACTAACTGAATAGGTTAAGGTGCACCCTAATACCTTTAGTAACACTATTTTCTGTATATCGGCGAAAATATAAACAGAGTTACTATACTTGTTGAAGCTCAACGAATGTACTGTAGATATTATTTTGAAGCTATTACCCAGCTCTTTTAGGCTAGTTAGCAAACTACTGCAACCTACCCATTTGTAACCTAGCCTTCATGACCGATTGGTAAGCTAGTAATAGGCCTAAACTACCCAGTATGGAGCTATAAGCTACTATATACATTACATAAATCTTGAATTTTAGGCGACTTCTAAGCTACAAGCCTAGATACCCTTCAAATCTTTAACCTCATTCTACGAGCTATATTTCAAAGCACCATCTATACAAACATGAAAATGAAAGTACAAAAATCTATAAGACGGCTATTGTTTATTAATGGCTTGAAATACATCTCTATACGTGTTAATTGGTTTGACTACTGAAATTCAATAGGGTCGGTTGATGTACTTGTAAAGATTTGCAAGTCAATAAAATTCCAATTAGGAAGGTATACTTTGGATCCCTATTTCAAATTAAAGAAAGGTTTACTAAAACAAGTTTCTTACCGAATAGTCAAAGCTATTTACTTTTTTGTAAAGAAAATCCATATACCATCGGCTTAAACTTTGGTAGGCGAACTCCTTCAATTACTTTGAGCTTATCGACCTCTAGGATGACCATATATAGAAACAGACATCAAATTAATTACTATATAGATAACCTGTTTTCTATTCAACTAAGTTATTGTTTAAAGCGCTTATCCAAAACAGGTGGGATTTGTAAACTTCTATAAAGGGCCCATTTATTCTGCATCTCCATTGGACACCGGCTAATTCTTAATAAGATAGTGGTCTTCTGATTGTCACTATTATTGTGACAAGGTAGCTGATTTAGTAAATAATCAATACGTAGTATACCTTACTCGATTCTAATATGCTGAGCTGATTTATAAACGTATGATTTAATAACGATATGGGATCGAAATGCCGTTTTGATGTTTTTACTATAGTAGTCCTACCCTTCATCGCGAAAAATAGATATTTAAGATATGTTTATGTAAGGTTTTTGAATAGCTTGAATAGAGGTGTATGACTCAAAGCTATTATATAATACAGCCACCATCTAAACTTTGATTTTAAATCAACTACTGGTATTGTGAATTTGTTTATACAAGTCTGATGTCATTAATAATAGGTCTTACTACAAATGAGCATTTTGCCTGTAGGTGTAAGAGATACTTATAAATAGGTGCACTGTGTTTTCATATGATTTAACGTTTGTAATAGGGTAGGATATTGGAATATTACATAATTAAAACATAGATACCGTTGCTATCTATCGGATCTAATAAGCAAAGGAATCCTTGGATAAAGAGCAAGGGCATACCTGTTTTATATTATAAATTCATAAATCTTCTCTAGGCAGTGGTCTGGAACCTGAAGGTATAGCAGAGTTACATGGTCTATTAATTCCTACTACTCAGACGTACAATAAAGGCAGTATGTTAAAATTGAACAAAACTTGGCATATAATACTTTGAATTATATGCAGTGAAGTACTGTTTAAATACATATATGCTGTATTATAATTAAATAACATACATTTACTAATATTTTATGAAGCTTTTCTGATATAGTTTATAGGATTGTAAGAATGGTACCTTCAAATCACTGCTCAAGTTTTGAAATAAGCCAGCGAGACTCACTGTTTGAGTGTCGGGTTAAATGTTGATTATGTAAAAAACATTGTGCAGCTGTGGATATGTTTGAAAGGTCCAATTATATCCTCTATATCATTATAAAATGAGACCCATAATGATGGTTCTGGCGTAACTAGACAAACTAGTACAGGCTAAATGATGTCAAAGCTAAGATAGTACGTTAGTCATTCAATGAACAACAGCCTCTTACAAATCTAAATGGATTGTCCCAGCCAATACCCTAATAATTTGACATTAAATTACCATATCAGCAACAAATTCCATAGTAAAATCTTATTATTACCTTATATATCTTCGCCGAATGGTTTACCGGCACCATATTGCTACGATTTGAAAGCAGGGTCCTATTTGGAAAGTATATTTTAAATCGGAATCGATTAAATTGCACCTTAGGTAAGCATTCCATTGAAAGGACTGGTAAATATTTGTAGGGCTAGATTTGGCTGTATATAAAAGTGATTCATTTCCAATCCTACCTTTCATTTCAAAATTTGACTTCAACTGGAAATGCAACCCAAAACTTTCAAATTCAACTACGAGACCAACCAGCTGCAACTCAACTTGGTATGCGATAGGTGCCTATCCAACGACTACGACTGTGTACACATAGCTGACGAGGAGGTGTGCAGGCAGTGCAAAGAGGCTGAGTACGTCTGCAGCTCCTACCAGAACACAAGTCCACGCAGCAAAAACAGTTCGCTAAAGCACCTTCTAAATCCACCTCACGGGTTGACTGACGATAACAGCAGCAGCAGCAGTGAGAACTCTTCTCTACTCAACTACAGCCGGCAGGAGCGTAATCCGACATATCCACCAAATTTTTCACTAGATCGATATACGTTCAATGCCAATTCAAGTGACGACAGCAAGCGGGAGGTGCGGAAGCTGTGCTACCTCAACTTTTTGGTATCGTCCAAGGCGGAGCGACTGAACCTACGCTGCCACTGGATCAAACTGATTCACTCCTACTTCAGCTCGCACGACCGACCTATATCAACCAACAACATGATCCAAATTCTGATGCAGATGGATTCGGAGCTGAGATCGGTACGTGACATACAGTTCCTACTATCCTCGATATGCACTCTAGTGCTAGCAGAGCGAGCTAAAGCTAAGGCGTCGTTCGATCACGACTTGTACAGTGAACTCTATGACACCTACAACGAGTCGTTGGCCATACTAAACGAACTTAGGGGTGTATCACAACTCAACCAACCACTACCCAACCTGGTGCAGTGGGGCATCAAGACCCTTGACCAGGCCCAAGCCTTATGTAATTAGAATAGTTGTAATTATTTGTTGTTCTTCTATTATCACCTCTTTATTCACCAATAATCTGGACCTATGTCCAGATGCAAATTGATGCTACACGACTATCGCCACAGGCCACCTCGGGATGGCCATTGTAAACGCTAGCGTCGGTTTGAAATTCTTTATTCAAAAGATTGAATTGGGAAACTCCACCCTTTGTATTTTGAGCTAAAGAGTTGAACCAGTTTGAAATTTTTTATCATAAATAAAAAGTATTTAACTCTCAGAACTTTGATTTGTTGCTTACACTTCAAGAAAAAGTTTGGATTAATTTCGTTCTAAATTTAGCTGTTTAGTAATCTTTTTCCAAAATCTAGGGTTTACCTGGGAAGGATTACTAACCTATTTGCAACTTCAACTTGATTTTGAAGCTGAGTTTCTTGTTATAACTTGTATTCCTTCCTAGAGGAATGGGATTACCCTTATATGGTTACTTGTATGGACTTTTTATTTTTTGGCAGGTTTTCTTTAACGTCCTTCACCCGATAGCTAACTTGGATCAATAAAAATGGCTTGAGCTGTAGAGCAAGAGACTTTAAATATAAAGAAGGGATGCTTTGGTTAATTATTTGTGTATTCAAGTGCCCTGTTGTTGGGATACAAGTAAGCGTTTCAAATCTAAGGATCTGCCTTGCAATTTCTTACCAAAGATTTGTAAAGATACATGAGCTGCAGGAACGTCTACCAAGTATAAGTAAATTCAGATATCGAAGACTATGGATAGAGTATGCTTCATTGTTACACAACCATAGTGAAAATGCACCAATACCAATATTTAAGGGAATAACTTGTTGGTGATCTTTGCTAATTCTGTCCGAATTTAATTGCACCTTCTCTTTGGTAAAGCATAGTACATTTCCAGATAACTTTAAACAGAAGCAGTTCTGTATTTCTTAATCGGTATAGATTAGAACCATGTCAATTTTTTATGCCAGGAAGAACATATGTAAATAGTAAAGAGGAGATATGCAATATTTAGTAATTGGCGAAGTTCAAACGGTATCTGCTTTCTTTTGACGTGTGTATCCTTGGGCTCGGATAAATTCAATATTTAGGATAAATATATAAATACAACCACTCAATTGTTTTCACGGGGCTGCCTCTTACTTTAGAACGTATGTACTATTTTGATGGCATCTGGAACTACTTTAGCACCTTCATTATTAGTGATCGTTTGTTTGGTAACATGATATTTAGTTTATTATATTTCCGCCTATATATTTGGCATCAGCTGTCGAAGCTAATGATAACTAATATAGCTGCTTTAAAATGGTTTGTAAATGGGAAGTTGTTAATCGACTTCTAGATGTGTATATATTTATAATGCAACGGGCACATCTTTAAGGAATAGCCGTATTCTTATCAAAAGCATTCGGTATGTAGGGCTTATTAAAGTATAAATTATTATATAGATAGTATCAAGCCTTCAGAGGAAGACTCATTATCTGTTTACTTAATATTTAGTCTAGAATTTATAAACTTTTGGACATAAGGCCACCTTGGATGCTACATTAAGAGGACTAAAGTTGCCTTATCCAACCATCAAGCCAAAATGAAAAGTATTTGTATTGTAAATATTTTAAATAAAGATCTAGTATGGCACATCTTATATTTTCTTATTGCGCTAAAAAGTACTATAAATGGATTTTCATCAATCTACTTTATAATCCTACATTTTTTGGCTAGCTAAAAACTGATTCATGTTGGGCAGGGGAATCTGACAAAGTAAATAACGGTGAGACCATCAGCGATCAAGACCAGCCAAGAGCACCTATTCTTTTGAGAAATGAGTGATCCACTTCTGAACTCATACAGATGGATAAAATAATGTTTTGAGTACGATTAACGTTTCTGTGTAGGTGCTATTGCCAAACTTAAAGATAGCAACTAACCTATACCATATAATATATGTAATTTTGGCCCGGGATACTATTTGAAAAGTATAATGTAGCTACTGGTTAAATTTACAATGTAAAGAGTACTGTCTAATAGACCTTGAATTAAAACCCTCACGTTCTGAAACTGGGAAAAACTTGATAAAATAAAAAAAACCATTTTTATAGCAATTAATGACACATGTTATGAATTATTTAAAGTAATTTGATACACCGTTAGCATAAACAATTTTGATTATTGATTTGGGTGTATTTTTCTAAAAAGTATGTTCAAGAGGCATCATTTCTTGATACCATTGCAGTTATTCAGCATCCTTAAGTCCAAGACTTCTTTACCAGTGCTGATGCCCTTCATCCTGTTTCGAACCATTATATACCATGTTCAGATTTTACTTACAGTAGAACCAACCTTAATAAACTCATTTAATGAGTTCTTGAAATTATTTAACGTCCTTTGTTTCAATGCCCTAGTAATTGCAGTTTTAATATATTTAATTTTTCAAATTAGAAAGTTATAGTAAAAATCATTAGTATATATTACATTCTTTTGCGTTTCCATTAACTTTATACCTATACTAGTTATTCCTTAACTGTTACTATATTTTGGTTCCTTTATAAAGCTCATAACTCTGCTACAATGCTATTATATTGGTTTAAAATGAAATTTCAGAAGCACTCTTTGCTTACCACTCTCACTTTACTTTGCCAAAGCTTGATATAGTACTGGTGATAAGATCTTGCTTACTAGTATTAAAATATCAAAAGTTAGTAATGTATTTATACCTTACTTTAAATATATTTGTTCTACACACCATATAATACCATTATATTATGAAGGATGTTGGTCTAAAATAGTTTACTCTTTGTCGGTAGTTTTTCGTCAAGCTCTTCCTATCTCCAAGTTAGTCTATGAAAACGTTGGCAAGACTGAATTCTCTAAAGTATGAAAAAACAACGTATTACTCAATATAATATATTATAAAGTTTGGTAAAATGAAAATTTAGATAAATAACTGGATAACTTCAACAATATAAAGAAATATAAAGCCTGTATAACAAAAATAGTTGGATCTCACATAGTAACGCTAGGACCTTGATCGATTTAAACTAACGAAAATTTCCTAGTCAATAGGTAGAAAGTAAAAGAAAGTTAATTTAAAGATCCTGCCTCACCTAACATAATTTTAATTTCCACATGATAAGAATCAATTAAAAGGGATTCAATATATCAATCTATTAACCCTTGATGAGAAATCTAGACAAAGTAAACAAAATATATAAAAGTAAAATAGCGGGGAAGTTGGTGGTACCCGTATCTTATATAACAAAGAGTATTGAAATCGACTAAAGGAGTATACGAGTCGGAATCAAGTTAAAGCGCGATGTAGCGGTGAATTAGGTGCAGTTGTGATAGAGAATTACTTCAAGCCGATATAAGCTCGAGTTCGGTTGACAAAATAGCAATGGAGGGTATGTATTTGAAACTTTGAAACTTGAATGGAAGCATCTATATTTATATGTGCCTACAATCCCAGCCTTTTTGGATATAGGTCTTGGAATATAATTTTCCTTGGATCGAATTGATTTTTCCGGTTTCTACGAAATTATTGCAGTTAATGTCAATAAGAAGCAATATATATACTTTGTAGAATAACTACTATCGTAGTATAATAAACATTTTAAAACATATATGAAAAGCAGTAACAAGCTTAAAAATTACCAGGTCTTGGTGGTTAAGTTATAACAGTACTTCATGTTAGAAGAGTGGAAATCTAATTTTGTTAGTAGGATGTAGTGTAAGACTATTTTATTATGGAGGGTTGATAATATACATCGGGGTCCTACTTGAGTAAGATATATACATCCACTCGATAAGGTTTTAGTATAAGAGAAAGTCTTAAAATTAAGTCGCATTTATGTACAAGCCGATTTCGCAATCGTAGAAGCTGGTGAGGCGTCACATCAAGTAAAATTCGAACTGATTGCTCTGGTTACCCTGGTTGGTCCCTTCGCCATTGCCCTCTCCCTCTGCTGGATCCTCTGGTGGCGGTTTTTCATTGTCCTTGCTGGAGTCTGACTTGTTCTTAGGGCCCCTACGATTCCTAGGGATATCAAAGGTGCAATTCAGGCCACGCTTGATGCAATTGGCGCAGTTGTCAGTGCCGATGAACCTAACGCACTTCCTATGGTTGGTCCGGCAGAAGTCGCAAGCTATCTTGGCGATGGGGTCGACAGTCAGATTCTTGAGTTGTTTATTGGACATTAGGGATGTATATTAGATAAGTAAGTCGCACTTTTAATTTCCAATTAAAAGCAATTTTAAGTTACGATGTACCGCTAGTGGTCGGCTGCAGTTAAAAGTTGTAGTTGATTGAAAGGTGAACGCCTCTACCAGACTAAGAGTTGATAAAATATTTTGAAAAAGTAAACAAGAATCTAACTTTGCTTTGAAACAGTTCTAGTGCTTAAATGACATCGATTTAACTATGCTCATTCCAGGTTCGAATCAAGTTTATTGCCTAATTAAGGTTGGAACCCTGCCCTAAGTTTATAAAACTGAGCCAGTCGCTATGCTCAACTGCCTGCAACCAACGATTTTCATTTAAACTGTTTCCGAACTGCACTTTTTGGACAAAGTGCGACTTGAGGCTTGACTGTTTTACAATAAAGGCAAAAGGCAACATGACTCTGGGATTTCCCGCCGTTTATCCCAAAAGTCGGTAAGCTTGAGCACGCTTAGGAATATCTTTTTAGGTGGTTAATTACGAAATTAATTTTTGTAATAGTTCTCTGGAATTCTTATACCAAAAGGTTCGACAAGAACTTTAGAGGGTAGAAGGTAGGGTGACGAATACCTTATGACCCTATGTCGGCACCTAGTTAGGACAATCTTCTCATAAACCCGATTCATAGATTGAGACCTATGGATATACATATCGGCCTTCAGGTATAACATTTAGTAGCTGGGTCAAGATTTCTCGAGCAGAAATATACTCTAAAGAACAAGGCTTTATCTCAAAAAGCTCTATTTACTGGTTCTAAAGGCATATATTATCCACGAGATTTTCATTTTGCAGTTTATGAATACAAAACTTATACACTCATCTTGATCTACAGCTGAAACAAACAAAGTTGATATTCCAGTATTGACTTTAGATTGCAACTGGCCAGCATCACGTTTGGACTATAAAAGTATGAGGAGGAGCGTATGTATGAGCATCTTTCTTGGAGTAATATCCAAGCTACAGTGCTTTTTCGTTACAAATATAATATATAGAAATCCAAGTATTCATTAGCCCAAAAGTTTTTACCATTTCGTTGAACTAAATCGGTTGGTATAAGTTAGCCTTTGCAAAACTTTTTTAGTCAAATTGATGATACTACTTAATTTATCCCCATATAAAGTCAGATTGCAATTAATTTTTGATAAAGGAGCCCCGCTATTGGAGTAGGAAAAATAATTTAAACGAGTTTTTCCTTTGAGCTTCATTTGATTGATAAGGAGTAAATTAATACAAACTTATTCACAAATCATTTGATTTACTCCTTTTACCTCCATTGGATAATTTAAGCGATCTCCATTTAACTAAAATAAAGTTTGATGAAGCGAATTCATATAGCGAAGCTAACATGTGCGGAAATCCAAAAGACATATTTTGGCGTTGGTTGTTGTAGACACAATAGTATTCATAGCTCCTATATTCCACACTTTTATATTGCTATTGTAACGGTTTATAGGCTTTTGTAGTAAAAAGTTGAATTTAAAGTGATGCCCTATACCGTATAAGGTGCCTCAATTGATGACTTTGAAACTTGTCATTAAATGTACCCCGCATCAAAACATGGCCCTAATAGCTGTAATTGGCACTATTAAATGGATGAGGATATGAAACTAATTGATGGTAACCTTGCCAAGTATGTAGGTTAGCCATTCTGGGATCTGGACTACTTTTGTGATGGAACATCTTTTGTTCTAGAATTTTAGAAACTATTCAGATATTTAAACCTAATTTTAAAGCTTTAGCATCAAATTTCTCTCAATTTATATGTAAAGTACTGCATAAATAGTGTTAAAACTAGTACAAACCAGTTGAAGCATCGTGTTTTGATAATTGTAAATTTTCATTTCTTTAATATATGTTCCATCACTATTAAATTTTATTATTGTATTAACACATGTGTTTAACATAGTTAAGTTTTAAATGAAATTAATACATACAAAGCTATGCTTCGAACTCTTGGAGGAAACAGCACCTATATTGACCTGAGTGAAAAGAGCCTAAGTAGGCATGAATAACACCAAATTACGTGCCCATATGAAGCCCTTTTCTTGGTTTTGTAAGTATAAAAGTTAGTTCTAGCAATATGAAAATAGCAAACACTCAGAACAAAGATGTGTTTGGGTATTTTTATCAATCCAAAATCATTGAAAATTGCTTGATGACTACCTGATATATAGTCAAAGATACCTTCAGTAGCTATAAGCATGCCAATATATCTTAGTGATGGTATTCTTTGTTCCACAGAGCTAAAAATTTGCAATATAGTATTCCCAGCGCCAAGTGGGAGTAAAATAGTATAATTCATGAAATACTTTTAATAGTTTGGAATTTTAAACGATATGATTGGCTAACATGATAAAATTTATGAGTTAAACTCAAGACACTAAGAGTACTATAATTTAACCAGACTAAATTACGTACCCCGAATTTACATACATCCAATTATTTTTATACATATGTTATAGAAGACTTCAATTATGTGTCCTTGAATAATTTAAGGCAGCTACATTGCGATTTTGTTTTTCGTATAGGATATATAATACAGGAGCAAAAAATCGTAAACAAGGGCATCAATATGCTTTGGTTTGTCAAATAATGGATATATGGTATTTGCAAATAGATATAGTAAAGGGAAAACAAGGCAGTTATTAAAACAAAGGCAATGTAAATATGTTAGTATTGGTGTATGGATATTTATAATATGGCTTTGAACGATAAAGACAATAATATGCATATATATGAATAAAACAGCCAACACATAAAACACTCTTAAATTTTATTCCCATAAATGAGAGCTAATCACATGCCAAAGTTTTTTATATATAAAAAACTAACTATACTATACCAATTTAAAACCTAAAGTTTACCCTGGGCGGTAGACTTCCAGTCGTAGGAGGTGTTGCGCTTGTATCCATACTTTTCGACAAAGGCGTTCAAGCTAGCGGGGCCACGGGTACCGTAGGCGTAAGGCTCACACTTGATATCCTTACTGTCGATCTGGTGCAGGATAGGAGTGAAAATCCTCCATGAGGCATCCAATTCGTCGTCACGTACGAAGTTGGAGTGGTTGCTGTTGAGCACATCTAGAATTAAAGCTTCGTAGGCATCGGGGATGCGCTGGTTGGGGAAGCGTTGCTTGTAAGTTAGGTCCAACTCGGTGGTTACCGACTTCATCTCAAGGCCGGGCAGCTTGTTCTGGAACTTGACATAGACAGCTTCGTTGGGCTGGAGGCGGATGACCAACTCATTGCGGGTGACGTCAGGGAAGATGTTGCCAACTGACTCGCGGAATTGGATTCGGATATCAACCTTGTGCTCATCCAAAGCTATACATCATAGACATTAATATGGATTTTTTAAAACAAGTTACCTTTGCCACTTTTGACTATGAAGGGGACACCAGCCCATCGTTCGTTATCGATGTGAAGGGCCAAGGCGGCGAAGGTGGGGGTGTTGGATTCGGGGTTGACACCCTTGTCGTCCTTGTACCCGGGCTTGCTACCATCTTCAGATTGGACGTACTGGCCAACTATGACTTCTTCTGGCTTGACAGGGCGGATACAACGTAGTACCTTTACCTTCTCATCACGGATCTGTTCAGCGTCCAGAGAGATGGGCTTCTCCATGGCTAAGTAGCACAGTACCTGGATCAGATGGTTCTGAATGATATCACGGATGATACCAAACTCATCAAAGTACCCACCACGGCCTTCGGTACCGAAAGGCTCTTTGAAAGTGATCTGTACGTTATCGATATGAGTGCGGTTCCAAACGGCACCGAAGAAGACATTGGCGAAGCGCAGTGGGATGATGTTCTTGACCATCTCCTTACCGAGGTAGTGGTCGATACGATAAATCTGCTTACTTAGTCATAGTGTATAAATAAAAAATACCTCTTCTTCAGTCCACAAAGCTGACAGCTTCTTACCAAGCTCCAGCGAGGAGTCGGTATCCATACCAAAAGGCTTCTCGACGATAAGACGGTTGACTCCATCCTTAAGGTAGCAGTTGGCCTTGAGACCCTTACCTACGTCACCGTAGACGGAGGGGGGTAGTGCCAGATAGAATATACGACGACGGCTCTTGGCTCCTTGCTCATATTTCTCAATCTCTTTGGTAAGGTTCTGGAAGTCCTGGTCCTTGTCATAGGAGCCTTTGACGTAGTGGTTGAGCTCCAAAAACTTGGCAACCTTGCCCTTGTCGTCATCAGATTTGGCAAGCTTCTCGGAGATGCGAGTGTGGAAGGTAGCTTTGTCCATCTCGGAGCGGGCATACCCTAGGATGGTCGTGTTTTGGGGCATAAAGTCGTGTTTGAAGACCCCAAACAAAGCTGGGAAAGTCTTCTTTTTGGCCAAGTCGCCTGAGGCTCCAAGGACTGGCAATTCGATTAGTCAAATCAAAAAATATAGGGAAATATATGCTTACCGACGAATACAGTTGAATCGAATGACATAGTGGTTCTTGTTCTTTGTGTTTTTTGAATGTTGGGAGAGAAAAGCTTTACTGTGTAGGTTTGAGTTGCAGTACTTTATCTAGCTCTGAAAACTGTAGGTTGCTGCCATTTGGTAAGCAGATTACTAATCGGCTTGCGTCATTACTAAATTCACCCATTTCATGGTTACGTCTTGACATCTACCAATCATAGGCTTGAAAAGGAGCAGTTTTTGACTCTAATGAAGATGAATAATAGGCTTGAATTCAAGACAAAAGTAACTTGCTTGGTGGCTTAGAGTTTACCCTGGTCCAGCAACTTTGTGCGAATGCTACCGGGCAATGAGCATATATAGTTGCAGTATGTATAAGCTATTGTTGAAGCTGCCTAGCTACTTGTAAATCAGTAATGGGAGTTCGCTAATATGACAGTTTAGTGCAGGTAATATTATTAAGACTGCCTTATCATTAGTAAAAGCTCCAAGTTACTCCATAGAGTTGTAATACAATTCCAAACTGATCTCTATGCTGGAACAGTAATCCCAAGCCTTAGTTCAAGAATCCAAAAACGTCAAATACCATCAACTTTGAAGGTTTAGGCTATTGATCGAAATGGAGAAAGTATATACAGTCTTTAGAGATAGGTTTGAAAATGTGATACTAATTCCAAACTACCTGCATCATAACTAAAATTAATAGTTATCTTAGAATGCACTTAGTTTGGGATTTAATTTGAGCCATTTCCAAGAACTTTTAATGATGGACTTGAAGACATACTGCACTTCAACACGAAATTTACAATTAGTAGATGGAAAAAGTGCGAGTCCATTAGTGCTTTTACGCTATATCAGCTTGCAAATAGTGAGCTTAAAATTAAGATCCATCATGGAACTATGCTATAGTCAGCACAATTTACGTTTGTCGGCCCGAAGTTTATTTTATCAAGCCTAAGCGCTGATATCCTAAACTATGTATTGAAATTTATTGTGGATAACTCAGTTTACATTGGCTTACCTGTAAAGCTTTATTCGACCTGAATAAGATGCTATAAGCACCATTTTAAGTAACAATCAACTTGACAACTATTCGTTAACCAAATAGCTTTTATAATAACTAGATTTCGATCCTCTTAACCATGAACTCAACAACCTAGATAACACATTCTCTACTTTGTAATCCATCAGCTCTGATGTACAAACCATATATATACCTTCAACGTCCTACCAGATACCACCTTTAGACTTGAAGCTTCATCTTAGAAATCTAAAGTAGTATATTTCCACTTACCTCTGCAGACTTCAATCCAGCGAAAAAGTTTAATCAAGTCTGTTTCAAGTCAAAATTCCAACACCTTTTTAGTTTTGTAAAGGTTTATTCAACTACCTTCTACCATTAGATAGGAAGGCTCTATAAATAAACTAAATAGTATTGATCTCAGCTAAGCTTATTCAATATATTTTCATCATCTCTCTCCTACTTATTAATCTTGATAAACATCATAAAAGCTTTACTTTTAGGATGATAGTAAAAGATCAACAACACTGGCATTTTATAAAATAGCGTCAAGGACATTAAAAAAGTAGAATGGGTTGATAGCATCTAATGTATTTTAAATCGTGATATTCTTATACTCGTATCCTATCAACAAAATTTGGAGATATGTCGATATAATATAGTTCACTTTATCCTGCTAATACTGATCTCTAATTTGGAAACTCATTCTAACTGTCACTATCTTTGACTGATCGTTGATGATTCTTTAGTTCTATGTTGATGGATCCCTATTCTTCAACTCAAAAAGCACTTTAGAAGTTAGTTTTTCTCATTCAGCTTTTGTAGTTTTGGAGTTCAAGCATACTGGAATGAAAAGTTGTATATATACCTTTATACAAAGGAGGTTCAACAAGCTAAAAGATTATCAATATGTAAGGTCCAAGAAAGTGCTGCTGGATCTAAATAATTATGGCGTTATAATAGGAGCATACGATACGCTGGATCGGGAAAGTAGAACTAATGCCTACCACTATATTAGTAACATCAATCGCCTAAAGGAGGTGAATCCTAAGGATGGCTAGGAGGATCAGGAAGTAGTAAGAGGCTGGAAGAACGAAAAGTTCAAACCATATAGTGGGCTAGGCTGGTAAATGAAGATGCTTACTAAGAACAAGATTTTATTCATAGGTTAGAGAACGAAATCAGGCTGCTGAGTAACAGCTAGAGGTAGCAAGTAGAATATTGTCAAAATGTTGGTTTCGAATAGTAATTAAAAAGTTTAAATACCTCTTTGATATCTTGGCAGTAGTTATAGTAAATAAATTATATTTATCTGTTCTCGGCTAAACTACTATATAAATTAACTAAATTTAGGCCAAGCTTTAGCCAAGCCAGTGATAATATCAACTGCTATTGGTGAATTTACAAATATTGGGAAATTAGTATCCAATATTATACTGCTGATTGTTTGAGTTCTTAAAGTATGTTTAAAGTTAAGAGAAAGGAAGTAACCAAGGTAATCAAGAAATTTGATGGGTAAGACAGGTTCGTAACCATTTTGATTACGAATTGAGAAGTTAGAAGATGAAGAGTTGGTAGGAAAAGTGACTAGGCCAATGGCCCAGTGACAGGGATTGTAACAACCTTGGTCGTTACAAAAAGTATGAGCCGCTAAATTATACAGCTGGTCTTGAGCATTCTAAGTGATAGGCTTGGCAGTTTAACTTAATAAAGGTTTTTTGTAGTGGAAGTTATATTTGGAAGTGATGTTCCATTATTTGGAAATAATATTTGTAATAATATATTCGAGAAGCAAGTACTTGATATATAATTCGAGATAAGAGTACGATACAGGTACACATTTTTTAAACTGACGCTCTTACTTTTTAATAGACAATGAAACTAGCAACCTACAAACCGATACTATTCATACTGTTAACTATAGTGCTCACTTTACTGCTGCTGAAACCACAGCTTCTAGTATATACGATAATGTTCCACTCTATAAAGTATTTGTTGCTCTATTCGATACTTGGCCTACTTATTAAAATTCCCAGCTACCTTTCGCCTATATTCCTGTTTCTAATAGTCAACGACACTCTAAGTTACATACACTACAATGATATAAGTTTAAAAATTCCATTCAACGATCCAAATCCAATATATCTAAACACAAATACAACTATCGATTTCAAGTTACCCAAAAAGTTGACCAACTTCAAGCCTCTAACCGAGCCTTTTCATACATCCTACCTATCCAAACAAATAGATCCCACTAAACCTTTCTACTTTATAACCTCTAACTTCTACAACAACGGTATCCAACTAGAAATCTTTCGACAAGAGATCGACAACTTTATAAGTTTAGTAGGTAAAGATCAAGTCTTCATCTCCATAGTTGAATCCAATTCAATTGACAACACCTATAAGAACTTGGTAGCGTATTCCAGTTATTTGAAGTCGAACAAAGTAAGTCATGAATTCAGCTTGAATGTGCCAATTTTACCTACCCACAACCAACTGGCTCACTTTTTGAAAGTGAGCAAGCAGTTCGACGATCAAAAGCTTGTCACCTACTACAAAAGTTTGAATTCGGTAGATCGTATTGACAAGCTGGCTTACTTACGAAACTTACTTTTTAAACCACTGTTGGCTAGCACTTCTTTTAAAAACGTGCCTTTCCATGCCGACTCCAAGGTAATAGTTTTGAATGACGTACTGTTCTTCTACCAAGATTTAGTGCAGCTTATCAACACCAGAAATGGAGATTACGATCTAGTATGTGGTAGCGATTACGAAGGGGTTGGTCTATACGACACCTGGGTAGTTCGCGATTCCAATGGATACCAGCTTTCCTTCATGTACCCCCACTTCAAATCTCTATCGGACGCAACCAAGATTTACAATAATGAACCTGCTAAAGTTTCTACCTGTTGGAACGGTGGTATAATCTTCAACTTCAAATTTTTCAAGCAAAACTTTGTCGATAAATCCGTCCAATTCAAATCCAATGACTATGACGACGATACCAAATGTATCAGTTCGGAATGCTTCAACATCTTTTTGGAATTCTTTACATTTAATAAGAAGGTCAATGGATTCATTAACTTTGATGTCAAGTTTGGGTATCAGTTTAGGTACTACTATTTGTGGAAGGAGGTTTTAAATTGGAAAGTGGTAAGGTTCGTCTACTTTCAATTGAAATTGGCATTGGAGGAGGAAGGTAGGTTTAGTAGCAGGTTGTACTATAAGTTTAAGGATAGAGTTGGATTATCTAACTTCAAGTTCCAGTGTATAGGGTAAAAATTGGAAAATATAAAGGTTCGATTATATAGCTTTTGTCTAAGCTAAATAAATATTTAATATATTCGCTATGGGTTTATATTTTTTGATATCGATGGTATTTATGCTAAATAGGGCAATTGTGCAAGTATAACAAACTGTTACTAACCTTAACAGTTAATTACTTCATATTATACATTTTGTATAAGAATGGTCTGTCATAGGTGGAATATAAAAGTAAGTGGAGGTTGTTTTAGCTTTCCGCCATCTTTACAAGGTTTATTGCACATTTTTAAAGTTCAATTTAGTAAGAGTTGGTGCTTTTATAAGTTTACCTCCAATCAGTTTAAAGTCCATATATATAGGACAGGTAAGACAGATAGAAAATTTGACTAACTTTGGTTTAGGAGATATATAGAGCATTTTTTGAAAAAACAAGTGTATTCCAGCCACAAATGGATAGCTTTTGTGGCACTGATAACCAGTAATTAATAATCAATTGTACATTGTATAGTAGGCTGGTATTACAGCTTCCGCTAAGCTTCTTGGTTATCAGTTACTGGGTATTAGTGCTATGAAAGCTAACTAGTATTCCAAAAAATTGGCAGTCTCAATAGTGTTGAACATCGACATATCTTTCTATCTTTTATATATTTATATCAGGTTGATACGATTTAAGCAAATATAGGTAGCGACGTCTAGGTCCCTTCCAAGTACTCGTGACCTTGGTCACAAGCACGTATTTTAAGCGTGAATTCTCAAAAGCACTCTTGGTTTATTGACGTAGATTTGTAGCTATAATTCATGAATAGATCACGATGTTCGTGCAATCTAACTTGAACGGGAACTCTATTTTGTAGTTACCTTTTGGTTTTGGGATGATTAGCTCTATTGTGTTTTTGCTTGTTAGGATATAAATATCTAAACGCCAATGGGCTTCGAATTACAAAGTAAAGGTTGTAGATGATTGGATGTGGTTTTTTAGATATCTTATTTGCATATTTTACAGCAGTATTTAATCTGATATAACCCAGCTAACTTATTTATACCAACCATCATATCTTTCATGCCTATGAAAATTAATTCCACAAGATCCATAGCACACCAATTGGCATGCTACTTTTTACATAGGCAAAGTAAATATGAGGTTGGATACCAAACGAATAGTGTTACTACCCATCACCGCATTTTTAAGCTCTCCAAACTAAAGTTTTGAGCAATCAAAGTAATTTATCCCAACCTCGCCTTCCCAGCCTACCGTATAGGCAGATAGAATGGAGAGGGAATAACTAAGACCCCTTCCAAACCAACATTCTTTGAGAAGTATTCCAAGCTATGTGATTCTACTACAGTTTAAATTTAGAAGTTTAGCTTCGAGCATGACATAGGTGACTCGAAATACTTTTCCAAAAAGATCACGTTACCTCGCCACATCTACACTTCCACCAATAGATTCCGAGGAAACGAATATTGACGAGAAACTACTCGCTCAAATTTAAAATTTGGAGTTCGGATGGTATAATTTAAAGTTCACAACTAGTCATGAGGCACTTGCTACTTGAAGCTTAACTTACACCAATGGAAAGTGTAGCTCAACAGCTTGAAGTATAAATAGTTTTAGCTGCCACCTCTCTTGCAAAAACTAGTTATCTCTAATTTAATTCACCTAAAAGTATATAATTTCGCCATGAAGTACTTCACCCTCGCCTTGGTTGCTATTTCAACCGTACTTTCCGCCTCCTACCCCGTCGGTAAGTATCAAGTTCCAACTACTACGTTTTCACCTATATCTTCTATTCCAGTCTCGAGAGCCTTTTACTAACATTTATATTCTAGCTATCACCCGCCCCAACGGCGAGAAGGCTAACATCGGCCCCGGCCCCGGATGCTTCGGTACCCAAGGCCCCGTTTCCAAAGTAGAGATCCCCCAGAACGCCTTGGTCGTCTTCTACTCCGACTACAACTGCAAGGGTTCCATCACCTACGACCGTCTAGCTGGTGTCTACGCTTTAGAATCCCCCATCACTGACGTCAAGTCCATCGAGATCATCGATCTGCTCAACGAGAAGTGCTCGGCCTAAAATTTTTATATCGCACTAATGCTACGCCGTCAAAGGCACGGATAAGTTTTCGAACAATAACTTTGATTAATTTATGGTTAATAAATAGTTTTTATGAAGTTGTAATTTAGTTCTCGTTTCTTATAGTTGCAGAGGTTTTGTGGTGGTACTAGTGGGTGGTTCGATCGGCTAACTTTCCAGTTTAATATAGTAGCTTACACTTACCTAGATCTATTACGAATCTGTCCTGCCTTTAAAGTGCCTATATTTATCAGTTTTAAATAGCTTTATTTATTATACTTTTGATATAAAGGTATCGCTGTCTTCGAATTTGTAGTGGAATATCCAAGATTTCGAGTGGACCTTTTCTCATTTCAAATCGCAAATTATCCGGAAAAATTACAGAACAGTTCTTAGTTTATGATTGGCTTATTTATAGTATCCTAACTTATACCCTAGTTCTTGGGACGATAGACAGTAACTTCAATGAAAATAGTTGGATTTTAAACAAACTTCAACTAGACTAGCTACAAGTTTAAACCACTACTCGTTGGGGCTTCCTATACGTTACAATCTTATAGTTTCACATACATTTTCGCTCTGAGTGGTGTATCAATGATTTCACATTGATTTTTCATTATAACATACACGTTCAAGACAAGGCTATCAACCTGGATATAAAAGTTGAAGATATATTCACCTCAATAATTTCTAATTCGACTTATTTCAAGCATGTATTTGGTAGGACATCTTGCAGCTGCAACCTCAACTTCGAAGTTATGAGTTTTTGAAGTCCAAACATTTGCAAAAGTTTAGACACTAGCCCTCAATGTCTTAGGTGATTGACGAACTGTACGAACTCTACATGCTTTTTCAACGTACAGGCAATTATATGAAGAGCTAAGTATTCGTACTTGAATACTATTTTGAAGGAAAATAGTAGACTTTCGAAACCCAACTTTTATATACAAGTCTGGAATTAGGTCTACTGGAAGTAAAGTTAATCTGGATGGCCAAACTACAAACCCCACCTTCAACACCAGCTAATTAATTTCCCTGAAAGGACCTATATGAAGGCTAATCCTCATTACCAGCCTAGGCATCAGAGTTTGCGAATTTCTCTAATCAATAGAATCTATCGATGGTATTTGGAAAGTTTGATGGTGCGATAAACGTGATAGCAATTTGATAGATGCTGTAAGTTATCTACAGGTAGGTCGATATTAAACACTCTTCGATTTCGAGTGGATAATAGAAATGAATATACCTATGAAGAAACTAATCATAATTTTATATGAGCCTTCGAAGGATAACCAAGTAAAAGCAAATCGATCTTGAAGCGAAGTTTACTTGAGGCTATCAACACACGTATACAAGCTCTAGAATCTCAGATAGAAAGCGTAATCAGTTGGATGGAAGCACTTGGCTACGATTGTTCATCCAAAAGTCGGAACCCAGTACATGATATGACAATCAACAGCTCAATAGCAATCTACTTTCAGGTAGTCCAGTACTTAGCCTGAGCTTCCAAGCAACTTCAACTTCTGAAGAACAAAAAGTGTCTTAGAAAGGTAGATAAGAAGGATCTTTATTATAAAGTACAGAAGATAGAATATAGCATCGATCGAATCACTACATTAATTACTACATATGCTTCCAAAAGGACATCGATACGAAGCCGAACCAGTTTCAACATTCGAACTACCGATCCGTTGACATTCATTAACTACGGCAAGTTCCTACAACTTGGATTCCACGCCATAGACTGCTACCTTTCTGTATATAAAATCATCTTTAAACCGAATGATATTTTCACCTCAATCAAATCCAGGCAACTCAGTCTTCTGTCTTACGCCTTGATAGCTTTACTCAGTAAGTTTGCAGATTCAACCGATACTTTCACCTTCTCAGCTGTATTTTATCACACACTTCCATCAGCCAAGAAGATGATATCGGAAACTTATAACCAGCCATCAATATCCAACCTCAAGGTGCTAATTCTGTTAAGTAGAGTCGCTGGTATGGATTGTAACTATGACCTCAAGCTTTACTACTACAGCTTGGCCCTTCAAATGGGTAGATTACTTCGATTGAATTGTATAGACGATGATTTGAATGGCTCAAATTGTATCATGGATTCAACTTTCGATAGAAAGGAAGGTCGTACACTGTGGAATCTGCTACTCCTAGAGTTCATCGAGATGCAGACCGTAACTCCCAGTCTCACCAATACCAAGCTTATGTTTAGCAGCTATGTAGAACGTATAAAGACAAATCTTAATGAAATGAACGGCAGTTTCTACTTCTACAACACGTCGCTTTGGAAACCTTTTCCATTGACCGACGTCAGCGACCTCATGTACTTTATCTACAGCTGCGTCAAATACCTCGAGTTTTCCGATCCCAACTTTGATAATTTATCTTTAGCTGAGCTCCGGGTACCTGACCAGGTGTTTGTCCCTATAGCATTGCACGTTGAGGCCATCATAGGTATTTCTATCAACCCACCTCAACATTACTGTAGCTTCAAAAGTCTTAGCACGATGCCAACTTCTTTTATCTATAATTTTTTGAACCCCTACTGTAGCCAACATTCCAAGATAGCACTGATGCGTTACTCTCAACTTCTGCTGAGCGGGTATTTGTACCTCCTTCTGCCGGTTCTATTAAGCAGCCCAAGACCTGTAAAGCTAAGCGCATCTGATACGATCAAACTTATCCGAATTGTACACCTCCTTCTGTGTATATACGTATACATCGTACCTATGCATTTAAAGAAAGTAGCCCAGCAGCTTTATCCTGGAGTGGAAGGATCTGCAAAGTTCATAAATGGATTGGATGATTATCTTGTGAAGTATAAAGGCTTAGAACGTAGTCCCAATCAATTACTAGCTGAAATAATCGACAACAGTCTGTATTTCCAGTTCCGACAGTTTCAGTTTCGAGATCTAGCTGATTTTATGTTCGTCTATCTCAACTTAGTTCATTTCAACGATCATTATGAATTAGGTATCGATCTAGACATTATTCAACCTCGAATAGTTCTTATAATGGATATCCTCCAGTTGGCTAATAGTTGTCCACTATCAGTCGAGAGGATGGATGCCACCCACGTATTAGCCAAGCTGAAAAAGTACGTTGGAAGGTACGGTCTAAGCTCAGAATTCATCAATACAGGATCAGCTTGAAAAGGGTGTTTGTCCTATCTATAGAATGGTTGAAGCTCTTAAGCCTCCGATGTACAGCCATCTTGGACAGCATATAAAGTTTAAATGTAAAGAGTTAAAATTACAAGCTCCACAAGTAATAAAATAGATATAAAAATCCTGATAAGGTTATGTGTTTAACTATATATATGAAGAAGTTAAATACGTCCAGGTAGTAACCAAATTTTGGTTTGTGTTGATGGATGAAGATGTAATGGTTGATAGGTTTGTAGATTAACTTGTAAAAGTATTAGTTCTCTTTAAAGGCAAACAGTTGCACAGTAGCTAATTGGTAGTAAAGCTATCCTTCCAAGTATCAGATTGCTTTATAACGTATACAGACTGTTTATCTCAGTTAAATTAAATGGAGTAAAATTCCAGTATGGAAAAACCTTTCATTGTAACATCTATATCCACTTTCTTTTAAAGTCTAACAAGCCTATCTTCTCCTTGATATCTTTTACTTGTTGCAAGAAATACTATCAAAAATGTGCTTTTTCCATTAATATATACAAATTTAGTTCAAACTGCAATATCAGGGATCTCAAATTTTGATGACAGAATTTCGAGTTTGGTTCAAATCCTACAAACTTTTTCAGAGGCTTCATCAGCTGCAGGAAGGAATCGAACAATCAACTCAGTTATAGAGATAGAGAAGTCAGCAAGTTCACTATACAAATATATATGACCAACTAATAACAGTTATATTTTTAAGGAGATATGGTTACTAGGCTACTAAACAATTTAAATAAACTTAAATTTCAACCTCCCAACCTCAAGTTAAACTTGCGATACAAACATAAATTGCCAGAACCGTTGTTGAGCCAACTAGTTGATGATAAGCTAAAGCTAAGTGAAAGTTACAATCCAGTAAACCTTTCATTATTTTACATTATTTACATTTTTTAGGCCAAAGTTGAGAAAGGTTGGTACGATTTTTGGGAAAAGAATGGTAGGCTTTTTTCTATAAACACTTTTGCTGACCTTTTTAAATTAGAATACTTTACAAAAGGTGATGCTAAGAAGCCTTTTACCATGTTGTTACCTCCACCCAACGTAACTGGTAAATTACATTTGGGTCATGGGTTAACTTTTACCATCCAAGTAACTACTTTAACCTTTTTATTAAAATATATTCAAAAGTTTTCTATTTTTAATTGGTAGGATACATTAGCTCGATATTACCGTATGCGGGGATCTAAAGTTAACTTGATATTGGGGTACGACCATGCCGGCATAGCAACCGAATCCATAGTCGAGCGACACTTACTTCAAACTCAAAATATAACCAAGCGGGATATCGACCAACGGACTTTCTTGAAAGAGATCAACAAGTTTCAATTGAACAACAGGAACGTTATAGAAGGTCAGGTCAAGAGGCTTGGGCTAAGTTTCCACAAAGAGGAGTTATATTTTACTCTTGACGATAAAAGAAGCAGACGAGTCAAGGAGACGTTTATCAAGCTGTTTAAGGATGGGATTATCTTCCGAAGAGTAGGTCTGATCAACTTCTGCTTCAAGTTGAATACTGTCATCTCCGATATTGAAGTAACTGGAACGTCCTTTTTGCTGTTTTAATAGGTTTTAATAGGTAGATAGTCAAGTTTACGATAAACCACAGATTCTGTCGATCCAAAGTTCCAACTCGGAGCCGGTGGATCTGGAGGTTGGTTATGTCTACTACGTGGATTACGATACCCCCGACGGTGAAAAGATAGTAGTGGCAACTACCAGACCCGAAACTATGTTGGGAGATGAGTTGCTGGCAGTACATCCCGATGATACCCGATACAAAGTAAAAATTCGTGTATATTTATACTAACTATAATGCCTATTCTTTATAGCATCTTATAGGGAAATATGCTTACCATCCAATAATCAAGAACAAGAAGTTGAAAATAGTAGCCGACCCAATATTGGTAGATATGGAGGTTTATACCGGTGTAGTGAAGGTTACACCGGCCCACGATCCTAACGACCTAGCGGCTTACTTGCGTCAAAATTCCGATCTTGATATGAATCAGCTGGTCCAGTATGACACCTTCGACGACCGAGGTCATATCATCCCATCCGAGAGCTGGCCCCAGCTTTCTAACCTTCCCCGACTGCAAGCTCGAAAAGCTATCGTCGACTTGTTGAAGAAGGAGAACCGAGTGAAGCAGGCACCTATCGAAGGAAACTACATCATAAGGAGGTGCTCCAAATCAGGAGATCTAGTCGAGTTCAAGCTTAAACCACAGTGGTTCTTGGATCTGAAGGCCATGGTACCTAGCACCAGAAAGCTAGTCGATCAGGATAAGTTAACGTTCCTACCTTCCAACTTCAAGACGGATTTCTTGAGATGGATCGACAGGGTCGAGCCCTGGTGCATATCTAGACAACTGGTTTGGGGCCATCCTATACCCGCCTTCACCTGTGAAATCAAATCGGATTTGAATCTAACTGACACTGAGCTGCAGCTATACAAATTGAAAATCAAGGACAACTGGTTCGTGTCAGAAAATTTACAGGAAGCCAACAAACATATGCTTGAAATTTTAGATGGAAATAGTAAATTGATGGAAAAATTGGTCATCAAACAGGATCCCGACGTCTTGGATACCTGGTTCTCATCGGCTTTACTACCTCTATCCACTAACCTAACCTGGCAAGGGCCCAATTCCAATGATAATCTACAAAATTATCCCACTGATCTCTTGGAAACTGGTAGTGATATCCTATTCTTCTGGGTAGTTCGAATGTCGTTACTATGTAGCTACCTGACTCCTCAACTCCAGCAACCACCGTTCAAGCAGGTACTACTCCACCCTATGGTCCGTGACAAGCTGGGTAGGAAGATGTCCAAAAGTTTAGGAAACGTCATCGACCTCTTTCACATAATCGACGGTATCGATTTAAAGACTTGGACCCGACAGTTAGAGGATAACACTTACTTACCCGCTAAGGAGAAGCAGATCAGCTTAGCTAACTTCCAGAAGGAATTCCCCAACGGAATGGATACCAATGGGGCTGATGCTCTACGCTTTGCTCTGTTGAGCTACTTGCAACAGGGAAGGCAGATCAACTTGAACTTGGATATCGTAGTAAGTGGGAGACACTTTGGTAATAAGGTCTGGCAGATCGTCAAATATCTACTGCAACTTAAAGATGGCATTGAGGGTTCGACTGCACATGCGACTAGAGATATGGAACTAATGATCCAATCTCCGGCCCAACACTATGTAATTTCCAACTTGAATTCTTTGATCGAAAGTTGTAACATGGCTGTTGAAGAGCGGCTTCTGTTTAAGCTGCCCAACGACATACGAAATTTTATCAACGTGGTCTTGAGTGATCATTTCATCCCGCTGACTAAAGGCTCGAAGGATATCAATGACGTCCTACTACTAGATTTTACTTTGAAGCAGGTAGTTAAGTTACTACATCCAGTTATGCCTTACCTAACCGAAACTCTGTGGTATCACTTACATTTCCCCAAAGAAGTGGAACCTCTAATCATTCAAGAGTATCCAACTAAAAAGATGGATCTAGCAGATGAAAGTCAACATAGAGAATTTGTTCAAAGGTTCGAATTCTTCACCGAGTTGTTGCATTCGATTCGATCTTTAAAAAACTCTTACAGTGGACTGAAGGATGTGGAGCTACGAATGAACCCTAGCATTGATGGAGATAAGAACGATATGTTAATGGATAGTTTAAAGTTGGATACGGATTCGTACATCCATAGGATCGAAAAGTTAACTAAATGTTCAATCCATATTCATTCGAATAGCAATCTTGACCAGTTCGACTTTAAGGATGGTATCAAAGTAGGTAGTACCAACTTTATAGCTTTACCCAATTTGAAAACCTTAATTCAAAAAGAAGGTAATAGTACTGGGAAAGATGACGATAAAGTAAAGTTGTCCAACTTGAAGAAATCAGCTAAAGCGATGGAGAAGATAATTAATATTTTGAGCTCGCGAACTTCGGAAAACTACTTCAAGGTAGAAGACAAGGTCAAGTTGAAGCAAGAGATCAGTTTGAAACGATTGATGGAGGAGTTAAAAGCCTTGGAGAATAAATTATAGGTGTTTATTTTTATATGCTTTTTTGGAGTTTAATGAAGTTGTAGATATTGTATAAATGCTTTAGTTGAACCTGCTGAGACTTGAAGGTTTGTGTTTTTGTCAATAAACATATCGAGATATTACCTTAGTTTTTCAATCAAATAGCATTTTAACTTTGAAATCTAAAAAAAGCTATAGTTTATAACTCATTTATAGTATTATATATATATTATTAGTTAATGTAGGGCACTTTACAACCGTACTAACAATTCAACCTGATGCTGTAAGTACAGCTATATTTAATTCTTGTACATACGTAAAATTCTCCAATTCTATTAGTAAGAGTTTGAGGAGTGCTGATATGAGGTGATTAATGTCTACTGTAGGATATTACTATTCCCTAATCAGCAGATATAAGTATCGTTTAGTATAAAACCATTCAATTCCTTTATGTATAGTTGAAAACCCTTAGCCTACTTATAAAGGTTGGACTAGAGTCTATAAAATAGGAAAAAAAGGTGAGATATTTTAGAAATTATCTGCTTTTATATATATTTGGTTATAAACTCGAAATCTAAACATCTTACCATGGCTTTTGTAATATATTACATACAATATAAAGTTACTTGGTTTTGACTCAAAGTACAGACTTCCCAAACAGCTGTGATGTAAACTTTGAGATAAATAAGATATCAAATGAATGCAGATATAGGAACAATTATAGGAAGTCTCATTGGTTATCTATTTATAACTAAGGCTTGTTGAAAACAATCAATTTCTAAAGCTCGGTTCATTCAAATCAACTTTGTTCAAAGAGCTTCAAGTCTCGAAGACAAGGAAGAATTGCAACTTCGAATATAAGAACCAACAGGCAGTTCTATCAACCCGACTTTTTTTAAAATAGTATACGATGTTGCGGGTAAGGTCTAAACCAATCCTCAAGTGCAACTTCAATTTGAATACCTACTCAAAATTTCAAAGATTGCCAACCTATCGACCTATCAACAGCTTGCTGAAAACTCAGCATTTGAACACAAAAGTTCTATCACCATCGAAAAATCTAAATTTACATCTAGAATATGGAAAGCAACTACAGTCAAACCGAAGTATAAGTTCGACAAGTCCAACTAGAGCCTCTCTGTTCCTGAACGGCCCCATCCTAAAGTTAATAGAGGTAAGTAGTCGCATATCGATAGTACTTCTACCCTACTTTTATCGGTACAATCTCTTCAAAACGCATCCAAGGTCCAAGTATCTACTAGGCATGCCTCTCTTATTACTAGTCTTTTTAACTTTGGTATCCATCGAGTACTGTCCCTACACCAACACCTACCGAATAATTTATTTGAATGAGGAGGAGGAAATTAAAAGCACTAAACCCTACGCCGAATTATTCCTCCAGAGCATGAAAGTTGTAGATTTGAACGACAGCTTCAAAGACTACACTTTGTTGAGAGAGATTTTGAACAAGCTATTAATAGTGAGTGGCGATTTGGAGCGAAACTTATTGAGTCAGGACTTTGATATCAAGATCGTCGACAACTCCAGCTTCGGAGCCTTTGTTTTAGCATCCGGTCTAGTCGTCGTAAACTCGGGAACTTTTAACACTATTAAAAACAATGACGAGCTAGGATTCATCTTAGGCCACGAGCTATCTCACGTTATCTTACGACACGCTGCCATCTCCACCAACTTGAATGTTTTACTAGATGGTGTAAGTCTTTTACTGACCAACTTATTGCAAGCTACCACTTTAATGTTCCCAGTGTTTAACGAGATCTTCTACCCAGTTATTGAGACTATCAAGACTGGTACCGTATCAATGAGGTTCAGCAGGGAGCAAGAGTTGGAGGCTGATCAATTAGGATTCTTTTTGGCGAGTAGGGCTGGGTTCAACCCGGAAAATATGCCCAAGTTGTGGAGGAGATTGGCTATGGAAGAGAGTAAGTTGGAGCGCAGTGCCGGTGTTGAAAAAAAGGAGCTGAATGAAGAGGTTGGTAATGTCAATACCAGATGGTTGCATCAGCTTTTCAACGGACTCGATGAGATACAGCTGCAGCTACGACTCTATATGTACAACAACAACACCCACCCTACCTCATTGAACCGAGCTTTCAAAATGGAGCAGAATATGGAATTAGCAAAGCAGGTTTATGAAAAGTTCAAGGGATCTAAGTTAGAGAAGGTGGAGTGGAAACCCATGTACTTGGATCCGTTCTGGAAATTGGTGATGTAGATCTATTAAAATAATTGATTTTGGATTCAGGGTATAACTATTTGTTTTGAGTACTTTTGATTTTGTCTTTTCATTGGTGATGCTGTTTAGCTCATATTTATTGAACTAGAACCTTGAGAACTCGAAGCTAACCGTTAGAGCATTACATTGGATACCGCACTGGCTCATTTCATTACTTGTGGCATATGTAGATGCTGGACTCATCGTGCCCATCAATATAGTAAATCAAACTCAAGTCAAAGCCTATTATGTACTTGTTTTTATTAGGCTTCTTCATATTCAATTTCCTTTTGTAACAGTAGTGTCGGCTAACCCATCTACTTTAGGCTTTATCTCTGTTAATGATCAAATCCATGCATACTACAAATTAAATAGGCTCATACATCGGAGACTATTTGATGAGCTTGACAAGTTGACCGGATTCCTGTAGGAACTTTAAAAATTGTAGCTCAAAATTAATATTTGAATTGATAATGAAAGGGAGCTTCAAGCTATCTACTTGTTACTAAAGCAGAAGAACTATAGCTCTATTGTATGGAATTGTTGCGTTACCAATGGATGAAGAATTCAACTAATAGAGTATGATGATAATAAGGCTAATGTTAAACACCGTTCTATTTCTCTGTGATATATAAAATGCATTAATAAGTTTCAACTTTTATTGAAATAGCTTGTTTTCTATCAAAAACTATATCATTATAGCATCGCCGCCTCTTAATCAATATATATTAGCTTATAACCTATGAAAAGTTAATATACCAGTTTTAGATATACCACCCGCTTTTATTTAGATCTGCAACTTCTTGAAGTATATTAAAAGGACTGTAGCTATGTATTGGATGGTAAAAGTATACCTTTAATAATTTTTTACTTGGTATACTTTAAATATATCCTTACATCCAGTTATTCAATGCTTCAAGTCGATTAGAAGGTTTATTTATATATCCCATAATTCACTGTAGACATATACAGCATCTATATTAGTATATAGTATATATATTCTAGTATATTGAGCCACTGGGACCTTTAGTATAGTAAAAATTTTATTACTACCTCTGTCCCTTTAATATGGTCCAATTTCCCCAAACAAGTGAATAGAAAATAGACTATATCAGAGGGACGAGGCAGTAATATTAGTACATAGTATTATAAGCTCCTTGCTCTATATCTACATTGGTAAAATATATAGACTAACAAAGCGTCTAATTGATTGCAGGAGTAGTTATATCTGAGAATCCTTGTATATATTCACTACTAGCACCATCGTCTGCTCACTCCTTTCCCAAGTCCTATCCTGGACTTCAGCAAAGGCTAAAGAGCAAAAATTTTATTTCAGTTTGGACAGCTTAATACCAGTTTAAGCCAATCATATATTCGAAGGCCAAAAATTTTCACAATCAATTGGCCCAAAAGACTCCCTCTACAAATTTTTTCAAGTACCGAACATTTTACTAAAACAAGGGTAAAACTTTGGCAAAAATCTTTCTCTTTTGACTCGAAGTCTGCTTATCTTCCCAGCATGCCTCCCATCGTTAACTCAAAAACCTACAAGGTACCCCGTCGTCCCTTCGAATCGGAACGTATCGACCAAGAGCTCAAGCTTATCGGTGAGTACGGTCTCCGTAACAAGCGTGAAATTTGGCGCATTGGTTACACCTTATCCAACATCCGTCGTGCCGCCCGTGAGCTGTTGACTTTGGAAGAGAAAGACCCCCGTCGTCTCTTCGAAGGTAACGCCCTCATCCGTCGTCTCATCCGTATCGGTGTGTTGGACGAGTCCAAGGCCAAGCTCGATTACTGCTTGGGTCTCAAGATCGAAGACTTCTTGGAGCGCCGTCTCCAGACCCAGGTCTTCAAGTTGGGTCTTGCCAAGTCTGTCCACCACGCCCGTGTCCTCATCCGTCAGCGTCACATTCGGTAACTTTTCTAAATATATTTTTCTAAATAGTTTTCAGTGTTGGTAAGCAGATTGTAAATGTACCTTCTTTCGTTGTACGTCTGGACTCCCAGAACCACATCGACTTCGCTCTCACCTCTCCCTACGGTGGAGGTCGCCCTGGTCGTGTTAAGCGTCGTCGTCAAGCTTCCGCTGGCGGTGATGAAGCCGAGGGTGAGGAGGATGACGAATAGACTAACCCTATTAAAGCCATCGAGCCTAAAATTAAGTAACTAAAAAGCTGTTTTCTTTATTTAGCCCATCTCTTATTTGTTTATTTTTGGTGTTCATATTTTTACATGTAGATGCTAGATGCTTATACATGTTGCTTTCTTTTATCCTAAACCTTTGACAGTTAATTCATTGCTAGGTTTAGAGTATGTGTAGTATTTTTTATATTATAACATTTTTGATATATATTTGTAATAAAAGCGTAGTATTAGACTTGACAAGGAAATATATACATTTTTATTTTCAAGATATTGCTATGTTGTTTAGTCATATAGGAAGGATGATTGGCTTTATATGTACCATCACCATTAATGTATGTTTGACAACTTATTTAGGATGTTTTTGGAGTTATCAAGAATCACAAGTGTTATAGACTCTTTGCTGATAAATATCCTTCAAGAGTTTTATTGGACATCTCTATAGTATAGCCAAGTATAGTAAAATACGTGTTTTGTTGTCTACTATGCATTTGAAACAGCTTGGCTGAGTATGGACAGTATGTATTAGCTATAGTATTTTTTGATAGATATATCTAAAACAGATAAACCTTTTAAAGCATTGATAAAAATTTATCAGTCTAATAGCAGCATTTTCATTGTTCAATACGTTGGCATCCTGTCAAAAGATACCAACTCTATCAAGCACTTCCTTTCATTCTCAAGCAAATTCGATAGATTTGAAGTTTGTAGTACTGTAGAATGCAAATTTTTTTGGACTGATATCAATTTTAGTAAAAAGCACTTTCTGAAAATAAAGAACATCCATATGAACTGTGGTTTAAGTAAATATATCTTATATCTCTCTAACTTTTCCTTAATAAACATATGACTGGCCTTTACTAGAAATTGTAAATGTATATTGGCATACTTTATCTAAACAACCCCATAGCTTTAAACTATAGCCATCTACGCAGAAAAGTATTTGAACAAGGTATATAAATATAAAGAAAATAATAAGGTTAAGATAAAGCAATAAAAATAGAAAGCTAGATGTTTATCTCCTTGAGCTGCGTCTGACTGGTGAACGGCTACGACTCCTGGGTCTGTCCCTAGTCCTATCTCTACGATAATCTCTATCATTAGAACGATCCCGATGGCTTCTTTGCTTCTCCCTCTCCTGCTCATTTGGTCTACTTTTATCTTTTTGGCTTCGGTCTGATTCCCTTCTATCTGATCTACGATCCCTGCTATCACTAGACTTTTTACTATGTCTGGTATTCTGGTGCTCAAAGAGGTAGTCCTGATTCATCTTAACTTTGAATTTATCACGAAGTTCGTATCCGCCATCCGATTGTTTAGTATCGACAAAGCGATTTAGCTTACTGACCGACTGGGAGAAGTCGACATGGATGCGCCGGTCATCTATGAGAACATTATCCATCTTAAAGTAGGCTTCCTCACAGTCCTTCTGTTCCTCAAACTCAACGAAAGCGTAACCCAAACTGTCGTTGGTTTTGGCATCTCGTATGATTTCACAGCTGACAATAGGTCCAAATCTAGAAAAGATCAGCTCCAAGTCCTGATCATTAGTGACTGGATTCAACTTACACACAAACAGCACGTTCTCGGCTGGCTTTACGTTTGCAAAAGGTAAATCCCCAACCATCTCTAAGGTTAGAGCCTGCGCCTTGGCCTCTTTCTCCCTAATCTGCTTCTCCCGTTGCTCTTCAGATAAATCTTCATCAATATTTTCATCCTCTTCGATTTGTAAACTAGCGACAATATTTCTATCTGGGGAAGGTGAACGTGATGGGATTCTAAGCTGTGGTGGGTCTGGGAACGGATCTTCAAGGACAATGGTATGCTTGATGCGAATTGAACGTAGAGGTTTATTGTCAGAATCCACGAATATGTCGTTAATTTGCTGCAAAATTTCATAACCTTCGGCTAGTTGACCGATGATACAGTGTTTACCGTCCAAATAATCGATATTCTCTGAAAGGGTAATAAAGAATTGAGATCCAGCCAACAAGTCGCTTTGAGTATTGGCTGTAAGTGCTAGCGACACAGTACCTAGACTCTTATGCTTTAGCTTTGGGTTGATAGTTGGCTTGAAATACTTTTGATGTGGCGGCATCTGGTTGTAAATGGAAAAGCCTGAACGTCCAGTTCCAGTAGGATCTCCGGTTTGAAAGAGGAAGTCTTTTTGAATGGAGTGGATAGGAGAATAGTTATAATACTTGGTCTTACAAAGTTTCAAGAAGTTCAGGCAGCCTTCGGGTGATTCTTCATAGTACAGGTCGATGACAAGGTCTCCTAGTGACGTCTCTATAAGCACACTCATGATTCTTCTGAAGGTTGAAGTTGAACTGGAAAAGATCCAAATCATGGATTCTATACCCATGAATTGATACTGACATTTGCCTAATTAAAAGCATACTCTCGCTTTACACTAAATCTCTATTGGCTAAAAGTACTCACAGGATTAGTTGGCAATTATTCAAAGCAAGCTACAGTAAAAAATTTGGTGCAACTTGGAAAGTTTACAACAGAGGAAGATGGTAGACAGCAAAGCACAATCGAAAAAAGGCAAAAGGAAGAATGAGAAGAGTAAAGATGAGGCTAAAGGTAATAGTATCAAAGCCTATTTTATTTAATTGGATACTAGTTGAAGCTGAATTGAAAAAAGCCCAAACCAACCAAGACAACGACGAACCTACCAAAGCTAGTGAAACAGGTGAAGCAGGTAAAGTCAGCTCAAAATGCAATGCTAAAATTACATATAGAAGAAAAGGTGAGTAAAAAACCCAAGCGAGTCAAGTCAAAAGGTAAGGTTAGTATAGTACATTTTGCTTAAACAATATAGACAAGAAAGTTAAGCCCAAAGCTAAAGACAGCGTCAAGGAAACCCAAGTAAAAGGTGATGAGGAAAGTGAATCTAAAAGTAAATTTTATTTATTAAGCTTTGTTAATGTAATTTAGAGCTTACCCCATCCGTTGATTACCTTGCTCAATTTGTAAACGACAAAGCTAATTGGAAGTTTAACAAAAACCTCCAAGTCTACATTTTTACTAACATGTACCATCCCTCTAAAGTAAATATTTTTACTACCATCCAATTAACCTACTAGTTCGATGATGCATCGTTTGAAAATATATTGAAATATTTGAAGGATTGTAAAGGTTTGGCTAGACAAGTATTCGGTTTACTTTGCCCTTTGCTAATTTTTATTTTTATATTTAGAAAACATTGGAAGAAGCTAAAGCGATATATGAAACTGACGATAAAGATGAAGAACAATCAGCTGAAGAAAGTAAGGATACAGATGACAAAGAGAAAGTAGCTGATGATGGAACGAAAGAAAATGATGCTGAAACGCTTAAATTTAAAAAGGAGCGGGCATTCAAAATCCTACAAGCTTTAGCTTAAAATTTGAAGTGATAGCTGACTTAATTACATATACCTTATCAAAAATAAATAGATATAACTTGGTTCGTAAGTGCACTTTAAAAGATAACTGATACCTTTTAAAGTTTTCTTGGGCACTTGTAGGTGCGTGTTGAGTTTACAATACTTTTATACCTGCCAATTTAATTGTATGCCATCCTTTAAGGTAGAGTAGCTTTCTTTTCAGTCCAATTACCTCACAATGTAAACCAATTTCAACAAAATATTTTGAATATCCAAATTATAGTGGGTTTCTTTGTTATCTGATATATTTGGTATTTAAATAGATTTGTATTATGAGGTACTTAGGAGAGGCGTACCAAACACAAATCTTACAAAAGTCTCTTTGGACATCATTTTAATGGACAGTTATAAATCAAGATGGCAATCAAAGACATGCTTATTCTATAGTGTTTACTATAGGTAGTACATACGATGGGTAAAGATTTCAAACTAAACTTGTGCCGTATTAGGCCATGTAGTTTGAACAAAGTATCCAAACATGTAGCTCTACCACTTTTCTCCAGAATATACATCATACTTTCAACAAAATTACCCTCAAGCTATAGGTTTGAAAAGCCTTCAAATAAAAATAGAAAACAGGCTTTAGAATTTGTGCTAACGCCAGCTTACATTGTCCAAATCAGTAAGATTGAAGCATAACAAATGTATGGAAATGGTTGTGCAATCGATTCAATACATTGAATAGACACCCGTTCGAGTTAAAAATAAAAATATACGTATAGCTCAATTGATCCTAGTTAGCCAAACTTGGTAAAGTGCTAGAAAAGGCTAGCAACATGGTATTTTTGGACCAAATCCAGGCTATTTGGGATTTCCAATAGCTGTCTTGAGAGGTAGCCAAGGGAAGACTTTTAATATGTCTTACCATGTGGCATGCTTGGCTTTGATAATAGTAGAAACTTGAAAATTGTTAGTATAGCAACTTGAAACTGGTTATAGCAATCGTATAGGTTGCTGTATATGTGTGAAAATAATATACTTTGAAATTAAATGCAACCATAAATTAAACTATATCCGAAAATCCAAAATAAAGTATAGTTGCGGTTTATTAATAAATAGTCAAATCTTACAATAAAAAGTTATACATTAGGGAGTATTTAAAAAAGTGTATGTACAGAGAAGAATATACAGGATTCAGATCGTTCAAACTAAGGTATGGTTGATCATGGAGTGGCAGTGGAACCTAATAAGGGCACTGAGGGTAGCCGTAAGTAGAAGGGGGAACTTGGGGCTGGTGGAGGGGGTCGTGAACAAAGGATCCAGGTCTTGGCAAGCTTGTGCTTGGACGAGGAAGGATAGGATGGAGTGCTGGAACGTGTGGGGGTTGGCAGCAAAGAGATAGGCGACCTGGCACAAAGCTCCAATCAAGGTTTTAATACTGTGGTCCTGGTTCAAAGTAGGTTCGCACTGGGAAGAAGTTTTCCATCAGAGTTAAGAACCTTTGTTGTGACACTATAGGAAGATGGGATTGGACGTTGGCAAAGTAGTAGACGATATAGTCGGCCTGCTGCGACGTCAAGTGGTTCTTGGCCATAACTTCCAAGTCGCGCAACCGCGTCTCGAACTTGGTGAGATCGTCCTTGATCGTCGTATCGATGGCTGAGGGGGTGTCAAACTTGACGTTGAAGTACCTGGAGCCGTAGGAGGTGCGACCGCCTCCACCCCCACCCCTCCTCAATTCCACTTTAGGGGCGAGTGAGGGGGTAGTTTGCAAAAACTGTGGGGAGTGCATAGAGGTGATAGGGGAGGAATTCCCACACTTGGAAGCGCCCTGAGACGTGAGGTCTGGAGTTGATGGGGCGATAGAGACTTCGTTTTGGTTATAGGAGTAGGTCCCAACTTTGTAAGACGAAGGCGTAAGGGGCTGAGCTATCTTGTCCGGGTCGGACGACGACGTCGAGGCGGTGATATCAGACAGAGGCTCAGATACTTCTGACAAACTGTCGTCGTCGTAAGGAGCTTTACCAAAGTCTAAAGCCTCACTCAAGGCCGGTGAGTTCAAGCTTTTGGTGTAACTTGGGTTAAGCTTACACCGGGTGCTCCTAAAGCCTTCGTTATTAGATGCAGTGTCCTTTGGAGAGGCTTTGTGGCTTGAGATCAACCCCAACTTACGTTTTCTGGCTTTGGAGGCCGAGTCCCCCTTCTTGGGCTTGGGGCCTCGCTTCTGCAAAGGTTTGTTTCTAGTGCAGGATACCTGCCTCTTGTCGCAGTTCTTGCAGCAGGGCTTGATGCGGTCGCACCTGATCTTCAGTCTCCGGCAGTTGTCACAGCTTCGTTCGAAAAAGACTGGCATGTTGATTAGTCTTGTCTAGTTTGATTGTTCGTCTCTAAAAAAAGGTAAGTTGAACTTAGTTGGAGTCGTAATGTCAGTATTTATTGGGTTATTGCAAATTTGAACTTAGGTTGGGGTAAAGGGAAAGTTGGGGTTTTAATATATTGTTCTTTGGAAATGAAATAGCTTTTGTTTAAATAGGAGTTGGAGTTGCCTTCAATCACTTGTTGACAATTTAGCTTTATAAAGTTTAATCAAACCTATTAACTTTTTAAATTGTTGATTTTTTCCAAGGCGGGCCCTTTTATACGATTCTAGTGATGGGTATCTGGCTTTACTGATGGACCATTGAATGGAAATTGCGCTTGTGTTGATTCTAGGTTTGTCTTTAATCAATTACCTAGTTTTTGCAATTTATGATTCTGCCATTGGCCAAGAATCATGTTTCTGGCAGAATTTACGCAAGAAACCATCCATATTTACAAAATTACTAATCTAATTAGCCAAGTTTTAGATCATAATGACTGCGCCGTACCCTTCAATAAACCCCTTAGCTAAGCTGTTTCAGACTGATTTTGTCACCATCTTGGGTTTTAATTGGCATTTAGCCAACCGATTGTCAGCAATCACCTCCCATATAAATGCTAATTTCTAGCCTAATTTCCACTTCCACCAAGCTTCCAAGGTTTGTTTGACCTTCTATTAAAAGCGATATAGAGGTTTGCTATTAATAGCGCAAAGCTTATTGAATATGCCCACCTTCAAGGTATACGTCCCATTACATCTCCCTACAGCCTTCTGGAAATGGTGAGTCACTCATTTTTAATATAAGGGTCTGCAATAAGGAAGCTAGATCGTGACCCTTATTTTTTTGTAAGGGGTTCGAATGACTGCACAAGTTACAAATTGAGATTGGCGCGGGTTCTTGGAAGCCGTATTCGCTGAAGGTGTTCTAGTTTTAGTGGCTGCTAGCACGCAACGTGATTCGGTATTGAGGTTGGTCCCAAACACCATTAGTTTCAAAGTGATCGTGTTTTAAAATTGTTTATCCATATAAATCCTTTAATGCCAAATCGATTCAAGTTGTACAAGTAAAATTAATCTATTTTATATATGATTACACCACACAAGTTTGAAGACACACTATAAAAGCCTTTTAACCGTATATTAAAAGCTTCAACATTATATCTAATAAAACTAGTATGTAAAGAAGCATTATTATTCCTTTCGTTGGGTATTGTAAGGTGGGTACTTTGAATATATATAGCTTCAAACAACTGAAGCGATATTTGAAGAATGTATCCTTTACTTGTCTAGTATTCTACATGACTCTTAGGTGGGTTTATTTCTCTATGTGAGCAATTTAAAAGCGTATCATATGAATGGAATAGAAGTAGTCCTTACATTTGTGTAGAAATTATGAGCCTGATTTTCAAAATTTCCCACCATTTCAAATTAGATATGTAATTTGTTATTTAGAGTATAGTTATGGTGCATTAACTTTGAGCCAAATGTTATTCGTACAGTATATTGTAAAATATACATAGCCTCGACAGTACATATAAATTGCAATATATATTTAATATTAAATATAAATACTTATCCTATACAGGCATTCAAATAGCTCTAGATATCACAAGAAATGATTTCGAGTATATTCATTTAATGTTCTATCGGCATAAAATACATAAAAATATTAATATTCTATGCTAGCTAAAATTTCAATACAATATATCATAATAATATAAATGAATTTATTCATCTATTCTAACTAAATCAATCAAGAAACTTTGCAATAGTATACGAATTCAGTTGGCATATAATGCTGGCTATAATCAGAAGAAAATTAAATCAACATTTACAATATTTATGGCTAGATAAAAAATATAATTGAACTACAGTTAATATTTTAATTATACCTGTTTCGACAAATTACTAAAGAAATACATCTGTTCCTAGAATCTGTAGTTATCTACTAAATAGATTGCTAGTTTTAAGTTGCTTTTTCATAAACAAAGATTAAAGTTATAGCCTTGGTTAAAATGTTTTTGAAGGCTGTAGCATATCGAAGATGTATACTGGATTTACAATAAAGTATTCTAGGTATCTTCAATTCATATATAAATGCTATTTTATTGATCCATAAAGTACTTTATGATATAAGCTATATTATATACAGTGCAATCCAATATTACCAAATCGAAACTATATATTAGAGACACTCTACTAGGCTCAAATAAGAGCCGTTTGCTCAATCTGTCATGGGTGATATTTAAGGAATTGTGGTGAAGAGCTGTATAGATATCCAAGGGTAGTTAGATCTCAAATTTTCCAATATATTATATTCCAATATAATTTATAGTTCTAGTTGGGATATATGTAGCTTAGAGTACCACTACCCATATTTGCCTGCCATATTTTTAACTAGTAGCTTTTTGAAGTCATGAATGGGTGTCCTATATTTAAATAACTCATAATCCATTTAGCCAAGAATTCAGGAACTTATTGCCTATATAGTACCATCGATTATTTTCAGGCTAAAGTTGGATTATAAATTGCATGCACTAGTTAAGGGTTATCCAAGGTTATACTTGATCCTGCATTCGAGCGGATATGAGTTCCGTCAGCATTCTTTAAAATATGTACATATAAGTAAGGTGTCTTACGCCACCTATACACTTAAAACTAGAACACGATCGATTTAGCTCAAAAACAAGTGGCCAATATATTTGAATCCATCCTAAAGAGTTGGATAACCAATCTTCATTTCCTACAATTGCCATTCTAACTCAAAATTTAATCGAAAAACTTATACTTTTAAGGTCAAGTCACACATGCACTATTCGTTCGATAAAGGTAACTAGTTTACATTTGTAGATGTCGGCAACTTTCAGCCGGAACAAAATGCAACTTCGCCTCGAAAACAAGTTATCGAGGCATAGCTCTGATCTATATAAGTACATCGAATAACCAACTTTAAAGTGCTAACTAAATTTTCAACAAAATAATGGAGTTGCAACCGATCTCGTATTTCGTAATGATATCCTCGATAGTATCAATGGTCGCCAACATCTTTTTGGTGTACTTGGCCATCAAGCTGCCAAGACGCGGCCTTGACATCTACATCGTCTTCAACATAGCCATCTTAGATCTCATCGCCCCATCCACTATAATTGCCGATTTTATCTTCCTTTTGATGACCGGGAAGGTGGAGACCAGTGACGTTGTAGCTTGTCAAGTGTTTGGTGCTCTTAACTTAGGTTACCCTTTTTCTTCCAGCGTCTTAGCTTGCTCTCTAGCTGTCTTACGGTTTAGCATGATAACCGATAAAAAGTTGCCCAAGCTACTGTTATTAGTACCCGTCATGCTGCACATTATTTTCCTAATCCTTATCGTAACATCTGGTTACCAACTCCAGTTCCTACCAGCTGTAAATATGATTCACTGCCATCTGGCACCCGGTTCAAGTAGCTTGGCAGCTGGGACTTTCTACTTTGCTAATATCACTATCATAACAGCCACCTTGACACTAGTGTATTTCTACTTCAAAGCCTTAAACTTCACACGTACTGTCCAAGCCAATACCAACAATCATTACCCCAAAAGCCTGCATAGCTTCAACATAGAAACAAATAGCCCCTACGCCGCTTTGAAACCAGTACATACCAAATTGATACCACCTCAAGTCAGTTTGAAGCTGATGATAGTACTAATGGTCTACGCCGCCTTTATGATTCCTGCTTGTATACTCTATGTACTTGAAGGTGTGCTGTACTTTGAAGATGTAGATGTAGCGGTGAAGGGCTGGGTTACCCATCTGGTAGTAGGTTTTTTAGCTTCGGGATCCATCGTCAATTCGGCCTTGGTTCTCTTCATCCATTCCGATATTTTCAGAGCGATGATCACCTTGTTTTCTCGGAAATGATAAATATTTACTCTTAATTGAGGCTAGTAACTGGGCTTTGGATATTTGAATAAACAGATTGCTGTATTTAGTTGCTTATATTGAAATTAAAATATACTATACTTTATATTTTCGAATTTATAGAAATTGGCAGCTTATATAAACTACACATGCATATTAAAAAATAAGTGACATATATATGAAAATAAAAAAGTATTCTACAAGTTATATCTGTCATTATCTGTATTAGTATTAATATACAATGTAATCAAACCAAAACATACTAAATCAATTTATTATCTCAAAAGAATAATGCTTTTACTCTAAAATTTAAAATCGAAAAGTATCTAGTTGAAATTAGATACATTTCCATCACTATAAGTAGTAAGGCAAAAGAACAAAGTTGCTGAGACTCACTCGTCATACTGGTCACTCTCTCCTTCAAGATACTCTCTACGACTATGGCGCATGGCCAACTTCTCAAGGGCTCGAGATTTGGATACGGCTGAGTTGGCAGAGTTAATGACCCTCTCATTCTCATCATCCAGATCCAAAAGGGCTGGGTCAGTGATTTGTTCAAAAGCTGGGTTCTGACCCATATGGATGTGGAAGCCACCTTGCAGTAAAGCTCTATAGTGCTGCAACTGTCGTACCTGGCACCAAGACCGAATGTAGATATTACGGCTGCGGAATGTCAATCGGATATTAGGCTTATCTCCCGATTCGAGGGTAGGTATAATATCGCGGAAGGCGGTCCGCTGGTGACGGCGATCCTTCTTGGATTTGTAACGTCTGTGGTCGTGCTGTAATAGGTTCATCTTGGCAACAACGTCGTCAAGGTAACGGTAGTCAGGTTCGGTAGAGTTAGCATGCATGATTTCGTAAAAGATAGCCAAGTTCTCGCCGCTGGCGATGCGCACATGTGTGTCGGCATGGTCCAGGAAAGTCAACATGGTAGTCCACTGATTTCAAAAAGATCATCTTGACGTGCTCCGAGTGTCCCTTCAGCTTCAAGGCGGCACACAACAAACCTACCGAATTTAAAGCAGTCGCTAAGAAACCAGCATCCAGTTCGTCATCTTCAAATAGATCGAGGATCTGATGGAGTAGGGAGATGATACCATGGTGGTCTACTGAGGAGAAAAAGCAGATCAAGGATAACGACTGCAGGTAAGCAGATTGTACCAAATGGTCGTCCGAATCACGTGCTACTTTGAACATGCCATGTTCTAAGTCTTCAAACATCTCATCGTCATCTGGATCTAAAGTTACCACCAACAAACTCATAGCTAAAAATGTAAGCTTAAAATATTTTAAAAAATTTACCTAAAGCAGCCATACACTTTTCGTTAGTTGTCTGACCTTTAGCCATACAGCGTCGCAATGCTTTGAAAAGGGTTTCCTGCTGATCATCCAACTCATCGACCAAGTAATGATGGCGCAGCAAAAAGACCAACTTGGAAAGCGCTTCTTCACGTGTTCTTCAAAATATTCAACAAAAGTTATAAAGAGAAACACTTACTTGGTCCGTTTGTCGGTTAAATTATCTATAGCGGTTAATAAAGCTTCTTCGGGGTCGGTCTTGTGCTCGTCATCAGCCAAATTTTGCTCTTCAAAGTCCAAGTCCATGTAAGTCTCGTCGGAGTTTTCTGAACCAACTGAAGAGTAGTCGTTGTACTCGTCATCAGAGTTCTGAGCACTTCCCATAGGGGTGTTCCGACGGCTCGACGTTCGGATAGCGGTCTTCAGCAAATTTTTCTCCTGTCGCTTGGGCATTGAAGGTGACAAAGTTTGAAAAATTGGCTTTGGAATTTTTATGCTGGAATTTTGCTGATCCTTGCTGAATGCTTAGAAAGATGATATCAGTTCTTACAAAATAGGAAATGATAGTGATGGTCTTTTTGACAGGATCTGTTACCCATTGTGAGATAACGATCAGTAGCAAGGGATTCGGGTTGATAGATCAAGTTTATTATATTGGTGAAAGTAGCTGTGATTCACATATCAATCAATCTTTACTAAATACTATTTCTCAAGCATGTATTGATAAAATCAAAGTGGTTAGCCAACATTTATACAAAACGTAGCTTTGTTAAAGCTATCAATTTATATACATTAAGCCCTAGCCTAGTATATTGCCAATGGAAATTCGTCTACTTGTATAATCTTTTACTTTGATTAAAATTATATAAGTTTGATGGAAGTCGTATACTACTATTTGATGCCATTTGATCTAGATGTTTTTGAAGGATAAATCTTTGTAATAATTTTAAACTATTTAATATACCACCACTACTTTATACCAGCTATAGTCTATATACAAAAAATTGTTTGAAATACACTTCGACAAGTTGTGTCAATAAAACTTCTATTCAAATTAGAATAGAGGTGCACAATAATATACGATGAAATCTACAGCTGTAAGGCTAGCAAAATCCTATGTATTTCAAGTAGCCATTTGAACAAAGATCGTAATTTCAAAACAAGCACAAATATCATGATGTAAAGTTTATACTAAATTTCGCTACCATTTGAAATTTATAAATTTAGTTTGCTTTAGTAGATATAAATTATATTAAAAGAAAAGCATGTGAATTGTATAACGTTATTTATAAATTAATAGTAACATAACACAGTTTAAAGGTTGGCTTTATAAGGCTAGAGTACCTTTTTGTCTTTGTCTTCAGGTGCTACGAACAAAGACTTCAAGGTAGCCGATACTAAACGATATACAAGGTAGCATAAACCAAACATAGCCAAAGTTAAAGCACTTAAGACAAAGAGGTACAGATCCAAATTATTGGCAGTAACAAAAGACATTTCCGTTGCAATTGGAATGAGATGCTTAACTTCACAGGGTACTTGACCAGCGACCACAGGTTCAACCTTCCTACATTGCTTAGAAAGTGCTACCAAATTTTCAATATCCTGAACCGCCCTATACTTACGTTTCGAATTTTGTAAGCTCAACAGTTTAAATTTGGCTACATTAGGTCGAATTGTGTTATCGGGGTCTTCAATGATATACTTGACGGCTTCAAAAATTTCACTAGGATTGGTTGATATACGATCGATAAACCTACCAACACCCATGTTTTCGATCTTCTTGGCGTTCCTAGGCTGGTCGGCGAAGACTGGCATGACAACTATTGGAGTCCCAGAAGCTATAGCTTCAAAAGTAGATTCCAAACCACCATGAGAGATGAATGCCTTGGTGTTATAGTGGGTGAGGATACTCATCTGAGGTGCCCAGTCGACAATGCGAATGTTGTCGTGCTCACCTTGCAAGAGATCGGAAACTTCAACCGTCATGTTGTTGAGTCTTATGGACTTTGGAAATTTGGATATCGAAGTCTTGCCTAATCCCCAAACTATACCATCGACGACCTTACGTTCTAAAGCTAGTACTGACGCATCAAGTAGGTTCTCTATATTGAAATCTTGAAGTGGGACGACGGAACCAAAAGATATATAGAGAATGCGATTGTTACTATTGACAAACTCCTTCAAGTCGTTGGAAAGGGAGGTGTATTTTTCCGACAGAATAGGTCCGATCATGTTGATGTTGGGTGGGATTGGGTTAGCCGGTTCAAACCCAACGAATGTGTTGGCAATTCCGTAGACGTTGTCGAACCTACCGAACGGCATAAAGGTAGTTGGAACACCATACTTTTTACGCAATTCATTCAAATTTCGGACCAGCGGTAAGAAGTAATAGCCGGCTCGTAACGGTTGGTAAACTTTGTCGTGAAAGCGCTCCCAAAAGGTTAATTTATCCGTCGTAATAGGTTGGTACTCCATAGAACCGGTAGTTGTTGATGAGGTAAGGATACCAAACGCATCGGTAGTTTGATATCCAATAATAAATGGAATTTGTAATTTTTCAGCTACGTCCCTACACACTGGTGCAAAGAAGTCACACATAATCAAGTCCGGCTTGTAGAGTTCAATTACCTCGTACAGCGGTTGGAAAGTTTTATCATAAACCCTAGTGAACATAGTGTTGAAAAATTTGCCAACTTCGGGTAGGTAATCAACCTTCTCTTTCTTGCTAAAGTACTGCTCCAGCAGCCTGTGAAATTTGGCTTCGAATTTGTCACCATTCCCTAAACTGGTAAAGTCCATGGAAAATTCCTGGGCGTACTTCAAGTTCTCATCAGTTGCTGCATATTTTATCTCGTGCCCACGTGCTATTAGTAATTTACCTAGTTCGAACAAGGGCTTTATGTGCGATCTATGGGCGTTGGAATGTACTAAAATCTTTAATTTTGATGTATCAACGGTTGATTCTGAGAAGTAGGCTGCTGCCAACACTAGTGCGGAAAGGATCTTTGGTAACTTCATCTTGTAAACTAAAGTCTACTCCAAAAGCAATTCCCATCGTTTACATACCTTCCCCTATCTTTTCAGTTGACATCTGGTTATCCATTAACTACTTCTTGTTGATTATTTTTACTCAATCTTGTCAAAACCTAGGTTCTTGAAGCCAAGTATTCCCAACTTGGATAACCTTTAGGTCGAATGAAAACTGGAGTGACGTCATTTCCCAAAACCTCGTGTCATGCTTTGTCAACTATCGAGATTTAGGCAAGAGATGTTGGACCCCGAGCCTTCCAAAGTTCAGAAAAATGCTGTCAACATCTTTGTTATTTTTAGGTATCCGGGGTAGTAGTCTAAAATAAGGGCTTGAAGGTGTATAAGCAGGTGAAAGTACTAACCTTAAATGGTAACCTCAGTTTCGAAAAGTTGAATAATTTTGGAGTTGATGGGACGGCAGCACAAAGAATATTGAGTCAGGTAGAAATGGAAGATAAAGCTAAGCAAGTCACAAGGATATAAATGGTGATATCCATTAGTTTTAATAAACAGATTGAGTTCTATGTACTTTTAAATTAAACTTTACCTACATATTGTTTTAATGGTAGTTTCATTAAAGAATTCGCTTTCAATAGCGTAAAAGAATGTTTTTATAAATCGACATTAAAAGATATTTGTAGTGCCTATCAAATAGAACTAGCTATAATGATACCTCAAAGTTGTAAAGGTACAGTTTATAAAGGTAATGAGTAGATTTTCATCATTCATATATATGCTCATTTTAGATCACAGTAGTTGATTTGAATTTGATAAATGACAGCAATAAGTGTACATTAATACTTTTACAGGCATAACAAATCTTATATAGTAAGCGGACAACTGCATTAAGTCACTAAATATATGTATTCAACGCAGCTTATATTTATTGATGGATAAGCTTCTAATATTATCATTTTCGATTCTCTTGGTTTCATGTAGAGTCAATTCAATTCATATAAGCCAATTTAAAAATTTATAAGATAAGTTGCCATAGTTTTAATAAATACACTCTTAACCATACCCAATACCTTCAACTTGCTATCCATCAGTTAAAAGTAGCCAGTTTAATCTTTTAACATTAAACTACAACTTCTTATTATACAATCGTGGCCTGGTATTTTCAAGTAAACTGATAGCAATAATGTCTTTTCTACATTTGTAACATCGTCATAATGATCTATAAATAGATGTTTAAGTTTAAAAACACACTATAAAGACATTTAATAAATATAATTCTAGTGATATACTATTAAAGAGTAAACCACATATATTTCTTTAAATCAAATAATAAAAACATGACATAGTAGATATTCAGATTTCTAGTATACTATGCTGTAAAACAGCTTTTGTAGTGTTGATAGTTGCCTACAAGTACCCTACATTCATCAACTTTCTAAAGCATCATCTTCTTTCTACATCTAAATCTAGGTCATTGGACCGAGTTTGTAATTTGAAATTGAAAATTACAAATTAAGCTTCAGTATCGAGCTACTAATCCAACTTCTATTGGCTATAAATGCAAATTCTAGTTCCGAAATCCAGCTACAAGTTGGATAATTGTGATTGAACTAGATGAAATTGGAATTTCAGAAAAGTCAAAATCAGCATTTAATCCCAAAGCCAACTTTTACATCTTGTCTTGCTGAGTTTACAAAAATGTTGCTGAAGAAAGCTTTATTGCTCCTGTTCCTAGTTGCAGTTATGCATCGTATAACTGCTACCAAGGATAGTACCAACGCAGTCATAGGTACTACTTTGAACTTTACTTTACTAACTATATTTTTATCGTATCTAGAAGAGGAAGAGTACGACGACGAAGAAGTTTTAAACATCCAAACGTCGCCTCCTAACAAGGTAAACACCAAGGCTGAGGAAAAAGTAGTAGTTGAGAATGAGAAGGTTAGTGAGAGACCCCAGAAAGTCGAAGGTAAACCAGTTGAGAAACCCAAGCTGAAGACCTTTTCGGCCAAGCACCTTTGGAAAGTCATATGTAAGCTTTGAAAGTAAACCTTATATAACATATTTTATATTTAGTAAACACCAATCCCTACGACATCTACATTGAGATTATCTTTATCCTAGCCGTATTAAGTTACATAGTCATCTACACAATTGGAAATGAGAAACACTCGAAGATGGCCAAGGCTTGGTAACCATTCAAATATTTTTGAAGTTTAACCCTCTATGTCTAGGCTCAAAGGCTCTAAAAACATATTTACTGAGCAGTTCACCCTAGTTGGGGATACCCGTGGCTACTTCCTCATGCGTAACTGCCCCAACGAGTTCCTGTTCTACGCCTCTGGCCGGGTCAACTGTAAGTTCCTGTACGGGAAGGTGGATGTAAGGTTTCTTATCAATTTGCAATTAGTAATGTAGTTTTTAGCTGTACCCCCGTCATGATGTTTTGAAGATGCTTTACAGCTTGTACGTCCCCCGTAGGGATCACGTAACCATGTACTACGAACTTCCCGACGACGCCATCGACGGTGTCTTCTCCATCTGTCAACGTTCTTTAGCTAACAACTTGCGTAGAGCTCGCTTCGATATCGTAAAAATATTTATTTGAAAGCAAACTTACCTTTCTTTAGAACAACTTCACCAAGCAGACCAACGACGAGAAACTCCCTAAATCTCTAGTTGTACTCAGCGAGCATAGTGATCTGACCAAATCCATCTTGACTACCTCAATCGCCAACAAGCTCAAAGAAGTTGACGCTGTCTTCGAATCCGTAATCTTATCCGACCAACCTGACATCCGACCCGAAAAACTAAGTAATGAAAAGCATAAAGTCCTCATCTTCACCTACAAGTTCCCACCCACCCAGTCATTGGAAGCTTTACACCAGCTCAGCCTTATGTTCGTCGATACTATCGCTACCGTTAGTTTACGTCCCGAAGTTAAAACTAAACTTACCCGCAATCGTCATGAGGTTTATGAGGATTTGCATCGTGAAAATAAGGAAAAGGAAGCTAAAGAACGAGAGGAACGCTTACAGGAGAAACGGAGGTTGGAATTGGAACAACGAGCTGCCTTGTCTCCCCAGCAACAACGTAAGTTAGAAGAAAAAGAGGCTAAAAAGGAAAAACGTAAGCAGATGGCTAAGATGACCCAGCGTCTCAAGTAACTTTTCTTTGAAATGTAGAAGCTGCAGTAGGGTTTTTTCTTAAAAGCTGCCTACCTTCCTTACCTCTTGAAAAATTTTTACTTTGATTTGGAAATAAATTTGAGGTAGTAAATACAATTTCTTAAATATTGGATATTTTAGTGAAAGCTATAGTCATAATCTCTATGTTACTGAAAATCGGAGTAATGTAAAGTATCTGTAGGGTATAGTGGCTCGTATATAGAAACTACAGAAGTAACATTTAAGGTTTTGAATTTTCAATCAGTTGAATAGAAATACACCAATGTCTGAGGTTTGTAGATTAATTTTCCTTGTCTATATTGCACAAAGTGTTTCAATAGTTTAACTATGGTGTTTAAATGCCATTTACTTTAATATTTATATACACCTCTTTGTATTTATAATATATTCGAATGCTCAGTATAACTTAATTCTTGTCCTCTATTTAAAAGATTCGTTACTTTGCCTACCTTTTATCTTTGTTTAAAGATATCTTAGCTAGGTGGTAGGTTAGGTTGAGCTTGATACATCAGAAACATGTTCAGCATCTTTTTAGAGTTGCAAATCTAAGAGTTGGTACATGATAGTAATCTTCAAAATTAAACAAAAAGAGTATGTGGACGCAGCACTTTTAACGTATAAAGTTATACACAATCCTAATTAGCTTTTATATATATTTGATACATCTACAAACTCTACTAAAATGAAAGTTATATATCTAATAAATGTAAAGCTTTTAAAATACAGCTTAACTTTATTGTTCAAATATAAATAGCTCTATATCTATACCTTGGATTGTAGGCTACTTCTATAAACTCAATCCTTAGCTTGAAAATCTAGAGACACCAATCGTTTGCATAATCTCACATTAGAATTATAGAAGTAACAGGGAAAATGAAAAATTCCATCGAACCTAATTTCAAATAGATCCAGCTCCAAGAATCCATAGCGAGCTGTGTTTGAAGATGTGAGAAGACCGACCTTGCAACCTTTTTACCGTTCCAACTTTAACTTCAACTTCAAACTCTCCAAAGGAAAAAAGAAATCACCTGTATAGAAGGTTAACACACTGCTCAATAACCGGCTGGACATCCAAGGCGAAGTTCCAACTAGGTGCCTCTTCAAATTTCTTATCTATATCCCCATCCTCAGCCGCAGTATCCTTGTCGATAAACTCACCCCTACGTCTATTGATTAATATATCAAGATGGGCACTGGATTTGTCAGCAAATTTGTCCATTCGCATCAAATTTTGTACGCGGGCGATACATTTCCAACCAATATTTACATCCTTTTCAAATGCTAGCTCAACCACAGGTACGATATCCTCGTAGTGGAAGCTTTGGACTAACACCAACAACAAACTTTCAAAGTGGCTAGTGTCGAAAGGGTACCTGTCCATCGAACTAGGATCGAAAGATGCTAAAAGTTGTCGGACTAAACGTAGCTGTTTGGCAGCTATCAACTTGTGCAAGGTTGCCTTCAGGTACAGCTCTGCTTCTACTTTATCCTTCCTCTGAGCTGATTCCAAAATCGCATGTAAATTCAAATCGGAAGTAGTGATTCGCAGTAATGGTCGCAAAGTATTGGCATCAGGGCTTGTGCCACCATCCACCAGTCTCTGGTAAACTTCCAGAGCTAAATCAAACTTCTTGAACTTGACGAAAGTATCAACCATCGCGTTGACTACTGGTAGGTACATTGGTAAACTCAGTTTTTCAAATCTACCATAGACCTCTTCCAATATGGGTAGAACTTCAAGCTTGAAACTGTTGAGGTTGTCGGTCCCGTTGGTAGCTTTTTCCAATCTTCGGATCATAGCGTTAGCGAACCGGAAGAAAGCAACCAAGGTAAAAGTATCTGGTTCAATCCCCTTCGACTCCATATCCCTCAACACTTTGAAGGCATCTTCGAACCTGTAATTCTTTAACAAATAGAACAGAATCTTGTTGTAAGCTACTAAGCCCGGCACCAATCCATCCTCTTCCATGATTTGGTTGACTTTGTCAAAATCCAAGTTAACAGTGCTTGGAGTAGACTTCCAGCATAGCTCCATAGACTACCTTGTTGAATCCAGGATTTAAAGTCTCCAAGTGAGTATACAGGTGTACAGCCCTACGTAGATCGCCTTTACGAGCTGAAGCAACTACCAGAACGGTAAGATGGGGGAGTTGAGGCTGCAGACCGTACTTCTGCATCGTGTCCAAAACTCGGTTGGCCTTATCTAGATCGCTTAACCGCACGAAATAGTTGAGGAAGGCTAGATACAACTGGGAATCCAATTTGATACGGTTCTGATGGAGGCTGACGAATAACTCGTCAATAAATTTGATTTGCAATTGGAATTTGTTACCACCTCGGTTCAGACTGGGCAGATCTAAATTAGGTACCGAGTTTCTAGTTGTGTCAAAAGTGACCTTTAGGGCCGAGGCTAGTAAAATAGATAAGGTTTTGATGTCGGGTCTCAGATCAAAGTTGGACATGGTGAGGAACAGCTGAGACATCCCGGTGAAGTCCTTATGCTTGGCAAGCTGTTGGAACCATAAGTTGAAGGTCCAGATATCGGTCCTAATATTGTAGCTTTGGATGGAGTCGGTATCTATTAGACGATAAGCTTGAGTCCTACGATTACTCGTCAAATAGAAGTCGATGAGGTAAGCTACCGTGTACTGGTCGGGAACGTGCTTCAAATTTTGAAAATAATGGTGGAAGGTGGCATCAAACTTGAAAAGTTGCAGCTGGTTGAGGTAGCAACCTAGCTGGTAGTTGATGACGAAAGTGTCCATCTCCGATGCAGGGATCCATTTGTCTACAAAAGATAGAACTTGATTAAAGTTTCTGAGCTTGAAGTGGACTTTCAGATAGTGAACTCTATCTAAATTGGTTAGAGGGAGCTGGAGGTCCAATTTTAAGTCAAGTAAAGAAGCTATACGTCGTAACAAAGTTTGATCCCAATCCGGCTCCTCTTCTACCTTGCTATCCTTGTTGAGACTGTTAGGCGTAGATTTGGATTCCTGGCATTTGAAGCTTAGGTAAAATATCTCTAGGATCTTATCTACGTCCTTAACTTCCAACTGCTGTTTTAGAATGTCAGGAGTGCCTAGTTGAACTATTGATTGGAATTGATACCACAGCAACTCTATATCTACAACTTTACATTTCAACTTGAGACGTAAGTTGCGTAAACGAAAGTTAAGTTTGGTTTCCAGCTCTTTCTCATCGGCTACCTGGTTGGTGCTTTTAAGTTCGAGTAGATGCTTAACTTTACGGAGGCTGTGATGCTGTAGACTGGCTAAGTAAAGTTGTTTATTCCGTTTCAGTATGCTTAGATTTTCGGTTAGTAGATCACTATCTCTCAATTGCCTTGGTTTTTGAGTTGCTGGTTTGGCTTGGACATACTGATGTTGAATAGGTTTCTTGGGATCCCTATAGTTTTCCTGACTGTCATCTAAACTTAAATTGTCGACTGGGCGCAACTTTGGGACGATTGGAATTGTAGTTAACCTTCGAATAAATCTATATTTATTGATATATAAGGCTCTAGCTGGGTATCGTAACATATTTTTCGGTCTATGGGTGCATCTAATCTCTCTTGCTAAACCAAACTTTAAAATTGACTTGCCCAAACTTATCAAAAATTTCCAAAGTCAATTTGCCTTAAAATCTATAGCGTGATTGGCTGAGCTTTTTGTCAATGAGCTTACGCCTTGAAGGAAATAAATTGACACAAAAAGTTGATTGTAATCAGAGCCATTTTCAAAGTGAAAGGAGTGTATCGTAGTCATCAACCCAGTTAGAGAGCTCATTATATTTCCAACACTAAACACATCCCTACAAGAAAGTTTATTCAAGTAAGATATAGAAGGAACAGATGTCATTTGGTAATACAGGTGGTTTTGGCAGTAGTTTCGGTCAGTCCAATCAGAACACTGGTTTTGGTCAAAGCAACACGGGTGGGGGCTTCGGGAGCTCCACAGGAGGCTTCGGTCAGAGTAATCAGAGCCAAGGTGGGTTCGGAGCTGCCACTAACACTGGAGGCTTCGGCCAAACTAACCCTAATACAGGTGGATTTGGGGCTAGTACCAACACTGGTTTCGGCCAAAGTAATCAAAACACCGGCGGCTTTGGCCAAAACACAAACACTGGCTTCGGTCAGACAAATACAAACACAGGTGGTTTCGGACAAAGTACAAATGCTGGCTTTGGAGCTCCGAGCGGTGGGTTTGGAGCCTCTAACACAAATACCGGCTTCGGAGCATCGACTACCAACACAGGATTCGGTCAAAGTAACACTGGAAGTGGATTTGGAGCGGCCACAGCTAACACAGGTTTTGGAGCATCTAACACAGGTACAAACTTCGGAGCTTCCACTTCCAATACCGGCTTTGGAGCCTCAAATGTAAACACTGGATTCGGAGCTGCTAACAAGACTACTGGATTCGGTTCAACGAGCACTGGCTTTGGTGCACCGACTACTAACACCGGCTTTGGTGCCAGCGCCACTGGAGGCTTTGGCTCTTCAACTGCTACCAACACAGGCTTTGGTGCGACCAGTACTGCTGGTGGATTTGGTCTGAGCAAACCAGTTACTGGAGGATTCGGTAACACCAATCCTACTACCGGTGGCTTTGGCTCCTCAACCGCAAACACCGGATTTGGAGCTACCGCCAACACAGGCTTCGGTGCCACTAGTACAGCTACTGGTGGATTTGGAGCCTCCAATACAGCTACTACTGGTGGCTTTGGTGCAACTACCAACACTGGGTTTGGAAACACTGCGACTTCAATGGCCACCGGAGGTTTCGGTACCGGTTTTGGACAGACTGCTACTAGTACCGCAGCTACAGGTACCGGCTTTGGATCTGCATTCGGTGCCAACGCAGCAAAGCCTATCCTTGGATTTGGAGCCACCAACACGGCTATTTCTGGTACAGGTGCTGGCTTTGGATCCAGCTTTGGATCGAATGCTACTAAACCTTTGAGTGGGTTTGGAACGGGAACTTCGGGCTTCGGTAGTACTACCAACACCTTGGGTGGATTTGGGCAAACCAATCAGTTAGGACAAACTTCATTCCCAGGATTTGGAGCTGGTACCAGCTTACAGCAGCAATCTCAACTCCCATCAGTTCAACCTCAAGCCGTCACTATCGACCCAATCTACAACCATGTTATTGAGTACGCACTTGAGAAGGCGGGAATCCAAGGTAAATTATTTTCATGGCATCGATTTTTACCGTTTATTTTAGTTGGTAACGCCAAGCCTACTCTCTTTGAACAGTTGATCAACATCCAGCAGTCTCTAGATGTTAACTCGGAGCACTACTTACTTCAGGTAAATTTCGTAAGTGATTTCAATCTAACTCTATTAGCGCTATTTCTATAACCTGGTACACCCTTCCCAGTTACACCTCTTCAATGAGGAGACGAAGCCCACTACGATCTACCGCCAGGCCGTATCCAACAACCCTGATTCCAAGTGGTAAGCATACATCTTGAATTACTTTAGTAACTTTATTCTTAAATAGTATGGTACCTGTGCTCAGCAAAGGTTTTGACGGTTTAGAACACCGTGTCGACCTGCAAGCCAAGCAACTGACAAAATTCCAAACCGCTATCGACACCATGCAGCAGTCCCTCGAGAAATTGGATCGTACCGAAGTTGGGGAGCTGGGTGGTAAGATTGCCGCCATGAAGCGTCGCCAGACCTTGCTCAACGCCCGCATCTTAAGACTGACCAAGCGGGTTATCCTCATCCAGAACCGAGGTAAACCCTTGACTGTTGAGGAGGAAGCTTTGAAGCACCAGCTGGAGGCTATCAAGGGATCATTACCCGATTTTGGCTACGGGGGCGGCTTCGATAAGATGCGCAAGGACGTAGGGGCTCAGGTCGACATGCTGGTCGAAAGGTTCAAGGTAGCCAACAGCGGTTCTAAGGCCGACTTGGATGGACGGAGGAAAATAGAATTGAGTGAGAGTCAAAAGGTGGAGGCTGTAAAGGTACTTTTATTTGAATGTTCATCAGTAGACTAACTTTTATATTTGTCTTTTAATATTTGTAGCAACTGGAGGAGTTCCAAGTCCTGTTGAACGATTTCAAATCTAGGGTGGCGACCAACGTCAAGTTCTCCCAAGAACAGCTGTCCAAACTTCGTCACGAGGGCATCCACCCCTGATCCCGAACTATTCTTTTTCAAAGGTAGGTAAAGTAGTTGTCGATTTTATAAAAATAAAAAGACCGTTCAAACTTTTTGAGCAGTAGTTATCCTTTGTTTTGTGCTCTTTATAGTACTTGTTGAACCTTCGTTGCTGAATAGCACTATAAACTGAAATATTTTCCTCAATCTTGATATGATGCATACTATAGTTTAATATAGCCTTGTGTTTTAAACTAAAGTTCATATATATACTATACATTTCATATCCTTATATTCAACCAGACCCTATTCTCTATTAGCCTTAACCTTTATATTTCTACTCTATACACAGATTAAATTGGATCTATAGGCAACATGCCACCTCAAGACACAAAACAGAAACCTACCATGGAACTTTAAAAAACCAGTAGTCTTCAACTTTGTAAGTATTTGTAAATTTTAAAAATAAAATATAGTAGATAGCAACAGTTTGAAATAAAGCTGCTTTGTACCTACAAGATTGAGGACTACCAGTATAAACGCCAGTCAGTCGATAGCAAAGCTTTTGAACTTATTTATTTGAGTGCTAAGAAATTTCTGTTAAGGCAATATTTCCTATACTGGATTTGAACTGTGTGCCACAAGCTCCAAGCAAATGTTCTCTAGAGTTGAACCCTCTCGGAATAGTGACATCATTCAAACTTCCTAAATAAAAAGTTGGAGTGCAAAGATTTTCCATTTCTTGCTAAGGTTCTAACAGTTCACGATGGAAGGCAATACCAATTTAAACCACAAGGATAAGGATTACTACTTCGATTCATATGCCCACTTCAGTAAGTCCTATATTTAATTTTTCATTCTCAAATATCTTAAACTAAAGAATTTATTCATTTATAGGCATCCATGAGGTACTTTAGAGAACAACTAACCGAATATTTGAGTTCTAAACCAAAATTTTACACTATTTAATAGGAGATGTTGAAGGACTCGGTACGAACTCTCGCTTATCGTAATGCCATCTACCAAAACAAGCATCTTTTCAAGAACAAGGTAGTCTTGGATGTGGGTTGTGGTACTTCCATCCTATCTATGTTCGCTGCTAAAGCCGGCGCCAAGCACGTCTATTCGGTACATATTTGAGCCTTAAACTATATACTAATTAAAGCTAAAAATTTAGGTTGATATGTCGGATATTATCCACCATGCTCGTAAAATTGTCGCTGAAAACGGTTTCGAAGATAGTATTTTAATCATCATAAACTTAGATTTAACTGGTCCTTTTAGAGATTACTTTGATTCAAGGTAAGATGGAGGAAGTCGAGTTACCTGTTGACAAGGTGGATATCATCATCTCCGAGTGGATGGGCTACTTTTTGTTATACGAATCTATGCTGGATACCGTACTCGTAGCCCGTGATCGATACTTGGCTAAGGATGGTTTGATTTTCCCCGACAAAGCCACCCTCTACATGGCTGGTATTGAGGATGCTGAGTACAAGGAAGAAAAACTTGGATGTAAGTTGTTAATTGGAACCTGAACTAATCTTCTATTCTTTAGTTTGGAGCAACGTCTATGGTTTCACGATGAAAACAATCCACGAACTAGTTATCAAGGAACCTTTGGTCGATAGCGTCAACGGAGACGTCGTTGTCACTGATCCCTGCTGTTATCAAAGAGTTGGATCTCTACACCGTCAAGAAAGAGGACCTCGCCTTCAAGGTGCCTTTCAAGCTGAAAGCCAATCGCTGAGGATTTCGTACACGCTTTCATAGCTTGGTTCGACACCGACTTCTCCTGCTCCCATAAGCCCATCACCCTGTCAACTAGTAATTTATTTTGTCACTGTATCTTTTACTAAGTTAGATTAGGTCCTCATGGGAAGTACACCCACTGGAAACAGACTATATTTTATTTTGAGGAGGCTTTGCCCGTATCGGTAATTTGAACTACTCGTGAATGCCTATTTAAACTTAATTCATCTTTAGAATGGAGAAGAAATCGAAGGTACCCTGGCATGCAAGCCCAACAGCCGTAACCCCAGAGATCTGGATATAGATATTACCTATAGTTTCGACTCACATTCGGCAGGGCACTTTGAAGAATCTTGCTCTTTCACGATGTACCTTTCTCTTTACTAATATATTGCTAACGATTTCTAATTTAGGTGTTAAAAATCTACAACTTAAACTTTGAACGTAAGGGAGCGGTCGCCACTTCAGCTCCTAAACCTCTTTAAACTAATAGTTAAATGGGTAAGTCCTACACCCAATTTGTGTTTTATTAGGTCTGTTGGTTCGATCCGTTGTTTATGTTGTACCTCAATGATTCTGCAAACGGTTTAGCTGAAGTTCAAGGACTTGATTTTTCACAAATATAGATTTAATATGCTTACCATTACTTGCTTTTTCATATTTATGGCTATTTTTCTCTTTCAACAGAGCAAGGGTATACAAAATTCTATTGACAGGGTTTAAAATCGATTTAATTATAAATCCTGTTAAAAGAGAACTGCTTGAATAGAATATTTACTATATACATTTTCAAATCTATTTTTATAACGTTCCTAAAGATGCCTATAATTGGAAGATATGCCTTTTCAACTATCATTTGGCCATCCTTTGTTATATTAAAAATGTATATATACTAACTACTTGGAGTGATATTTACGTTGCCAAATGTTAATTCTCAACAATTCTATTTTGCAACTCCTTATAGATTTAAACTAATTTATATAATGAAGCTTTTGCAGAAGTGAATCAATGCGCTTATCTTTTATTAAGTTAAGAACCTATATCACACTTTTATACAATTATTTGGTTGCATACATATATCCTAAATGATATTACTTTTGTCTAAAAAGGCTTACAGTTTACTTTTGATAAGTATGATATAAACTTCAATTTATATCTGGTTGAAGGTATTGCTTATTTAGATGTGTTCTTTCGAAAAGGTAGCTAGCATCTAACAGCTAAATATTACATTAAAAGCTTGAACTACAAATTTAAAATACAAGGCAAAGTCTATATTTAAAAGACATCTAGTATCTTTAACTAAACCTGTATATGCTATAATCACTAGAAATATTGTTTTGGCTTTGATTAAACTTAATATATATACAGGTGGAAGCTTATAGAGATCCGTAAATTAAAAATGACAAGTTAAATATAGTTTGCAAATACTTATAAATTCAACAGGATTTTAAGCATAAAAACTGGAAACCTAATCGATGTACTTTATTACTGGCTTGAAAGGACTTCTTGCATGTTTGTCATTCTACAATATACTGGACAAATAGTACCTATCGACGATAAGTACCCTACCCATAACTTCCATATAGCTATTTTAAATTATCCAACAACCCTTTAAACACCACGTCGACTTTACCTTTTGCCTTATCCTTACTTTTACTTTTACTTTTGCTCTTGTTCCTACTTGAGCTCCTACTACTGCTACTTAGGCTTAAAACTTCCGTTTTCTCCGTCTCTTTGACAATTTCTTCTATAACATTTCCATCTTTGATGTTATCGACACCTTTACTATTACCCCCAAAGTCGAAATTAATCTGCCTCCTGTTAACCAAATTTAAACTCTTGACTTCGATATTCTCGGTAACCAGTAGCTTCAAGTCCAATTTCTTGCCCAAGTGAGTTTGTATCTGTTTTCGTAGCATTATCTTTTTTATGAGCTCGGCTTGTAAGTTGGGTATTCCATCGTAAATTTGTTGGATTTTCTGTTGCTTCTGCTTTATCCTATCGATCTTCTGCAGGTATTCTGGTAGTTTACCTATCTGTTGATAAAAATAGTGGTTAGTATTTGGAAAGCAGATCATTAATGGAAAAATAGTAAATGTACTAAAAGATAAGAATTAAACATATGCTTTTACCGTTGTATAAAACTCACTTAATTCAAACTTGGTTAGCAATGCATCGGTTTCTTTGAGTTTTTCTAACAGGAGCAATTGTTGATTACTAAAGGTATACATTTAAAACAACATAAATATTAAAATTCGAATAATGATAAAAGCTTACTGTAGTACATTCAACTTAAAACTTAACAAACTTAGCTGATGATCCATACTGTTCCTTCGATAATAGTAGATGAGTTTGATATAAGATGGCTTCAGTTCAATAAAGTTCCAAGACAAAGTATAGGTTTCTTTGAAAACTTAACTTGCGTCTCACCAACTATCCATCGCCCATCTCTGTTTGAAATTACTTGAATTTTTTGATTATAAATTTATTTTCTAAAAGTGCTTATTATATTTGATCGGACTGAATGTTGAAAGCAAAGTTTATGGAATTTTCAAGGTAATTTGATGATGATAATCCAATATTCGTCCCAAAAATATTGTCTTTGAAGTATTATATTTTTATACGGCTTTGACAATCTTTACTAAACAAATCAAATATATTTTTGGAGATATGGGGGATTACGTTGATTTGGATAGGTTGAAAGCATCAGGGAGAAATTTATTAACTCCTTTGAGCTCAAACTCAACTTCAAATCTTCTATAAATTCCCTCGAAACCTCGAAATTTAGAATTAGACAACACAACCGATTTAGAAAGTAGACTTTGACATGATAGAATCGATAACAACAGTAGCAACCCTGCTGATCTTCCTAATCTACTGGATCCAACTAGCCTTGCCGATAAAATCAATAAATGTAGGTAGAACCGCCATAAGTTTATTAAGTGGAAGCTTGATGGTAACTTTGCAGGTGCTGACTCCACTACAAGCTCTACAGTCTGTTTCTTCCAACACCTTGTTGTTGCTATTTGGACTTATGGTTATTTTGGCAAAGTTAGAGACCAAGGTATTGCTTTCCATTAGATTTTTCTAATATATTTATATTTAATAATCTAGGGTCTAAACAAATATTTAAGAAAAGCGCTACTGTGGAACGATCCAACCCCAAGATGGCTATTGATAAGGGTATCGAGTCTAAGTTCTTTGTTAGCTGCATTCATTATGAACGACGGTGCAGCTATTTTTTTGACTGGAGTAGTTATGGATATCGTTGAAGAATTTGATTTGTTAGTCGAGCCTTTTGCTATGGCAGTAGTAAGTCAAATAACTATATTTTTACATTTATACAATTGAAATTTGTCTATTAATGACATTATATAGGCAACCTCAGCAAATTTAGGCTCAGCTTCTACGGTACTAGGCAATCCCAAAAACATGTTAGTCCAAGAACGTGTTCCCAACATCTCCTTCTTAACCTTTAGTTTGAGGATGGGTCCACCAGCTTTGATAGTTACCGTTTTAAATAACATATTCCTATACTTTTATTACTACGACGAATTGGATAGTTTACCTTTAATCTCCAGCCATAACCCAAAGAATTCCAACGCCTTGAGTAATTTAGACTCGGATATCGATATCGACAGGTTAAGTTTAGATTCAGACGTACTCGATTTGGAGCAACAGTATCTAAATTCCAAGCAGTATGACAACCAAGATGGTTTGAATCAATTGTCCTTACTGACTCCTATCAACGCCAATGTCAACAACAGTAATAGTGAGGAACCAACCTACTGCAATAGATTAACCGAAACTCCCAATAATTACCGAACTATATCTTTTGACGAGAGCGAATATAACTTTGCAAGCAGCAACCTTCTTAGTAACTACGGGGCTTTAAGCACCACTTTTAACCCACAATTCAGTAACAACCCTGCTAATTTCAAAGGAGATGGTGGAGATAACAGCAGTTCCATTATGTCACCCGCTCTATCATTCAAGGATTTGGACATGTCATTGGATTTAAGATCAACCCCCACCTACAGTTGGCCTACTGTACCTTCCGTACTACGAAGACGTCGAGGTCAAGATCCTGCCACCAACCAGAGCACCATCCAATCTTATCATAACAATATTGAAACCAACTCTATACTATCGAACCAACTTAATAACTTGAATGAATCTTTAAAGTTGGCCAAAGCAAATAACTTTAGTAGCAACATCAAGATGGCTATGACGATCCTAATTCTGACGACGATGTATCTAAGTTTCATCTATAAGTATGACTTGGGTTGGTCCTGTCTGACTGCCTCACTACTAATTTTATTTTTGGACGGGGAGGATTCCACCACCTTAATCTCAGAACAGATCAACTGGAACTTGCTAACCTACCTGTTTGGCACCTTTATCTTACTGAGGGGTGTCCAAACTACCAAGCTTCCCAAATTTATATTCGAGATTTTCCAACCTTATCTGACGAGTCATTCGATGAACTTGAACGGTAAGGTTTTGGTTTTTGTAGTGCTAGTGCTTTCGTTATCCTTCATCTTTACCTCAATTCCAACCGTACTCATGTTGGTACCCTACTTGGATCTGCTGAAAGAGGATGAAAGGTTCTTTAGAAACGTCTGGTTTTTGTTGGCTTGGTCGGTCACTTTAGCTGGGAACTTGATGCCGTTCGGTAGCGTGGCTGGTTTAATTGTTTCGGTAAACCATCACGAATTCTTGTCAACGTACTAACTCATAAACCTTTATGTAGGAGATGTCCAAGGATTACTGTAACGAAGACACCGATTTAAACGATTTGGAAAACTTTGACGATGACCTCAATATGAATTTGCACTTAACTACCAATTTGAACCTGAAAGGCGAGATTAAGCGAAGAAAATCCAAGAACGTGTGGATTGGTGAGCTAAAAGTCTGGTTGAAGTTCGCTTCTTGGTCTACTGTCATCTTGCTGTTGGTTGGGGCTTATATTTTAGTATGGAATTAGTTGCTTGGCGGTTCTTTTTAAATGGTAAACCATGATCTTCTAACGTTTATTGTATTTTTATATAAGTTGTTAAACAATATATTAAAATCAACATGGATTTACTAAAACAATTGGAAATTTTGTTGTGGTACTAAAAATTCAATACAAAATAGCTTAATATAGTACCTCCATACTCTTACAAATCTTTTTCATTAGATTATAGAAAATACTCAAGAGAAGCAACCACCAAAAACTATTGTAACATTTATAATTATATATGCTTTTTCATACCATTTCTATGAATCGGAACAACTCCATTCAATAGTATCCTCTATGGTCCAGTGGTTAGGATTTTCCGCTTTCACCGGAACGGCCAGGGTTCGATTCCCTGTAGGGGAGGATCTTCTTTTTGTTTTTTATCTTGGTGGATCGGTATAGATTATTATTTTTGCTAGCTTTGGTGGTTCTCTTTTGATCCACGATTCTATTCCAAATCAAAGATCCTTAGCTGGAGACTATTAACGCATATAAAGGCAGATTATATATATTTATATTACACTAGAGGTATAAATCTACTATATACAGCATATATGTTGTATTTCTAGCTATTCCTATTTAATCAATCGTACCATTTCAAATTTTACTATGTAGGAAAAACAGAGATAGTGTATAATAACCTCAGCGTATATTCGAAATGTATATTAAATACCTATTCTAAAATTTTATAAGAAAATGTTACCAAATACCAACCAAGATATGTACTGCCTTGATATGAATTGGCTCTCTATTTTCCATTCTAAAATATTAGCTGCTTTCAATAAGGGATTTATAAATAGGAAGCATTCATCATTTTGGAACAGCATTACAATGATAGAAGCAGCAGCTTTAAGACGGAGTGTTTATGGTACTAAATAAGTTGAAGACCTGTTGGAATTCTAAACATAGCCATGTAAAACCACTGTTATGCTAATATCTTTGCTAACTTTATAGGGCTACCTTTTAATTTGACTCGACTTTAATTAAATATTTTTATTTTATGGGCGTTAATAAGCCAGTTCCCTCAAAGTAGCATTAGCCTATTTACCAATTTAGAGGGTTTCGAGGAGAGTTTTACCAATCGAACTAGCATCTAATTGGCTTAGCATGCTAATTACCTAAAGAATGAGGTAAGGTTCAAGCTCCATAATTCTTAGCGAATGGACGTTTATGCAAAGTTGAGGATGGTATATTTGTTGGCTGTGAAACTACAACCCAGTTACGTTAAAATTTCAGCCTTCATCTTGAAAACAATTCAGTTCCTAAACCTTTAACTCAGGAATTACTAACCAACTTATTTATTGACATCAAGCCCTTTGAAAGAACAGTTACTCGATGGCTAGCAGCACGATACGGATAGGCCAGTACAACGTACTGCAGACAATTGGGGAGGGTTCATTTGGAAAAGTGAAGCGTAAGCATTTTTGTTTAATTGATCTAAATGTATTTGGAGCTTAGTCGCTGTACACTCCAAGACCGGGAACAAAGTTGCAATGAAGATAATCAACCGAAAAAAGATCGCCAACATGGACATGGAGGGCCGAGTCAAGCGCGAAATTCAATACCTAAAGCTGCTACGTCACCCCCACATCATAAAGCTGTACGAAGTAATAACAACCCCAACCGACTATAATAATGGTTATCGAGTATGCGGGCCGGGAACTCTTCGACTACATAGTGAACAACGGCAAAGTAAGTTTAGCTTCTCTTACATTTATTTATAGAAACTGTAGATGGAAGAGGCTACAGCTAGGCGGTTTTTCCAGCAGATAATATGTGCCGTGGAGTACTGCCACCGTCATAAGATAGTGCACCGAGATTTGAAGCCCGAGAATCTACTTTTAGATCCATTCGAGAATGTCAAGATAGCTGACTTTGGGTTGTCCAACTTGATGTCGGATGGGGACTTTTTGAAGACGTCGTGTGGTTCACCCAACTATGCCGCCCCCGAAGTCATAGGAGGTAAGCTTTACGCTGGTCCTGAGGTTGATGTGTGGTCGTGCGGTGTTATCCTGTTCGTTATGCTCTGTGGACAACTGCCGTTTGATGACGAGTATATCCCCCACCTATTCAAGAAAATCACTGAAGGTATATTTACTATTCCCAATTATTTGTCAACTGGAGCTCGTCAACTCTTGGCTGGAATGCTGGTTGTCGATCCCTTGAAGCGTATGACTATCGCTGAAGTTCGACAGCATCCTTGGTTCTTACCCGACCTTCCCGATTATCTGCAACCGTTACATGGGTTGAGTGATGTGATCGATACGTTGGATCCTGATATCATCACTACCCTTCAGAAGAAGATGGAGCTTTCGTACGACTCCATCGTATCTGCTCTGAGTAACAATGATCCCTCCAACCGTTCAGTGAAGGTAGCCTACCAACTAGTCCAGGATCACACCAACATGATACGTCATGCACAGCAACATCCACATCGTGGCGTACAGCCTTACTTAATGGCATCCTCGCCTCCAACTTTACCAGCTATCGCCAATGGCTCATCAATCCGCAGATCTTCAGCCGACAATAATTACCCGAACAACATTGACGAAAACCTAAGTGCCTCCCTCAACACGGTTAGTATCCTTGCCTCAAGTTTACCACAGAACTCCGGCTCTTACCTGCACGCTGCTATGGCTGCTGGTTCACCGACCCATAAACCTGGAACTGTCCAACGGATCTGGGAAGCGTAAAGTGCGTTCAAAATGGCATTTCGGAATCCGGTCCAGGAACGCACCTTTGGACGTCATGCTGGAGATTTATCGAGCTCTCAAGCAGCTGGGGATGGTAATGCTTTTATATATTCATATTGCTAATCTGTTTAGGAGTGGAAGGCCTACGACCCGTTCCACCTACGATGTAAATATCATTATCGAAACGGGCTTACAGTAAGTTCACTTTGACCATAAAAGTTCTAAAATCTGGCCTCAATAGGTCAAGATGGAATTGCAACTCTACCGGCTCGACAACCAGGTGTACCTGATGGATTTCAAGAACGTAGCCATCCCTGAGGATTCTGAAGCGATATACGATGACACGAATGGAGCACCCATCAACACCTCCCTGTACCCCTTTTTCGACGTGTGTGGCAAGTTGATAACCGAGCTGGCAGTCTCCGGCTAATTTATCTTTGCTGCTCAAACACCAAAATTTGGATTTTAAAAGTGATACTTCAGTTGATCGGTTGCTTCTCTACTACCCAACATCCTTAAACTCGAAGTTGGACCTTTTAATAAAAATTAGCCCTCAACTTACTTTTATACATCTACTTTATCTGTAGCGCCTATTTAAAACTTTAAACTTTGTGTTGAAATGTACATTTTACATTATGGATCTATGTCCTATTTATACTTGATCTGAAGGACGGATATTACATCCGTAGCCCATATTGTGGAATGGTGTTGGCTGTCAAATGTAAAGCATATTGTATCTGAAACAGCCTCCAACCTCGGCAACAAGCCTATTAAGGCTGTATTTCAGGCATTTCAAAATAAATTTAACTTTGGGTTTAACAAAGCTATAAAGTAAGCTTTCTAAAGTTTAACTATATGTACGATTTATATATGCTGTTGGTAGTATTTAAAAGCTGGCAATTCTTAAAATATGTGCATCAATGCTCGGTAGTATATCTACTCATTATAAAGGTGCAGTTTAAAATTCAATATTCTTAGCTTCCTATATAGTTCAATATAATTTCTCCTTTTATAAATAGAAAGTATATGGATAGTCAGCTACACATCATATGTATATTAGCATTGAAAGCCATATACTACATGCCCATAGTATAAACATACAATGTAATACAACCTTGATAGCTTCGAAATCAGCAAGAAAAACAATACAAAAGAATATTTACAGCACTTTAAATCTTATTACTAATACGCGGAGGCTCCAAAAACTTGATCAAAGTTTCAACAGTATCTATATCCAATCTAAACTCATTGGACAGGTCCTTTATAGAAGGACGTATATCTTTTGGTAAATAAGCCTTTGTTAACAAATCGTTGAGCTGCCTAGCTTCTACCGAGCTTAGTTTGGTATCCCTATCGAAGACTTGGGAAACCTCAGCAGCTTGGTCCGAAGTCTCTGAACTTTGCCGGTTCTTTAAGATGGTTATCATACTTGCCTTAAACAAATAAAGTATAATTAATAAAGTATAATTAGTAAAATAAAATTGAAATAGTAAAATTGTAGTTACCGGTGTATTTTTGTCGTTGGTTTTGTTTAAACTTTCGATGGGTGTGTTGAACTTCTTTAAGTTTTGGAAGAGTTCGCCTATAAAAATATGTACATTAACTCCTAAAAGGTATAGTATATAAGTTTACGTTGTTCCTGTAGCGTGGGTTCCGGTGGAGGTGGTGTATACTGTTGTTGCTCTACCTGCATCCTATCCCTACTGAAGCTTTGTTCCTTGGGTAAACTACTACCTAAGTTGGTGTTGAGCTTTGGAAACTTCCTAGTCGATTTGCTGGCACTGTTCCCCATCTTGTTAACTTAGCTTTGAGCTGAATCGCTGTCTAGGATGAGTTTGTTTTAGCTTTCCAAAGATCTAAATATTTGCTAAGCTTGGTCCAGAATCTAAAAGTACTATTATTAGCTCGTAATTTTATTTGCTTAAAATAACGTCAAGCAAAAAGCTACCTGATATTAGATCTAAAGATCACTATCTCGATTAGATCAGTTGGCTATAGCTTCTTAGTGCAGTTCTACACCTGCCGACCTGGTAAATAATACATTTGCTAGATTCCGAGTAAATCACAGGCTTGATTATCTCATATTTTTATTAGTTTTTACCAAGCGAAGGAAACTCTCCATCTCTGAACATTAGAATAATAGCCATTAACTGACACGATACTGTACTAATGGAAGGTAGAATTTTGTTCCTTAGAGTAGCTAAAGACTTCTTAAGAGAAAGACCCATTAATAGATTCAGAGATGAATGAACCCACATCCATATTATTTTATCTTCAGCCAAATAAGTGCATTTTCTACTTTGCATATTAATTATTAAAAATAGCAATATATGAAATAGATGATCTTTATATATAATCCTTCAGGATAATATTTATTCTTACGGCATGCTTATCATCAAGAGTGATGATGAAATGCAATGTAATGTAGGGGTTTTAAATTAGATTTGTCTTATTGAACCCTATTATCATAGAATATAAAACATTAGTGTATAAGATGTATACTTCATATAAAATCTAAAGATATATCACCTATTGAGAACAGCAACAATTCCAATTTTCAGATACATCTATTTTTATGTAGACATCTGCAATTAAATAGTAAGTACTCTTCATTCACTACTACAAACATTAGATCTACCACTCTTTTTTAAACTAATAGGTGTTTTACGTTCAAATTCTACTGTGCAAATAGGTATAGTAAATGTGGTTATAAACTAATTTCTTTACCTACTGTTTTACTAAACTACATCGAGGTAAACTTTCTTTCATATGAAACCAATAGAAATCACTACTTTTATCTCATAACTTCATAGCTTTATTAACAAAATATACCGATACCTTGATGAATGTTTAACCTGAAATTTTGATAGCCCAAAAATCTGACTTGGAAAATATTTACCAAGTAAATCTAGTGCAAATTTTCTCACAAATGAAAGAGACGCTTAGCAATGTTCTCAAAAATATGCTGTTTTATTTTATAGTAGTGCAAATAGAAGGACAGGCTTTACAGTACAATTAAGTTTCATCTGAAACTTGGCAATATCTACACTAGATTCACTAGTAACAGGAGTATTGATATACTAGTTTCATACTAAACAGAGCTATAGTCAGGAATTGTCCTAAAGCTATCGGGGTCTTTAGTTAGTTTTTACCTTTGCAAGGAAAGCTAAATGTAGTTAGTAAAGATGCCATTTGTCCCAAATCTATTATAAAATGTAACGATACATCTAGTTTCACACTTCTTTCTCAGTAGATTTAGTGTGCTAAAAGCTTACCCCATCCTCTAAACCCGCTAACTATTTTATTAGATGGGTGTTAGTAACTATAAGGTGTAGAGAAATGTGCATTTTAGAAAACTATGGAAAATTACCCGATACAAAGCCAGTCCTTTAGATCGATCCAAGTGTCTATGTAAAATATCTCCTTATAACAGTTCAAAAGGCACGACAGTGATAGCCGTAGGGAATAAGGTTTATTAGTAGGAATTCTCTAGCATAAGTATATTTTGGAAAGCGGTTAAAGTTGTTGCCACAATACACCTGAAACCCAATGATAGTTTAGAAAGTTAGGTACCTTTTGTTTCTAACTAATGTCTAGTGTGTAAAACTAAGTCACAAATTCAGGAACTATATTTTTTCTTGGGATTAAAACACCTTATGCCACAATTATTTATGGAGAGGTGTGTCAAAGGAAACACGCTATAAAAGAACGTGCTATCAATTTTTAAATTAAATAAACATTTTCATCCCACTAATAAATAGTCGAAAACTAAATAGTAAATTTTCAAGATGATGAGCTTTAGCAACTCCAGCACCTTCCCCAGGCCCCACCAGGCCAACCTACAACCTACCGCCAAACTAATAAGTTACGGCTTGACGACGACGATAACCTTGTTTGACGCTTTAATAATCGTCATCGAAGGTTACTTTTTGAAGAACAACTCGCTGACGACGTTGTCAGTGCTAAGTCTAATTTCCTTCATTTTGGCCTTAATAGTTATGGAGTACGATGAACTTAACCAGTCCATCAAGAACGATTGGTTTGTCCTACTATCTCTACCCGGTGTCCTAGAGCTACTTTCCCTACTACTTTCCATGAGCTGGTTCTTCACAACAGGCCATCAACTCTATTTTGCCAGTCGAAGTTGACCCTTCTGTATTAGTTAGTAACCCGATGCTGGATCTATTACGTGGTATGATCCCAGTTTTGTGCGGCTTCAACTTTTTGGCTTGGTTCGTCTTCCCCTTCATCGGTATCATGCCCTTAGCTAGGTTCTTTATGAGCTAGATGACTAGTATTCCCTTAACTCTGTACAGTATACTTTCGTTTGGATTCCAGTGGAAGTTCGAATACCTTCCAACCATTGCATCCCTTACATATGTTTTCAGATTTTTCCAAGTTCTATAGATTAGTAGTACGATATTTCTCTACACTTAATTATAAGATTCCATTAAATATTTCTATCCTTTAAATTCGGCAACTTGAGTTACTTAAATATATATTAGTTTTAAATACATTTAATTCGATTGAGACATCATAAATAGCATTATTTCAAATATATTGATATAAGTGCTACATTTTGTTAACTATATTCGAGTATGCTAAAATATTTAGATTAGTATAGCTTACAAGAGCATTTAGATAGGTGTGTTTCGTATTTCGAAACATTAATGTTAAAATTCCTGTTTGAGCTTTGAAATTGATCAGCCATTTCAACGAATATGAGAAAACTATTAAGTTCCGTTTAGAAATGTCGGTGTAAAGTTTAACAGTTTAGTTTCCTATTTATTTGATATGCAAACAAATTTTTATAATAAAGCTATACATCAGTATAAATGAATATCTGTGCTAAACTACAGTTGTATATACGGTGAGAGAAAGATGTTTACATTGAGAACTAGCACAGCTTTACTAACCTCCATAATCTTGACTTGCAGCTCAGTGATTGCGAACTATGGACCCCTCGGAATCTATTCAAACGACCTTTTACAGATTGGCATAGGTGGAAGTCCGGAGTATATTGTTGAGATGGAGCGGAAAAAGAAAGAGGAGGAGCGACAGAAGAAATCCAGCCAACCTAACGTTAACAAGTTGGAGCTGGCAAGTGCCAAGAAGGGTATCCAAGCTAAAGCGCAAGATCAAAGTAGTAAAAAAGCAGTTCCCGCAAGTAATATCAAGGCTCAAGCCGACGATAATGCTCCAGAATCGATTGAAGATGTTCAGGCTGATACGACCGAACCCAAAATGCCGGAGCAGATTTTGGATTAACCATATAAATAAGTCTCTTTGCATTTCAAAACCATCATCTATCTATAAACTATCACTTCATACAGTATTCTTAAATAATAATTTTATTTGTCAAACATCATTTAAATCCGTATATGCATATATTTAAAGCTTTATAATGACCATGTAACATTGGATAAGCTACATTTCAATTTTAAGACATGGAAAAACATATAAAACTTGCTTTCGATTTGACATTATAATAGCTTACCTATAAAGATTATTTTCATAATGAAATCAATCAAATGCTAATATAACTAGTAAATACTAAGTGCAAGTATGAATATAAAAGCATAAAAGTTTAATAACCTACCTATTAAAATTGAAAAGTATCGGCATCAAAGCCATCTTGTAAGTTGACAAAAGTCAGCTCCAAAAGATTTCGCTTCTTATCTAAATGCTTTTGACTGTTCAGTTCATAGAAGGTAGTCAAGTTGTATATAATCGGCTCCATATCGACTGTATTCTGTAAGTTTAGATTGGAGGTGGTTATTGAAGTGACGACCTTATGTAGCGTTTGAATTGCCTATCAAAGGAGTTTGATATAAGCAGGAATATATATTGAAAACTTACCTGATGTACATCTGAAGTGAACAGCTGTGTTAAAGCTAGATGCGATTGGATCTGATAAATATTAAAATATGATGTAAGCATATGTGATGAATATAATGTTTACCAATATGGCGTCAGGATACTTATCTAAATGCTGCTTCATAAGCTCACCGGCCTGCTTATAGTCTCCAGATGCTATCAAAACCAATCCTCTAATTTAAAAAGAAAAAGTGTTGCAACTTAGTATATTAAAGGCTTGTAGATAATAAATACTTGATTAACACGAACTCTGCCTGTAACTTTTCGGCATCGGTATGTAAATTAACTTTGGCCTCGAGGTCTTCAAGGCACATGTTGGCTGCATTAATATTTCCACCCTATTGAATATGACATTAGCGTTTGTAAGGAAAGCATACTTACTAAAAGATGAAGCTTAATCAAGTTAATTAATAATCCCAGTTTGGTTGGGAAAGTTGAGCAGAGTTGCTCCAAGATTTCAGTTGCTTCCGCAAACTCCTATTTCAAGTGTCAATATATATAAATGACATCCACTACTTCAAGCATTATTAACTTGTTGACGATGATAAGTTGAACTTGCAACCTACGATATTTCCAAATATTTTCTAATAGAAAAGGATTACATTTTAGTTTATATAGATGTAAATACTAAGTTACCTTGTCCTGAATCGCAAGATTTTGGCATCTACATATAGAGAATAGTTAAAACACAGTTGCTTATATAATGTAAATAAAACTTACATCCAGACACAAATAAAGTAATAGGTGCAAGCGCAATATACTTTCATTTATGTTGCCCAGTTTCGACGGTAAGTTGGACCAAGTTATAAATAGGCTGAAGGGAAGTATAGAGCCTATAAGGTGTAAGTAAACCATAGATATATAAAATACCTGAGCTAGTATCAAACCCATCGTACTCATTCAAATTAAATTTGTTTAATAAACTTGGTAAATTAATAGTATCGAGTTCAGCGTTGGCCAATTGGTACAACTTTAACTTCTCTAGAGACAACTGTCGAAGTACCAACAACTAAACACAAAATGCCTGTAAGTACTAATAAATCTAACAACTTATACCTTTCCCAACTTAGCAACATCTTTATAGTCGCAAATAGTTATCAACTGCTTTGTCAAATTGGCGAGTTGACGCCAACTACCCCTTGCCTTTTATAAAAAACAATGAATTAAAAATATAAAGTAAAAGATAAATCTTACCTTCAACTTCTCCAGACTTTCTTCGCTGTCCAATAGATCTTTGTCGATTTGACTACTTAACCTATTGACACTGATTTGAAATTGGGTGCGTACCAGTTGGCTCTGTACTATCATATCACAACTGTCGGCCTACACTTATATGGTAAAAAATAGATACATAAAGAACCCTCAATAATTTGCTTTTACCATAGGTATTTCGTACAGCGTGCTTGGCTTTAAATTGGGTAGATCCATATTCTTAGCTTGAAGTTAGAGTTTAGTTGGACTTTGAGTTCAAGTTAGAGAAGGTTTAGGCTTCAACAATTGAGTTTTATGGACACGTTTTCAAAACTTTCGGAAAATATTAAAGTACAATTTATACATTAGCCAAAGGCTATATATATTTAAAAATATATGGATAAAATATAGGTTTAATGTTCTTGTAGACTGTTACTATTAGACTACGAAGGCGGGTTTCTCATCGGATGAAGTTTCTTGTACAGCAGCATTGTGCATAGATAGGTCATCACGTCTGGCCTTTGTGTTTCCTCCAGCAGGTTGTTTGAATTCAGCTGGGGTTAAGGGCTTATCAGTGTTAACGATGGCTGGTGCTAGGGCATCTTCCTTCTTAGGTGGATCGGCGCGTCTAGCTTTAGGGCTGAGGACGACTGGCTGCTTGGGTTCAGCTGGTTTATCTGCACTGATATTAACTGGGTTTGGAGCATCTTCCTTCTTAGGTGGATCGGCACGTCTAGATTTAGGATTAGCGACAGCTGACTGCTTAGGTTCAGTCGCAATAGCTGGTTTATCAGCGCTTACATTGGCTGGCACGGGAGTGTCTTCCTTCTTAGGCGGATCAGCACGTCTAGCTTTGGGACTGACGACAGCCGGCTGCTTGGGTTCAGCTGGTTTATCGGCACTGACATTAGCTGGCACTAGAACATCTTCCTTCTTGGGGGTATCAGTACGTCTAAATTTTGGACTTATGTTGACTGGTTGTTTAGGTTCATCTGGTTTATCGCCACTGACGTTGGCTGGAACTGAGATATCTTCCTTCTTAAGAGGGTCAGCGCGTCTAGCTTTAGGACTGGAAACAGCTAGTTGTTTGGGTTCAGCTACAACAGTTGGTTTATCAGCGCTTACATTAACTGGCACGGGAGCATCTTCCTTCTTGGGTGGATCAGCGCGTCTAGATTTAGGATTTACTGCGGCGGGTAGCTTCAAACCAGGCGGGGTTACTGGTTTGTCGACATTGACCATAGACGGTATTGCACTTTCCTCCCTCTTGGGTGGATCGGCACGTCGAGTTTTCATACCGTGCTGAGCTGAAGGATTGACTTTGGGGCTGATATCTACTATCCCGTTTGAACCTTTGTTTTGTACGGGAGTAGCTAGAATCCCGTTGTCAAGAATGAGGGAGATTATCAAGGCTGAAAGTAAGGTGGATGTGAAGAATTGCATCGTTCTATAGCTATGCAGTAAGGTGGCAATTATTTAATGTATACGATTTAGTTTGTAGCTTTGTGTCTATAACCTAGTATTCTTATATATGACTTTTACATGTATTATTTTTTCATTTATTAGATTATTTCATAAGATTACAAAAATAGTGAAAGTTATGTATTATATTTTCAGTTAAATTGCAGGTTCGATGACAATAAAATCAATATACTGGATAACATTATATCATATATGCAAAATTAACTATATATTTAATGTACATGTACAAATTTTATGTGAGATATAGCAAATCTTTTATTGTCCGTTAAATAGCAGTTACATGTAGGTCGAAATTGGAGTAAATATTGATTGTGGGATGTCTTTACAGCGACTGACTTTCAAATATATTCTTAAATTCATCATATATTACAAGGTAATGATATAATGTACAAAATATATATTTAGGACGATATGTTTAAATCCATGGAGGTTTGAATTCATAGACTACGGAGATATCCCAGTCTTTCAATTTAAGTATCTAGATAGAAATCTGACCTTGGAGATGCATCAATATACCTATAAAATGTCTGATATCACTTATTTAAAATAAAGCTAAACACACTCCTTTTATATAACTCATCAGTAGCTTCGCAGAATGTCTCAATCAACCAAGCCTGGAAAAGTGCTGCTATAACAAACTGATCTAAAAGTTTAGAATGTGTACAAATTCGTAACCTTCCAATAATCTTGTAGTATATCTGAGTTCTTTACTGTTATTGGAAGGTGGTGAACTTTCATTTATATTTTCTATTTTGCTAAGATATCTTGTAAAACTATCAAAGTATAGTATTTATCAACATCTAGCAAAAATAGTGTTCATAATACTAAAAGCATGTATCTACTTATACAAAAAATACTATAAAAGTAATTTTCACTAGAATAAAGATAAAATATTTACTTTGACTGAGCCTCACTAACAGCACATCTGAAGGATAGTTTTGCAAATCAAATTGAATCTTAATCTAATATCCAAAACCCTTGAAAAGGAAAAAATTCGAAGAACTTGCCGTCTATTCGAAGATATTCAACAAACAATGGTATCCCACATAATTGAAACGATACCTGGTATCAAGGGAAAAAGCTAAGTTGGGTTCTTTGTAAGTGTAGCCTGAAAACAGTTTCTTTTACATAACTGATAGGTCGGCGATCTTAGTAGTAAATTCAAACTCAAAGTTTGGTAGATGGATATAAAAGTTGTATCATGGACAATTCCTTCCAAACATTTCAGCTAGCAAACCTAAAGATGCTATTTCAAAATTCGATCCAAATAAACTTTTTGATCGTTGCTTTCTACCTTTTAAGTTTTGATTCAGCGACTCCATCGACTTATGGGTAAGATATCCATACAAATTGCATATAACTAACCGTACACTTGTAAATGTAGAGGAAGCAGCTATCAAAATCGACCTACCAAGTGCCTGACCATAAATTCCAAAGATTTGGAGCACCAGTTTAGAAATCTGTACGTATTTGATTCATGACAAGCACTATTAAGCTTTAAATAGGGATTTCAAGTGCTACCAGATACCCAACGAAGGAAATTGTGAAGCGCTGATCGAAAGCTATTATTTCAACCTGTACACCAAGGAATGTACCCAGTTCAGCTATGGTGGCTGTGGTCCATGTAGACCCTTTAAGACCTACGAGGAGTGTACCAAAACCTGTAAAAAGAGTGGCGATGATGACGACAACAACTTCTATAAGTGGAAACAAGTTTTTACAAGAAAGATCCTACGAGAAAGTATAGAATAAACCTGCATTTAATATTTGACCTTTATTGCTTTAAATTTTGATAGACGATTATCGAATTTGTAGTATAGATATAATTAGGTAGTAAGCCTCAACATCTGCGTAGCCGTATACTACTAATTTTAATTAGTAATATGTAGAAGTTTTAACTATTGCAAACAAATAGAATTTAGCTCAATAGGATGGGAAAGGGGTTATTAATTTAAAATTGAATATAGCTACTGTCGTACATTAAATGCTATTAAAAGCATTGCAATATTTTACTAAATGTAGTATAAATTAAAGGCTTGCGGTATCTAATCCGACTTTGTATCTATAAAATGTTAAAAGTCTCCTAATCAACATTGAGAAATTAGGGATGTCAGTTCAAGTTTGAAGAAATGGCGAGTTTGAACTTACCAAAGCCCGTGTTTATAAGTAATTTTGTACTCTCAAATCAGATTAGTTGACATCCTATTTCGACTTAGTTATCTAGTTTTTATTAGATGCTATATTTCCATCTAGGTGGCGTGAATTTATTGCTAAGACGTTTAGTATTCGGTTGGAAGGTTCAAGGTTTCGGTTCACTTTTTTGAATAATTTCGAGATGACTAACCGCCTCTGCTTGTAAGTGTATGGTAGTATCGCAACTGATCAATGATGGTATTCCATTCAAGATCCCTGCTTCATGAGTGAACTTTTCTGCATAACCTTTACACTATTTCAAATGAATTGAACTATACCATCGAAATTAAAGCTCTATATGGTACATTTAATTTGGAATTGATACCAATTTTGCTTTACATTATATTTAATCTTATAAACTATCACATGCTTACAACAAATATACTATAAAGTAGATATGTCACATACATTATATTATGAATATAGGATAATATAGAGTAAATTTACAGTTATATAAAGCAATAGCATTTACGAGTTCATTGTAGATATCGATAGCTTGTAACAATATACAAATGTTTAATGTCAATATGAGATAGAATTCAATAAATTCAGAAACAGAACCATGCAAAAATAATGTTTAATATGTACATTTTATTATTGAAGTAATGAATCGAGTGATATAGACAACATTGGTATAAATAAAATAGCTTTACCTAGTAAGTATGGATCTGATATAAAATTTTAAATAATATATCTGTTTCCTTACATAGTTCGATTTCAAAATCTTATCTATGGAAATTGGATCGTATTAGAGATAGTAATAATAAATAATTTAAAACAATGATTCTTCATATATAGCCTAGTAAAGCAATTGAATCATAAATAAATTTCTTATAAACCTAATGTTTGATTTTCTTATCAAATTAGCTTTATTGTATATAGCATATGGAAATACATATGCTTTATTATCTGTTGAATTGTATTATAATAAAATTCACTATTTGTTCGAAAAACTGCACATTTCTACAGATCCAGCTATAAAGAGTGCAAGTTTTTCCAAACAAAATGGGGCAACATTTTGTAAAACTCCGAAGAAACATTGTAGCCTTACACCAATAGATACTGGTACATACTTGAATTTGTTGGCTAAAATATCAAGTGCAAATAACCCTAATCTATAAAAAGACTCCAAATTTGGAAAAATGGAACGATACAATAAGAAATTAGGCTCAATTCAGTGAAGAAATAAAGGATTTGACAAGAATCTTGATTCCTTTCTCAATAAACCTATTTGATCCACAAAGACAAACTTGTTTTCTAGAAGCAAAGCATACATCGTCAACAGTTTCCAATCTCTGTATATGGGAACAACCTATATCGAAAAGTTTAAAACAGGGTCCAGATAAAAGAAGGGACATCCAAATAAACAATAGGCTACGCTTAAACTAATTCTGAGCTCCGCCCCCAGCTCTATACTCAAATCACCGCACCCAAGCTTTAGTTAGAAGGGACTTGCAGCGACCTCTAGGGCCACCAAGTTTACACAATACGCCTGCCCTCCTCCAAATCGAGTTACGAAAGGATGGTTGGTGACGTAGCATATTAAGGTCAAAGACAAAGGAAAAGGTTTTAGGTGCACAGCTAAGGAACTCAACACTCCCATGCCCCCAAAATATATTTAGGGTGGATAGTTGGAACAGAAGCTAAGTAGCATAAGGCATTTGGCAAGAATAATATGCCTTGCAAAGCAGGCATTGTACTCGATTTAAAAATAGCTTTTCGAAAGGGGAAAGGAAGAAAAGAAAGGTATATATAAAGGGGATGAGGTTGGACTAACCTAAAAAAGCAGCTTTGTACGAATAACTTGCAACTTTTCATCCAACACTGTGGCATTAGGTTAAACGAAAAATTCAAGTGGTATATAACGGAGGAAGCACCCCATTCAAGCAACTTATTTTTAAAATTTTGTTTGAAACGAAAATTTTACTTTTCTCTGCCGCTCCAACTAACCGAACCCGACTTTGAACTCCACCCTCAAGCGACTTAGGCCACCAACGCTATATTCAAAGGGATTTTCAGCCGTAAAGCGACATAGTACCGAACTTTTCGCCATCTTACCTCAACATATCCAACTGCAAAATGAAAGGTACCAAAGGACTAGTGATAAACGGATGTTTTATGACTGTTGCCTTGACGTCGATAGTCTACTGTTTAACGTTCGAGCACATAATGCAAACCAACCCAAATGACATGGAGTGGAGTGAATGGAGTGGCTTGAGTTTGGCCAAGACCGCTTTAACCTTGATAAGCTTGATCTCCAGTTTAGTGTATAGCGAAGTCGACTATTTAACTTCCAAATTGGATGAGGAAACCTTCCTATCCAAAGTTTTGAAAGACGACCACGTCCGCAGATACTGGTGCCTACTACTAGGACAGATCTGGCTGTTCTTAGTTTTGGAGGCTTGTTGTATCTACACTTTCCAGATTTTGGATACCAGTAGCTTCTTAACTTTGACGCTGTTGCGGTCCAGCTCCTTGATCACCATCATGTTCTTTTTATCTGCCTTTACTTCCAAATGATCCTATCCCTTTCCAGCAAAGGCTAGCTTGGATCATCAGTTTTTCTTATATTTGACATTATCGTTCTTATTTTATAATCGCTACTTCCTGGTATATTTAATAAATTGAAGTATTCTTTGACATGTTGCTATTTTAATAATTGGTATTATTCCATCACATATATTTAAACGCAACACTCATTAAACCTCAGTAAGAGATATAGATCTACATGAGCCGCTTAATTAACAATTAGTATGCAGGGAAGGTATAAAACCTTGAAGCTACTTCCAATGAAGTTATAACGGATGTATGTTGGGTTGAAGCGATAAATCCAAAGAATATAAATTTCTAAGGGATATAGGATCCTTTGTCCATGTTTGCAGTTGATGGATTAAGGTTTATTTGTTAATTTTGGACTTTTGATTGTAATTTATGTACAGTTACTACTAAAATAGTTACTTTGCCAGGATTTGAAGAATCTCGTACAAGTTTGGATAGTTCCTTACATTAAATTGTTAGTGTATTGTATAGGATATCTCACCTCATCAAAAGTTTCAACTTGTTAGTTGATCTTGTTTATAATGTTTACTATGTAGCAAGGTTGTTTTCAAAGTAGAAACTTGGTATAGCATAAAATTTGTGAATTTGTGGTAACTACATGACCTCATTTGAACAGTAGAGATATCGGTTATTATAACATTTGTTGACCTTCGATATAACTCTAAAATAGAAGCATACATTTATAATATGATATGTATATACCTCTTACATACTTAAAACTTGGCTTAACGTTTATCTCAATTCCTTCAAACTAGCATATTTTGCTAGAGATTGTGGCTACAAATACAAAAAATTAACACTGCTACTTTTATTAGTTATAAAACATTGATGCACCAATTCCTTGGTTTATTCAGCATAACTGTTTAGATAAGCTCAGGTTGTCAATTTGGTTTTACAGTTGGTTGATGAGATTGGACATCTACTTCGTCAAGCTTGAACTATTTATATCATTTGGTAGAATATTAGGACTATTGAAATGACGTTATAGCCTCTCTACTGAGCAAGTGATTGGCTGAATAGTATTTCCACAATTGAAACAAGCTTGGAAATCCAATTCAACAACTTTTTCTAAAGAACCAAGAACCAACACGAAATGAGCGACCCATCCAACTACTTAGCGATATATCCATTACAGATAATCCTAAGCTTCTCCATAGTCTTAGGTTTAGAACTGTTAAGTCTAACTTCCATCTTAAGCTTCAGTTGCACCCTCTTCTTCAAATTTTGCAAATATTTCCGAGTGGAGGACTATGTCCGCAGCGTCAAGTATTCCAAAGCTATCAAGAGTAAGACTTCCGAACTTAACCAAATTGATTCTAAGGTATTTTTTAAATTTTTGTGTATTGAAAATTCGTACTTTAGGAAGACTTTTCCAAATGGGCAAAGTTAAATCGTAAAATTGATGCTTTGAAGAAGGATCATAAACTAGCAAGTAACGTTTAGCAATTTTAAAAAGTGCTTATTAAGCTTTGTAGAGGATAAACTGAGTGTCATTTTGTTGAAATTTCAGGGCATATTTTTAGCCTCCACCCTAATACTTCTATACGCCTCAACTTTAATCTTCATATTGATGTTCAACTCTCATTACCCCGTTATATACCTGCCATTAGGATACCCTGCCTACGCTATCAACTACCTTTTAAGTTTACCTTACTTTCCTCTGGGTATTATTTTTAAAAATTCCAAACTACCTATTCTAATCTTTTGTAGGAATTTTGAGTAAATTAGCATGGATCTTAGCTAGTTTGAGAGTATGCTACTTTTTAAAGATCAACTTCTTTCCCAAATCGGACAACTTCAGTCCGTCGTCGTTGGTACTAGCTATTATTAATCGAAAATATATGTCGCTGTTCACCAAGATTTCGAAAACCATCCTCAACACCCCTTTACCACCGGAAATTTTGTAAGAGTTGGTAGTTGGATAATAAAATGAGATGGGTATCCTACCTACCGTACTTCAACCACTACTTTTGGCTTATATGCTTCGTAAGATATTTTTTATATATTACAGTGGCTTATATACTTCGGTTTTATACCGTATTTATTCGTATTGTAAAATTACTATATAGCTTTCATTCTATTTAATTATACGAGGCTATTTTTCTTATATCTAGCTCTTAAATATCTTTTTTCTTCTTTATGTATATCTATATCACTTTTTAAGGTAGTTAACCGTTTTCAACAGATACCTTGGAAGTATACTGATCTTTCGCATTTCTTTAATGGAAGTGTCAACATTTGAACTTATTTTACTTTACAAGTACTTGTCGATATTACTTTGACATATCAACATATAAACTTTTCTTTGCATTCCCTTTTTTACTGCTGATGATAACAGTAGTTATTATTTTGAATAAAGTATACATATTAAATAAACTCCATCTTACTATATAAAAGTAACTATAAATCGTTAATATTACTTTGTCCCTATTGGAACATGTATGTATCTTGTTGAACTTGATAAATAGCTATAAATGTAAGAGGATATATTACAAACTTACTAGCTTTCTTTTGATCCTAACTACTAATGTAGTTAGATTCTGAGGTATAAGTTACGATATGCTTGGATATATCAACTACATTGTACTGTATCTAACCAAGAGCTTATAAACTGGCTCTAAATATAGTTTGTCGATATCTAGCTCTAACCATATGAATAGGTTTCTTTTACTACACAAATGCTATTAGGCTACTCGTGTTACATTCCTTCGTATTTACCTTCACCTCAAAAGCAGTAACCACCACTAAATTTCAAATTTACCCTCTCCTCAACTTGAAAAAATGGCAATTCCACGGCTTTAGTTTTATAGATTTAGTTCATTTAATTTGTCCCATCATCGTTTCCCCAGAAATCTATCAACTTGGAATCTAATCAAAATCAGAGCTGATCAAGATTTTTATAAAGAATAGCCAATTAGTTTTGCCGGCTTACGAACCAGCAACCAGGACCATAACGATAGGTTCAAAATAATCTATTCAAATAGGAAAATTTTAGAAGTTGGCAAGGAACCATCCAAAAGCTGTTGGAAACTTTGTATAGGCTCTAACATTACACTCGAAGCTTCAGCGGCTTTAGTACATTAGACTTGAAGCTCAATTTTCTATACGTTTTATGTCCGTAGTTGGGATCGGTAGCAACAAAAGTAAGAATAGTTTACCAAACGTTATCGATAATTTGAATACCAACCTACCAATTGCACCATTTAGTTTTACATTTACAACTGGGTTCGAAAAGTTCAAAGTTTAGACTAGAAATATGGCGATTAAAAAGATTAATACGAGATCCGGTATCGAAGATCAGCTGCATGCAGCTTTCGACAACTTAGACTTGGATAAGGATGGGAAAGTGGGTGCTAAGGACCTACTTAGAGCTTACAAGATTATCGCCCCCGACAATGATACTTCAGTAAAGGATGAGGTAACTTTTATTGAATATTAGCTGCTTAATATTGTATTAGAAAGTGCTGCATAGGTTTATCGAAAGTAAGTTGGGTCACGGTACCTTCACTTTACCCCAGTTCCACGAGCTACTCGACAGCCTAGGCTTGCACCTATCTTCAGATAGCCTACCTTCAGCCTACTCCTTGGAAGCTAATCTGGCTGGTTTACTTAGAGACATAGCTTTGGCCGAATTCGATGAAAGCGGTAAATTTTTAACATTATGCTCTTTTACTTAATGTAAATTAAGAATTTGATCTTCCCTCACCGGCAATTCAGAAATCTTCGATATTGACAACGCAATACTGGACCCATGAGTTTGACTGGACAATTATTAAGAACCTTTTAGCTGGTGGTATTGCAGGTGGTGTTTCAAGAACCGTTGTCAGCCCCTTGGAGCGCATGAAGATCCTCTTCCAAGTAAAAGTTTTAAATATACGGTAAATTTACATGTTTCAAGGTACAAGGACCTACTAAAGGTGGCTACGACAGCGTATTTGGTACGTTGGCCAAAATTTGGCGTGAGGAAGGATTCTTGGGGTACATGCGTGGAAACGGTACCAACGTCATCCGTATCGTGCCCTATTCCGCCGTCCAATTTGCAGCCTACGAGCGTTACAAAAATGTAATTTCTAATTTTTGCGCTCTCATGTTTATTTATTTTGTAACATAGCTTTTGCTCCTTCCTGGGACCAACGAATTGAACACACCTAGGCGGTTGACAGCCGGTGCCTTGGCTGGAATCACTTCCGTCGTCTGCACCTACCCCTTGGATATCGTTCGAACCAGATTATCCGTTCAATCGGCCAACATAGGAAGTGGTGCCGCTAATGCTACCAAATCCTCCCTCGCCGGTAGCGCCTCGACCGTATTGGCTGGGGTTCGTAACCACACCACGAAAGCTATGGAGATCCCGAAACTTCCTGGTATCTGGGCCACTTTGAAGCAGATGTACCTCAAAGAGGGTGGAATTCGTGCTCTGTACCAGGGCCTTGGGCCAACTTTGATGGTAAGCCTTGGTTTTATTACTTTTTTAACCAATTATACAGGGAGTGGCCCCCTACGTTGCTTTAAACTTCCAGTCCTACGAGGTGTTGCGTGCCTATTTCACACCTCCTGGTGAAAGCAGTCCCAGTGGGGTTCACAAATTGATATGTGGTGCATGTGCCGGTACGATCGCCCAGACCTTTACCTACCCCTTGGACGTTCTGAGGCGTCGCATGCAGGTCACCGGTATGAGTGACATGCTGGGGTACAAGTACGATTCCACGTGGCACGCCACCAAGGAGATTGTGAAGAAGGAAGGCATACGTGGACTCTACAAAGGTATGATCCCCAACTACCTCAAGGTAGCTCCGGCTATCGGAGTCAGCTTTTATACCTACGAGCTGTGTAAAACGTACCTCGACTGATTTGGATTGCCCATTCCCAGATCATACTTACTTTCGTCGTTGGACTTAAGATCTGACCATACCTTCTCCAATTTTAAAATTGAACTTCCAGTTGACTTTTGGTTTTGAACCTCTTTAAGTTGTACAATGGGTTCTTTTCTTCCAGTTTTGTCGCTTCAATTTACCTACGATTAATTTAAAAGTATATGGTATTAACTTTTTGAACTAATTGGTATGCTTTAGTTGGTGTATTGCCTTTAAGCATAATAGTATTTTATATTAAATTTAATGTCAAGTTAGTATCCTTAGTTTATATATATTTTTATTTTGATCCGACACTTGACACAATACAAAGCTCTAAAATAAAACCGATATTTTAAAATACAACTTCACCCTTCAACACCCTAAGTCTAGTTTGCTACGACAACCCTCAATACATTTATTTCAATTCAGAATTTAAATACAAGCTACATGTGGAATATAATTGTAGGTATTACCCCTAGTATTTAGAAGATAAGTAAAAAGGCACAACTAGCTTGGTTCATATTTCTAACCCCAAAATGACTATATGTCAATTTAGCTATCTTTGTTTTGATACCACCTGTAAGTTGAGATAACTTTAATATTGCTATTTTACTACAGGTTAAAGGTTGACCTTTCTTCAGCCCTAACATTTAGGAAATAGAATCCATTTCACTTTTTCATCAATGACATGTTTTTTTTGAAGGGATGGGAGCTACAAAGGAGCTTTCTCTTAGGTTTATAACGCTATAAATGTTGCTTTATTTGTTAATGCCAGTTTCTATAGGGTTGTAAGTAACAATTTGTTGAGGCTAAAGAGTTGAATCTGTCGCTCTTTCTTTACTGTTATGAGAGGGATGCTTTTTTCAAGTATTTTATATTGATTCTAAATAAATAAACCCATATATAGTTTACATCAACTATATGCTGCTAGTTTTAGTATCTTGTTAGAATCTATAACCATTCGATATTGATGTTCAAATAAATTCTAAGAATTGATTTAAAATCGTTGGTTTATGTATTGATAAGTAATGCCATTTTATTTCACACATCCATCTGGTTGGATTTGAAGCTAGAAGCTTTAAATCACACCATCACTTTTCAAGCCTTCCTTTGGCCAATAATTTAAAGTGATTTTCTACTATTGGTGATAGTTTCTTTAATTGCGGGTGCGAATACTATAGAGCAATTAGTTAAGCCCTTCTCATTTTCTAATAGGCTCATTCATACTAACTCATGACATTGAACCAACCAATGAAACACCTTCCTTTTAAACTGATTTTATCTCACTGATAAGGACTGAAATCTTCATCTCTCGCTAAAGGTAAGTACTCTTCAACCTGAATTCTAACGCCAATCGAACTTACATTAGATTTATCTCACCTCAATCAAATACCATGTTGCGTTTACGTCTTAGAAACTGCCGTCTCCAACTTAAGACCTACAGCACTGCAATCCAAGTTAAAAATGAGAGTTTCAAGATGGAACAAGCTTCTAACCGTGTAACTAAGTGGTCGACCAACCAAGCTGAGAAGAGTTCCAAGATGGTCGGTCCTAGATTCGAGCAGACTGACTTGGCTGCTCAGGTACCTATTTTATCTACTTCTTTACCTTATACTTTTGCAATTTTTATAAAAGCCTAACCCTATGGCTGCTATCGAACTTATCTATGAGGAACCTATCCGTAAAGTCGACACTAGGGTCGTTAGTTGTGCCGGTGGTGAAGGTGCCTTAGGTCACCCTAAAGTTTACATTAACTTGGTAAATTTATCGCTTTTATGTAGAATGCTAACTTTAATGTACTTTAGGATCAGGGTAAACCTACACCTTGTGGCTACTGTAAGTTTTTTAGTTTTAAATGCTCGATTGGTTGATTTTATTTTTATTTATTAATAGGTGGTATCCGCTTCCAACTTGAACCCCATCACCATTAACTCGCTTGGCTTTGATATTAAATTTTAAGAGTTGAGAGTATGTTTCAAGGTCATCCATTTTAGTAGTTGAAGCTGGTTTTGTCGAAAGAACATATACATACAATTTAAAGGTATTATATTCATTAACTGTAGATGCATCCTAGAAGAATAGTTCATATAAGCCAATCATCTATCGGGATATGCACTATAGTTTTTAAAATAGATTAGACTCTAATGTAAAGTTATTTCAAATATATATATGTTTTTACTTTGCTTTGAAATATAAATGTCTATTGATGAAATGGTTTTCCCATATAGTACGATGACATACTGTGTTTCTTTAGATAATTGAAGACAAACTATAATAGTCATGAAATTGCTTATGTTGTTGTCCTAATCTTTTTGAAAGCTTTATCTATCAACTAAATGACTATTGTAACAAGTTTTTGGAACATTTTGGCAACAATTCAAAGCCATCCAGAAGCTTAACTTCTCGATAAAAGTTAAAAGAAAATGGGCCAAACTATTAACTTAACCAAAATGTATAGCTCTTTGTAGGTAATACATAGAAGAAAATTTCGATATTGAAGCTTTGAACTTTCCCTATCCTATTTTGATTGGATCTATAGGTATGCATTAGTATGCAGGGATAGTCGGTCAAAAATTATATATAGCCGTTATATATTGAGATAAGACTTTGATTACTATAGTGTAAAACGATTTAGTTTCTAGCCTTCTACCTTTCTCTTTATAATATTCAAATTTTTGTACTCGATTTTATGGGATAAAATTTATACTGCATAGCCTAGAAAGTTGTATTCCTACATTTTGAATCGATGCAATCAATATTTAAGCTTGTGCAGCTATATAGCATAAAGATGTAAACTAGAAGAATGGAATAAAGCTTGAGTTTCTATTTGAAGACATGGCCTTTATTGGACCCTTGATCGAAAGTCCAAGCACAGCTCCATTCATCTACTTTCAAAATTCATAACTTGGAATTTCCACTAGCTCAACTGACCAATTCAAGACACTTCCTTCAAGCCTACCTCTACTCTAAAAACTATGCGAAAGTTTGTGAACAATATTCACCTAATCTGGACCTACATAAAGATTAGACTTTGTCCAAATCCATAAATCCCAATGCAAAGGGTAGTGAAACAAGGAAATGGCAGAAACCTATCCTTATCGAAAAGCTTTGATGGACGGTTGTTAAGCAACAGATCGGTCCTGCTAGCATACATCAGCCTAGTTTCCTGGCTATGCAGCCTTTTCGAGATGGTGAAGACTCCTAATTTGCAGCTGCATAGTGCTAGATTTGCATCGAAAGGGAGTTGGCTATTTGGTAAAGGAGAAGGCCTAGATTTTTAATCTGCTGGCATGGTGTAGGATACGCTTTTCGCCTACCAACACGAGTACAGTTCCAATTAAATTCTAAACCTATAATATTGGTCTCACCTTGTGCTACCAATTTAGCAACAAACCAATCATATTGAAGGCAGAATACCCCGTCAGACCAACTACGTCACATTGAGTAGCTGCTTTCCAAGCTTGCCCTACTGTACGCTATTTGCTTTAGCCAGCACTTACCATCCGTCTGGATACAAATACAGAATAATGGGTGTAGGATTTACTACATCCATAGTAGCGAATAGTGGTCTTAACTTGGAAGTTAATATTTGTGGGTCCTTGTTTGGCAGCTGTGATTAATGTACATCCAATAAATGCATTTCCTATCTTCAGGAACCATACAAAGTGCAGTGGCTTTTGAAGTTAAAAGTCCCTATCCATCTCGCCAATACATGCATTGCATATGCCTCCCTTAAATCAATTGGTATCAAATGTAGGTCAAACAACATTGTCCGTCCTAATATTGGTTTTCCAAATGTATCCGAGGTGTACAAACTATAACCCGTTCCTTTCTTAAAGTGGCATACACTTTTGGAGTACGATTCCCTATTATGTACATTTTCTTGTATAGGCAACATTAAAGCTAATAATGTCGATCGATACAATGCTAGGGGTACAAGCTTTAGAAACGACATTTAAGCTGAAATAGGATCGGAAAAAATGCCATCAAATGGGATGCTGAAATTAATGGTTTTGTTGCAGTGAAATTGGAAACTATGTGTAATTGGTCTTTGGTGGCTACTCTACTATCTGCAATTAGTCGGCTAGACTGCACATTGCTTTCATATGAAAGCCTAGGAAAGCTTTGTACAAATGACTGAGTCAACTCCAAGCAGCTAACACCAGCCTTGAACTTACAGCTCCTTTGTTTTGAATCGGTAGGTGCAAATTTACAAGCTCAACCGTAAGCTTTTCCCTGGTGTTTCGGAGCGATTTAGTATAATAAGTTTAAACCCTCCATTCCCGCTAAACTTGCTGCATTAAACCAATATACAAGCTCATATACTATCCTTTTCTGATTTATAAAGATATTTATTATACTTGAAGCAACCTAAGATATGTCTTAAATTAATGGTGATATTTTAAAATATATCTACCTATACTTTCACTTCGGTAAACGTACAAAACAGGAAAGGACATATATATCAAATTATTGCTGAGAAATTAAACGAAATTATTTTGTAGGGCTTACAATGTACGATCTATTAAAAAACTTAGCAGAATATGTAATTCAGAAGATTCTATTTTTACAAACTGTAGAACAACGATTGTAAATGATCGGAGACATGGTTCTTCTCAATATGTAAAATTTTCCCTGCCTAAAAATAACTAACATTTAAAACAGACTTAATGCTTTTTTAATGGAAATTTCTTACTCTTATATTATATATATCCTTCTTGTAAGATCTAATTCATGTCGGGCTATGTAGGGAAGTGAAGGCAGCATTATATCCGATCTCATCACTATATCATAAAGCTTTAAAGTTGGATTTCTAAATTTGTGCCAATCAAAATAGTTTTTATATTTTTACATTATATTGGCATATTTTACTATTAATAATATGCATACATATATAATAATAACTGGAATAGAGCGTTGGAGTAAAGTATTTTACCCTCATAGTAGATGTTATTAAAAATAAAATAAGTATAAAGGGTTTTAATGATGGACATATGCCTAAGTAGTTGTAGTTAAATATTTTGTTAATACAACATTAAAAACCTTATAAAACTATAGGTTAGAAATGAGCAAGCGATACTAAAGAAGGTGGCCATCAAAGTTGTGAGTAGGACCAATCATTTAATTAAAAATAATGAACATATATATATCGGCTACAGAAACAATATTGCCATCCTTGAAATACAAATGGGGATTCAGATCTATAGCCATACTCATATATAACTGTAGATTCGTTCATCTGAATACCAAGTTACGATCTAATATACTTATATACCACTTCTCTCTCCAAGAGTACTAAGTATAAGCTAGAATGGTATGAAGTAATAGCTACACTAGAACAAATTCCAGGTAGCTTGAAACCCTTTTTAGAATATTCTATTATATGGTATAGACATTAATTTACGACATGTAGATATTTTATATACGTATATGAAAATAACCTAGTACCCACATCTCAATTCCAACTGTAAGTTGAATCTGGTCGGAGATGCCTTTAGCTTATTTCATAACTTGGCACACTTTATCCCAACAACAACAATTACAAAACCCTTTCAATTCATTAGTTAGGTGACTAGGAAAAAGTACAACGCAACGCACATCCAAACTTACAGTCTAGACTCGAGGCCAAAGGCTACATTACAACTTTAGGGTGATAAAATATGGACTTAAACGGTAGTATTGTCTTCCCAAACCCTCTACTAAATTACAAATCCGCAATGAAAGTTCAGTCTATCGAATATTTCTTACTTAATGGGTAAATGAATCTGCCTACCACCCATTACAAAAAGTACTTTACATCTTGAACCTCAAAATAGCAACCTTCGCTTCAACCTACCTTTTAATCCAACTTATTCGACTTTTAATAACGTATAAATGTATATCGAACAGGTTGTTAGTTTGGATCACTTGATCCTTAAAGATGGGTCCAACCCATTTCAAAGCTGGAGAATAAATGAGGCTTGCCCTCCAAAACTTTATAAGGGTTCCAATCCAAAGTATAAGTTGCTTACGGAAGTTAGCTATACCATTTTGGTAACGGATTTTACTATATAGTGTGCCTAAGCTTTAAATGGATCTTTACTAAATCGAAGATTAAAATTACAAAGCGTCGCCAAATTATTTTGCAGGATGGGTGGCAGGGCGAATATCTACGTATCACGAGATTCGAATCAAAAGAAGTTTATATAAGGAGTAGTTTTATATATTGGTTTACATACAAATGTCTTGCCATATTTGTTACAAAAACTGAAACTTTCAAATGAAAGCTTACGTATGTACTTTCTCTTTCGAGCTACGTATAGCATTCTTGAAAAGTTTATATGGATTCTAGGGATTGAGATGGCATCATCTTGACAGCAAACCAACTTTGAAATAATCCCCATATCGGCCTTTAAAAAGTGCCATTTCAAAAGGTCCGACACCATCTCAATTAGCAGGTGGTAGCCATAAAGTAAAGCACATAAACTAGACCACAATCTTACAAAGCCAAGTGAAGCAAAATACTCATTTGTAGGAAAGTGCTACAGCATCCGAGTTGAAATGGTTGTAAGGTACAATCCTACAAACAGCAAGCAATGTTATTGGAGTAGCTACTGTAAAGGACATTTGCTTTATTTGAAGCCAAGAATATCTGCATAGACTTTCCTCATTTGCTTGGAAACGATTATCTGTAGGAGTTATCTATGAAAAAACATTCTAAACAAAGAGGTAGCCCAACTTGTTATTAATGCAATAGCAGCTGATTCTGAGTTTGGACTACTCATTCCGAAGTCAAGGGCAGGCAGTTCAAAATTTCATGTAGGGAAGGCAAGCTACCCGATTACTTCCTTAGCAACTTCCAAATATATACGTTATGCTTTTGCGGAGCACGTCTGTACTGCAACGTGACTCCCTACATCCATGTTAGAAAACATTCTTTTGACTTTTTTACTTTTACCTGGACTGAAATATATTTTGCGGAGCTCATCTAAACTGCAACGTGATCCGATCTATTCGAAATAAAAGCCTTGACTCGATAGCCTCTATCTTGCCTTAACAGATATACTTTTGTCAGGGGCGAAAATTGGCTTGTATCGGTTATATCGGTGTATCCATTATTTCCAATAATAAACTGTTGAGGATCTATACACACACCTAAGCGTATAGAATAGGTGGGATCTCAACACCCACCCAACCATATAGCTTTTCAAATAAATAGCCTACTAACGTTCGACAGTTCCAACCTTGTATTACAAGTATTAAATGGATCGGTTTATTACATCTATAAGATATATCATCCCTTGCCAACCTAACTTATCGGCTGCTGCTTTACATTCCAAGTTAAGTTAGGCTACTGGTATTAAACTATATTTGTCCAACATGGAAGTGAACGACGTTACCTACCTTAAATTTACCTTATCATGGTTGAAAATCTTTAGATTGCCACCTATAACGTTATAAGCTTCAGATTTTCTGTACAGAAAGGTATATATAAATTTTAGATTTGCTCGAGATAAATTAAAGATACGATAAAGTCCAGAATATTACATTTGTCAATGAAGCTTTAGCTATTTCAAATAAAACTTTGATGGTAGACAACCTATCATTTATTTCAAGGATATACATTTATGACATTTCGGTATAAGGCGTGGAGGATTTAAAAGGTTATAAGCGACATTTTACACGTCTAGTTTAGGATGTTTTGGCGGGCCCTAATGTCATTTGGTTAAATTTTATGGTAAAGGATAGGATGGGTACAAAGATCATACCACTATATCGCTAAATGGTGATGGGTACCTCGTACCTTTTCCATAGCTTTGCCGTGTATTGAAACGAAAAAGCATCTACCATTTATAAGGATCAAAATGCCTTTGTGATTCCTTATAACAAAGCTTTATTCCTTTCTAGATCCTTCAAAGCGTAATAAACCAACAACACCATTCCATTAGCTATGTGAATTTCTTCAATAGTTCCATTGATAGAGGAATAGTTGCTTGAATCTACAATAAGTTTGGATTGTGTTTCCCAACAATTACTGAATCCCATTCTTCGAAAGAACATCTATATTTAGATACCCTCTACTATATGCTTTTAAAAAGTTTAAAGGGAAGGGTAAAGACGTAAATATAGTTGATTGCTAGCTGTACGTACTAGTCCCTACAACTTGTATGCTAACTCGTTTTGCCCTACAGCTACAAGTTAAGAAGGTTCTCTAAAAAATAAAACTGGTTCCCTATGTCTTAGTAGGCTATTTCAATATCGTTTTCTTGATTTCAAGATTCAACTATTTGATGACAATATAGTTCAGGGATTGATAGAAAACTTGGCATATAAACTTGACGGTTGCAGTCGATGTTTTTGGGTATTTTACAAGTTGATGTAGAGATCAAGTGTTAAACTTCAACGTAGAGGACTTCATTTTTCCATAGTTGTAAAATTTTAATAGTGTTGCTATACCAGAAATCCAGTTTTAATACCACACTTTGCATTTGATAGACAAACTTATACTTTATAAATTAAAGTCAAAATAAACATAACTCAAGTGTATTTTACAGATGACAATAAGAGTCAGTAAATTTTATTGAAAACACATTAGGAAAGATTAATTTAGAAGGTGGAATTTGGGATGGAAGGCAGATGGGAAAGTGCAAAGGAAGGGAAAGGTTAAAGCTGATGATTTACAATTTTTTTACAGGACATAGTGGTCAACCAAAACTCGGAGTACGCACTCGTCAAACTATCACTGTCGCAGTGGTCGTCGTAGTTGAAGTTTCCAGTTGGTGAACACAGGGTCATAGCACTGGAGGATAGGTTGTCGTAGTGGACTTTGGAGTCCAAGCTAGGTGTCTGTAGTGGTCTTATGTTGTAGTTGATGCTGGTGGGCGAGCCATTCAGCTGAGACCCTTCTCTAAGGTTGAGGTGCAGCTTCTCCTCCTTGGCCCTGCGATTCTGGAACCAGATCTGCACGACTCTTTGTCTGAGATTGAGCTTCTTGGCCAAATTCCTACGTACGTTCAGCTTGGGATTCTGATCCTGGGCGAACAGAGCTTCTAAGGCGACGTACTCTGAATCGGAAAGCTTCTTGCGGGTCCTCAGCTTGTTGCTTGTCGTAGCCTTGTTGGTTTGTTGAATTAAACTTTTGATATCCATAGGTGACAATTTTTTCAATTATACAATAACAAAAAAATTTTGGACGAGGTGCAAATGGTGTGACTACCTCCTTTATATACTGTTGCTGAATTGACTTCCCTACCGCATTTAAAATTGGATTATTCAGTTCCAACCCTTTGGATTTATACCATATCCAGAAAAATTCGAGATGGCAAATACATTTAAAACTGGGCCAATTAGGCGCAACTCCATCGCATCCTTTGCCTTCGTAGGTTACCTTATGCTCCCCAATTAATTTGCTCTTAGATTTTAGCATTAGTAAGGTAGGTTAATTTTTAAATAGAACTTTGCTTGGAAGCTTGCTTGATAATCTAAATGGCTTCATTTAGTCCTTACTAAATTTAGGTGGTACCAAATAGCGATGATCTCAGCGCCTAACTAAAGGCTCCGCAACTTTAATGATGTGTACGTTCATGGCATGGCAAAGATGGGTTGGGAAGCTATAAATTAGCTGTAGTCTAGTTCCCCGGAGTTCCTTGCTATCCGCTAGTGAATTTCATATATTGCCTTCATGCAAAAGATCCCAAGTCTCAGCTCAAGTTTGGGCAACAAAACTTCAATCTAGGCCAAATTTGGCTAATTCCCTTCAAAATTCTATCTATGGAAAGATTCTAAAATTTCTATAAAGATGCTGGTGGCTGTGAAATTTCAGTGTCTTTATCCACTTTGGAAGCAGCTTCAGTTTGCAGTTTGCCAAACTTATACGTTGGCCTCCTCTATAAACTGCACGTAAGCTACTGGAAATCTCGGCATCCAATAATGCTTACAGTTTGACGTCAGATGTCCAGGTCATCCAGAGTTCATTGCAAATTTTTCCAAAAATATGTAGGGAAGAGTATAGGTTGTCCATGTTGCCTCTTTTAGATAATTTCGAAAGTTTATCGGTTGGAACTTATCCCCTCAATCGATTCGACCCATCCTAAATGTTCTTTTATTCCTTTGCAAACTATTCTAGCTTTTAGGTTGTGGAACAAGTTGTCGGATACTACGATCCGTTACCTGCCTCACCTAATTCCAAACGGGTTGGCTGACAAAATGAAATTCTCAAAGTCAAAGGAATATTGGGTTGTAATAGCAATTACAAATGAAATTTTAATATTTCCAAGTGAATGAGGAAGCGTACAATACAAGTCGCCATCTCATGCAAGCGAGACCCTCTACTTCAATAGACCTAAACGCTCTTAAAGTTAATTTCAGTTGGAATTTGTAGGGGCAGTGTATGGAATTCATAAATGTATTCTATACCTCGGTTCAAGTGCACCTCACACATCCTTACTTATCTCTCTTGTAGTTGCCTTTTATATAAAACCATTTGAAAGAAGGAAGGCGTACACCCAGACTTTGGGAATAAGGTAAAGCTGTAGTGTAACTTATAGCTCTTCAATCAAAATACTAAAGTGCAATTAAAAATGCCCCTCGCACCATTACGAAAGGACAACAGCCTATCCCTATCTACTATCTGTATATCACTTTATCCCAACCTTTGCGTCCATTTGAAATGTAGGAACACTATAAAATAGGTTAGCAGGCTTTAAATAGCACTTCCTGTTGATCTATAATTATCGTGTTAATGGGCCTCGTCATTATTTATAGACATAGGTATACTTTAGTATGAAACCTTGGATCCAGAGTATAGGTAGATGGTGCCGGCCTTATCCAAATTTATATTAGGTTAGGATAATCGTAACCAAGCATATTTATCTTCTTCGCCCCAAGCAAAAGTAGACCATATTCACAAGAAACGGAGCTTTTGACAAATAAATCCTTATCTGCTCTAAAACTAATGGTTTAATGGGGGATTGTTACATTAGTTAGCTTTTGGAATAGTTTAGGTATGTAGTCGCCTAAGTTGTAGTATTCTTAGTTGACGACACAACATTATAATGCCTTTAGGTGGTAGGTGATGGGTAAGATTGCTAATGGCGTTGCTAGTTTTATATGGTAAAAAGTAGTATACATATACTGTCGTTATTTGAGATGGAGATTCAGTTTCCATATAGTAAATAGCTTTTATGACAAGTGATAGTTTCACCTAGCCTAGTTCAACAAGGTAACGTGTCCTTAGATATAGTCAGTTGAGGATAGTTTCACTCATAAAAGACTGCTCCATCCGTTCCGAAATGCTAAAGAGTTTCAAATAAAGTATACCATTAGAAATTCTAGCGGTATTTCTAAACTGAGAATGCGTTTTTTATGGTAATGGCTGTCCGCCCTTGAGATTCTCAAGGATAGATAACACTTGGATAGTTCTTTTTAAAAGCTACATTCTACGTTAATCGGTAGCAGTGGAAGCATCTTTTTACTTGATAAGTGATCTATCAGCTTATATAAGTTAAGGGTATTTCAAAGAAAATGGGTAGAAAATGTTCATATCGAATTAATTTCAATAAAAGTATATTAGGAATAGCAAGTACGCTTTATATAAAAATCTTTTTAAATGCTTTTTATAAATATAGCTTGCCAGTCTTATCTATACCGTCGTTCTATAAAGGCTTACTATAGTACTTTTAGACAACCTGATGTATCACCTTCAACAATAAACTGCTTTTGGGCAGATAATTTTAAATATTTATACCATAGGTTTATTTGTAAATTGGAAAAAGTCTATTAGATTGTCCATATGATAATGCAAACCTACGGGATTAGGTTTTAGGAAGATTGCTAATTGATCTACCGTCTCCGTTCATCTAGTCCGGTCCGATTCTGATTAATTCGAAGCGATAAAGTCAATTTAGATAAGACAGGCGGAAGTAATATAAATTCGATATAGGTGCCATGATAATTGTGCATACTGAAATTAAGCTACTGCTAATATGACAATATATGTATTTATAACTCAATGGAACGCAAATTAGTATTATAATCATGCTAATGAATTACATCTTCAACGTATAGACATTTGAAATGTATATTTGGGTTTGCAAAGACCTGCCCCAGCATCCCTATAGTATAACATCTAGACTTTGTCTACCTTCCCTATCAATAAATTTCATTTAGGACGGATGTAGCCTACTTATCTAACCCCAACTATGGAATTCCCTTTACTTCGAAATGGTAACGGTAGTCCACAGATGATTTAAAGTCTCCTATGCTGTTGATTTATTTCCTGTAGCCTTAACTTACAAGGTTGAATGGTGGCGGTTATTTCCTAACAAATCCTTTTTACTTTAGCATCAGCTTTTAAGCTTTATCCGAAAAGTTTTGGATGGCTTTAGTTGGGAAATCTAGTCATCTAAATTAGGCAGGCTTTCCAAAGGTATTTTACCGATGGCTGCTTTCAGATACAGGTATGTTTGGTGAATGCAGTTGTTCACAAAGTTATAATAATGTTGAAAATAGTTTGGTGTTTTTTGTGAAAGTTGAAGCTAGGGAACAAAACTTGAGAGATTCGTAGCTAAACAGGTAAAAGTCTGATACAAACCATTGCTATTTTCACTATTAAGCATAAATAATGGATAAGCTAGCTATATATATTCGATGGCAACTTACTAAAGTTTTATATTCAACTATTTATTTACTTTACTTAATCTACAGAGAATGACTTTATGATGGTAAATTTGGAAATAGTACCATTATCTAAAAGACTTTTAAATAAGGTACAGCCAGTAGCCTATAATTAAAGGATATTGAATCGAAGCCTAACTCCTATGTATCGATTTAAATACCCTAGCAATAGGAGTAAGGAGCGATATTAAAGGTGAGATGCCTTTAGTTTAATGAAGAATATTAATATATATTATATCAAATATAATTTGAAGATTTATTAGCCTTTAAAAAGGTGCTGTAAGTTTATCAATTGAGTTGATGATTATAATCTACACGCATATATTGTTGTTAACTTAATAGTATTTATATATTTGACTATGATTATATAACTGTATATTCAGTGTTCAAAATTCTTTGCACTCGATCCAATTTATCAATTTTGCTATGAAATCTATACCAATTAAAATCCATAGGTATGCATACTTTTTATATTAAAATATGCTAGTATTTGATGAAAAGGCCAAAAATACCTACAATGAAAATGTACCTGAAAGTCTGACATAAAATATGTGCAATATATCATTGTAGTAAAATAATAAACTGTTTCTGTTACAAACACATTAAGCCTGTTCTAAAAGCTAGTTATTTTTAGACTGAAATAGCCTTACATATTGAAAAACCATGTCCCTAATAGTCTATAACTGCTATTCTATAATATATAAAAATACAATCTTCTGACTCAGACACCTCGCTAATTATTTTTAATAAATCGACATAGTGAATCCTATAAAATAGTTTGACTCAATTAGCTTATTTTGATATCTATAAGTTTGTTTTGAATATTTGACCCAGTTTTGAACATTTACCGAAGTAAAGGTAAAGGTATATAGGGTTTAAAATGGCGATAATTGAAATGTAATTTAAATAGACTTTTGCATTGTAAATTTTAATTATAAATCAGAAAAGGATAGTATATGAGCTTGTATATTGGTTTAATGCAGCAAGTTTAGCGGGAATGGAGGGTTTAAACTTATTATACTAAATCGCTCCGAAACACCAGGGAAAAGCTTACGGTTGAGCTTGTAAATTTGCACCTACCGATTCAAAACAAAGGAGCTGTAAGTTCAAGGCTGGTGTTAGCTGCTTGGAGTTGACTCAGTCATTTGTACAAAGCTTTCCTAGGCTTTCATATGAAAGCAATGTGCAGTCTAGCCGACTAATTGCAGATAGTAGAGTAGCCACCAAAGACCAATTACACATAGTTTCCAATTTCACTGCAACAAAACCATTAATTTCAGCATCCCATTTGATGGCATTTTTTCCGATCCTATTTCAGCTTAAATGTCGTTTCTAAAGCTTGTACCCCTAGCATTGTATCGATCGACATTATTAGCTTTAATGTTGCCTATACAAGAAAATGTACATAATAGGGAATCGTACTCCAAAAGTGTATGCCACTTTAAGAAAGGAACGGGTTATAGTTTGTACACCTCGGATACATTTGGAAAACCAATATTAGGACGGACAATGTTGTTTGACCTACATTTGATACCAATTGATTTAAGGGAGGCATATGCAATGCATGTATTGGCGAGATGGATAGGGACTTTTAACTTCAAAAGCCACTGCACTTTGTATGGTTCCTGAAGATAGGAAATGCATTTATTGGATGTACATTAATCACAGCTGCCAAACAAGGACCCACAAATATTAACTTCCAAGTTAAGACCACTATTCGCTACTATGGATGTAGTAAATCCTACACCCATTATTCTGTATTTGTATCCAGACGGATGGTAAGTGCTGGCTAAAGCAAATAGCGTACAGTAGGGCAAGCTTGGAAAGCAGCTACTCAATGTGACGTAGTTGGTCTGACGGGGTATTCTGCCTTCAATATGATTGGTTTGTTGCTAAATTGGTAGCACAAGGTGAGACCAATATTATAGGTTTAGAATTTAATTGGAACTGTACTCGTGTTGGTAGGCGAAAAGCGTATCCTACACCATGCCAGCAGATTAAAAATCTAGGCCTTCTCCTTTACCAAATAGCCAACTCCCTTTCGATGCAAATCTAGCACTATGCAGCTGCAAATTAGGAGTCTTCACCATCTCGAAAAGGCTGCATAGCCAGGAAACTAGGCTGATGTATGCTAGCAGGACCGATCTGTTGCTTAACAACCGTCCATCAAAGCTTTTCGATAAGGATAGGTTTCTGCCATTTCCTTGTTTCACTACCCTTTGCATTGGGATTTATGGATTTGGACAAAGTCTAATCTTTATGTAGGTCCAGATTAGGTGAATATTGTTCACAAACTTTCGCATAGTTTTTAGAGTAGAGGTAGGCTTGAAGGAAGTGTCTTGAATTGGTCAGTTGAGCTAGTGGAAATTCCAAGTTATGAATTTTGAAAGTAGATGAATGGAGCTGTGCTTGGACTTTCGATCAAGGGTCCAATAAAGGCCATGTCTTCAAATAGAAACCCAAGCTTTATTCCATTCTTCTAGTTTACATCTTTATGCTATATAGCTGTATAAATCTGAATATCAATTACTCAAGTGGTACTTTCCTAACATAACTGGTAGTTTTCATAATGGATCTATTCATTTGAAATTTTCACAAGTTGAACTCTAAGTCTAAGTTTTGAAGTTCTGAATTTCTATTAGCTAGAGTGAGGTTTTGATTTTTTGAAAATGGGTAGTAACTATCGCTTATATTGAAAAATCTCTAGGTTCAAAAAATAGAAAAGTATTTTAGATCTCAGTGCAGATTTTATATTTAGCATTAGCATGAAGTGTTTGCTGTTAAATTTACATAGTTTTATTCATTATAAAATTGAGGATTGAAATGTATAAAGCAAGTACATAGCAAGATTTCAGTTCTCATCAAAAATAATTAACCAGAAGTCATCCTACTTGTCGATATGCCTGAAATATATTAGGAATACAAAGTATCGATCATCAATAAAAAGAAGATCCTCCCCTACAGGGAATCGAACCCTGGCCGTTCCGGTGAAAGCGGAAAATCCTAACCACTGGACCATAGAGGATTTCAGTCGAACAAACAACTTGTTATCTTTCTCTAAAGTAACTATAGATTCTATTGTATAAGTTTAGTTTCAATTTTATCGATTTATAGATTTTCTCAATAATGTAATTATTCTGACATAGCAGAACTATGTAGTAGAATGCATACCAGCTATTTAATATAAAACTATATTAGCAAGCTATCAATAGTAGTATATCAACAAGTGTCATCGCTAGTTTTCAATTTTCAGCATCGCTTTTAAATGTATAGTGCTGTAAATTTCATTTTTACTAATAGATTTACTTTATGTAAAGGTAAATAGCAATAGTTTAATAAGGAATGGTATGCACCTAAGAATATTCAAAGTATATGTTCCATTAATTTTTTTAGATGTATATCTCTATACATACATCAACCAACCCTTAACGCTCAGTTGAATAAAGAAGCTAATTTGAAGCATTTTATCAGTATAAAATATATGTATAATACAGTTGTACCTCAGTTAAAGGATTGTAGACCATATTTCAAATAGTATTTTTGTACCTATTTATCTAAATAATCTACTATAAGATCTGTACACTTCAGAAGCACAAGTTTTGAATGAAGGCCTCTATATTGTCATCAAGGTTTAATTGAAAGCTAAAATTCATATTCAACTGTTGATAAGCAAACTATACTTATTTTAAATATCCACAATAGTATCAGATATATTGTTTCAGTTAGTTTGTCTATATAGACTTTTAAAGCATTCAATTGTTATTACCGGTATATACGATCAGTTTCAAAACCACATTTCATGGATTGGGGAACTATATTTAACAAATACACATTAGCAATTAATAGCTCCAACATATATAATGGTTGAAAAGATAGAAATAGCTACCGTATACTTTTATGGATCTTAAGATCCTTCCATGATAAAAGCTCAAAGTTCATGCGATCAAATTTCAAACATCTGCATCTTATAATACATACTGTTTTCAAACTAGGTCGTCTATACATCAATGAATGTAGTATATAACTAGAGCATTTAGTATTAGCCATGAATACCTAATTAATAATGGGTTTTCAGAGTATATTTTTTACAATGAACAAGCATATCCTACCTGAAAGATTTTTAAGTTCCTTTCCAACTATCAATCGACTATCATCTCTAAGTATTTGGCAGTTTCAACATAGCTCAGCTTCTTAAAGTAGAAAGCGTAAAGGTATTTTAATTTAGAAAGAAATATCTCGATCTTATATCGAAACTTGATAAAATATGTAGTTAGGGTTTATAGAATGAAATGAGCTCTGAGTGATAATAGAAGCATTAATTTATACTTTTCCAATCTAGAAGAGTATATTCTTGCGATTTACTAAAAGCAACTAATCATTTGTGCAATAAATACAAATACACCTCAACTATAGCTATATAGATTAGATTTGATAGTAGTGAAAATGTTTGACTAAGTTTATAAAGGAAGTAAGATACCTGGAATTGATTAAGACTACTCTATATATTTTCCTATCGGGTCTTCTAATTTAATAAAGTTGCATTTGTAACATACGAACATTTGATCTCTCTAATGAAAATATTATGATCTTATATTTCTAACATGTTAGTAGCATAAACATAAAGCTTTCAGGATACAACTATATTAATCCAATATATTTTTACTTCGGTACTAAATCGAACTATACTAAGTTACATCTAAATTTAAACATTTTATCAGTCTACAAAAGTGTTTATTAAAACAGTTCTAGAAAGACAAAACTGCAATTTCAAGGAATCAAGCCTAAACTGTTAGTAAAATAACCAACATGCCTTTGTATATATATTAAACTTTGCTAATAACATAATAACAAAGTAAAGTTTAAAGTTAACGAGTATTTTTATAATTTAACTTAATAGAAATAGCTAAACATTAAACCTATAAACAAACTCTATCTTCAATCTATCTCTTCAAATGAATTGATAGTTGATATACAGATTGATGCTTATATTGCAAGAATGTAAAATTAATAGTAAATAAAAGTTTACAATCTAAATATAAATAGCTAACAAAAAACCAAAAAAGTGCCATTTGTTAAAATGTACATTATAGAAATTTACCTAATGGCATCTCGATTAACTAACTTTTCATGTAAATATCTCCACCTTAAAGTTACAATTCAACAATAATTAAAAAAGAAAAAATTTGAAGGTTTATAATATATCTTCATCAATATCAAGACAATTCACTATAGTTCTTATATACCGAGTTGAATGGGCTATATTTCTTCACTAAGGTCTATTAAAACTTGGTTGAAAACAGGTGGCGGAAAAATTTAGCCAATTTATCTTGAGCAAACTAGAAATATAATAAACTATATTAGCAAATGATGTTATTTTACTTGAACTTACAAGTTCCAACAAATATTTATTAAGCCTTCGAAGTAACACATTTAGGTAGCGGATCTGAGTATCGTAAGTGAAGAGCCAAATAAAATCCACTTAGACATTGGAACACGAATGTTTCATCGTCCTTAGGTGCTTCCTGGTATTACTATGGGTTGATAGAGCCCTTAGAATCAATACTCTTTTAAATTAATGGGCCTCCTCCTTCAGCTCAGATTTTACAAATGGTAGGTAGATCAATATGTTTTCAAGGGCTTTAATAGAATACCCGACCCTTACCTGAAATCTAACCTTTAGACTCAGCCAAAGCATCGAATTGACTTTCATCGAACTTGAGATGTAACTGAAGTCGCTATTCAACCTTGTAAACATTAATAAATCTGAAGAGCCCTAAGGAAAAGCTTAATGGGCTTTAATGAATGCTAAAAGAAGCCAGACACAAGCTCAGCGTATTCGGATGGTGACTTGGAACCATTCTAGAGAATTGTGGTTATTCCCCAAGGTTTATAAACTTGAAGGTTTATAGTTTCAAATTGACATTGTTGATCGACTAGTATGTAAAATGTTGATGTCGCATTACAAACCTTATTTTTACAGAAATAAACCAATCCAATAAAGCTTCTGTGCTGGAGCTGATTTAGATCAAAGCCTTTGTTCGAAAGTTTGCATTTTCAAACAAAGGCTTTAGGTTTATGAAAAAATATTGGAATTCGTTCAATAATAATTGACCAGACTTTATAGCTAAATCTGTATTATAGATACATATGATTCAGAACAAGGAGATGGCTCTACTAGTATAAAATGAACTCTAATGGGTTTCACTTTATTTAGATCCGGAATTGGAATCTCGACAATACCAAATTGAAGGAAACCACTATTTCCACAGATGCTATATAAGCTGGAAAGTACCCATCGCAATCAAAAAAGTTAAACCAAAAATAATTAGAAGAATATGGTCAACTATAACATCAAGCACAACGACAAGGCTAACATGCCTTACAACTACAAGCCGACCCGCCGATTAATTTTAGAGAAAATCCTACTAGGCAAGACTAGGGAGCCTTTAACTATCAACAACCTGAACCGATTTCTAATCTCCGAACAGAAGAGCCCCGAACCCTTACTCTTCCTCAAAGAGCTTACCGACTACCAGAACCTCTACTACAACAACTTCAAGCCCAACAACACTAATTTAAAGTTCAAAGTCAAGGAACTTTTACCTTTTCTCAACTTCAGTGAAAATTTATCTAATAATGATCGAAACGACTTTTCTATAACTGATACAGATCCTTCTTTTAGAACGTTATCAACTTATACTACCAACACTACCCACTCTACATCGGCATCAACTTTGGAAAGTAAGGCGGCTAAAGAAGGTTTATGTAGGTTACATCTTGAGAACATGATCGCCAAGTTCTTTGTAGATGGGGCTCCTTACGAACTCAACTTGACACAGGAGTTGAAGACCCAAGTCTTGGCCGACTTGTCCAAAAGTTTGAACCCAGTACTGCTATTACCGGTTGAAGAACACATTTTGAAGTTGGTCTCCGAATCTACTATATCCCCCTTCCTCAAATCGATGACCATGAACCTCAAGCAGGGTACATTGACCTTCTCCATAGTGACAGCCTGCTGTATAACCATTTTACTAGCTTTATTAGCTTTGATTTTTACCTCCAAATTGGCTTTCGCTTTTGTCTTCAAATTTTTAGGTCTGTTCTTTTTGAATTTAGGAGTTATGGGTGCCTTGTTTGCCGGCATGGGTATCTGTCCTATATTGAATGCGCTAAAATTACGGATGAAATGTCTACCTGGTGAAGCCCAACAAGCTGGTCAACTATTTTACAAGGTGGAGGATCCTATCGTTATGCAGAGGCAGAGATGGGCTGTACTGGCCATATTGGTGGCTTTTTTGTTGATCAGTCTACCTATCAACTTCCTAGTTTTCTATTTACTTTAGAAGAGGGAGTATCGGCATATATATTTATTTATTAAAAAGTTGAACTTTGTATTTAAATCACATCGTGTTTGTTATATAGATTAGTAGTAAAGTTATCGTTGAATTATATTAATATTTGGCTTAGCATTCATAGATTCTCATTTTCATAAAAACGATAGCTTATCTGATTAGAGAATACTTTCATCGATATAAGCTATATATAAACTTATAGTACAATGCGATATTGGCATGAGAATAGTAGCTAGAATCCAAATTGTAAAAAGAACAGACCCATCCTCCACTTCAATCGATACAAATTCCATGCTGAAGTGTACCGATCGAAATTTTGATGGGATGTCCTCCAATTTAAGTAGAACAGCAATTAAAAGTTGGAAGGTGGTGCTAATGTTACATATGGAGAAGCTGGAATCAATCTATGAGCTAAGACTTATTTTAGCTATGTAGGACAGCAATCCGACGTAGAAGCAAAAGCTTTTAATATTACATCTTGCCATGTTCAAGAGCAATTTTCAAATTTTATACGGTGAAAGTTTAGAATGAAGCTTCCTAAAGATATTGAGCTGCTATTAAAGTGATGTTAGGATACCATATTTCACTTTACATTTGAGATTCCTAAAACGCTTCGTAGGTTCCTCGTTTCAAGTGAATATATTGTATAGTAAGCACCAATTTTCACTCTATATAGACCATCTTTGTTGTACATTATACTGAATTTTCTAATTAGAGTTTACTTTTTATTTGGATGTGAGGGGAAATTTACAGTATTGAGATCGTCAACTACAATGTGGTCGTCAACATTTTGGATTCAATCTATGGGTGAAGGAACTGTAGGTTACAAGTCTCAGTTTCTTTCATATATTTTTTACATACAACTCTTCCCTATTAACACTTCATCCTCTAAAAAATAATCTTTAGCACTGATGAAATCAAATAGTAGCTCGAGAATTTCTAACCTAAATTAATACACATATCTATCAACAATATATTTCTAATAAATATAGATTAATGTAAGCAGGCTAATGAAGGTGAGGATCTTAGATATTGGATGAGTTGAATTTAGTTGAAGGATAGTTTTGGTTCCATTCGTTTGGATTAAAGTGCTGAAAAGTCGCCTTATATACCAGTTACAAGCACCTTAACTTGAAAGATTAAAAGTTGGCTCAAGTCTATCTAGAAACTAAATATATGTGATGATTACCATTTATTCAAGATACTTGAATTCAAAACATGAGACTCTAAACCGAAGCAGTAGCTTCCGTTTATGAAAGGTTTAGAATTTGAAGTACCTACTGAAAGTGAAAATTCCAAATAAATTATAGCAGAGCTAAAAGATTATTCCTTTTTATTTAAGCTCTTTTATGCATACCATTATAGGAGTTCTTCCGCCTAATCGCATTTGAAATGTAACTGGAAAGAGTGTTTAAACTCATCAAGGTACCAACTGCCTATATATATTTACATCTTCAAACGAATGGCATTCTATAGTATACTGATGAAAATATCTGAAGGCTTAGTTTAAAGCTTTTACCCAGCCATCTCATATTTTTAATGTAAATATTCCCAATTTTGTAACAATTCTTTCAATTGTATAGCTCACTTGTATCAGACTCGCTTATAGAGTGCGGTGACTGTATACGTACAAGTCAGGCTTTTCAATTTTATCGATCTATTAATACGTGCCTTGCACAAACTGCTGGTCAAAATTTTTGAACATATAATAATAAACTTTGCTACATTAATATTTCAATACGAGATGACTAGTCTACAAAATGCTACATCTATATTCACATGGATATTCGTATTCCTAAATGAGTTTGTACCAATCCTACAACTTAAATGCGGTAAGTCCAATCAAACTTTTGTTGATCTAATTGTTGCCAACCTCTTGCCTTTTGATAAGAACAGTACATCAACCTACATCAGGGTTACTTCTATCCAATAGCCATTACATTTAAGGTGCGATAAACGCTACTATATAGTTACTGGAAATAGAGCAACTATTTATAAAACATACCATAGTTTCTTTAAATTAGATTTTTTGAAATGTATATCATTCCGATTGCTATCAGCTAATTCAGTAGATATTAATGATATGTAGACTATATAAACCTTTTAATACATCACGTACCATTTGCTTGATTATAATATACTATTTTATAGGTACAGTGTCCTATGTACTGGGATTTTACTTTTATAAAGCTTTTGTGACATTGGAAACTTTATTCAAGAGAATTGAAATTACTGAAAAGTAGAACAAATCTATATTCAAAATTAATACCTATTTAAGCGTTAAGTTGACTGCTGTACTATAAGTTGGGTTTAGAGCATACATAAAATAAATTATCTATCCTATATAATTGAAGAAAAATGAACAATACTAGCACTGACATACTTTCCTTCCCTTTTTCAAATCAAAATAAGCTACAAGCCTTTTAAAGTTATTTAAAAATATATATATCCTAATATTACTTATGTGCTATTAAATTGAATTTCGATAAGGCTATTCAGTAGGATTAACACAAGACGAAGCTTCTATGAGCTTTAGTATTAGCATCACTGATCTTGTAGCTCAAGTCAACTTCCATACATTTTATCATCCGTAGAACCGCACCACATTCAATTTAACTTAATTCCATCAATATCATAGAATTTCCATCAACTTCACCTTCGTCCTCTTAACTATATCTTATCAAGCACGATGAATTGTTTTACCACCATCCGTAGATCTGATAAAAACTTTTGACAGGCTTGGCCCTCAGACATTCTCTCTCTACTCCATTGTCATTTCCCAAAGATCCATCAAGCTTACTTTTAGTTTTCTACCCAGGTTCAAAATCCTTTCAGTTAAAAAGCAATATACCCTCCAACCACCGATTTCTAAACAGCAGGTGAAAAACTTCATATTGAGCCCCAGAGTTCGTGAACTTATGAGCTGCTTTGAGCAGCCTTTATAAAATTTGAATTTCCTGCTATAAAAAGCCAATAATTTAGGTTTTGAATTATAGCTAATTATCCGAAATTAGTAGTTTTAGATATAGGAGTAGCTCGGCTATATATATGTTGTATATTGAACTTCATTAGATGCCAAAGCAACAGATATTGAGTATTTATTTGCATGTTAAAGGGTTAGGTTTGGATATATAAGGATTTAAGAACTGCAAAGCTTATATAAGGGTATTTAATTAAAGCAAACTCATCAGTACGAATGTGCCATCGAAAAGTTATTTTATAAGGTTGGCATTATGTTCAGTAGATTTATTATAATACTTCGATATATAATGCTTTTATAGGACAAAGACCTAGTATATTCAGCAGGAGTGTATCCGTGATCCAGTCATTTTTAGTATTCTAAGAGCGAGCATCAAGATATTTAGCACCTTTTTTTATGTTTAATAGTTCAATAATTTGGCTATAAAACACTTATATTAAATAAGTGACTTGAAAAATATATTAAAAGGCGCATATTTGTAGTAGGTAACCTATTTTATTTAAAGTAGAAAGCTAATAGTAAATGTGACACTTGTCAGTATCAATTTCATTTGAATTGCAGGGACCATTGTAAGCAGGGTTACGGCAAGTGTAGAAACCGTAAGCCTTCTTAGACCAGCACTTTGGGGTCTTGCTCAAGCCAAAGATATAGGGTCTACCGTAACTATCCTTACAGACGTCAAATTTCCTAGGACAATTGTTGTTGGGTGGTTGAATACATTCCTTGATGTTGGCTTCACCATTTTCAGCGTTGCAAGAACCTCCATAGGCTGGATTCTTACACTCCCAACGGTAATTCTTTTTGGACCAACATTGAGGGGCGTTAGGGTCACTAGCTTTGAAGGTACGGTAATTGGATTGGCAGGTGTCGTCGGGTTTGGGGCATTCAGGTTGAGGAGGAGGGTAGTTGCAGTTTTTGATATCTGTTTTACCATTAGGACATTGATCATTGTAGCCTTTGGGACTGCAACTCCACCGACCGTAACTTTCACTCCAACATTGGGGGGCATCTTTGTCGATTGGGGTGAAGGTGCGGTAGTTGTAGGTACATCTGGAGTCCTTAGGTGGGCAGTTGTTGTAGCTTCCTTGAGCTTGGCCAGCTTGCTCGACAAAATTAGTTGGTTCAGCACCATTGGCAAATTCAGTTCCACTAGCTTGCTTAACTTGATCAGGGAAGTTAGTTGGTTCAGCACTACTAGCAAAGACGGTTTCATTAGGTAAATTAGATTCGAATGCCTGGCCGGCGACGATGGATACAAGGGTTAAGGCAATTAGATTGAGCTTCATTTTGTAATTGTGTTGTTTTTTAATCCTTTACTTTTGATCCAACTTGCTTTTATATACCTTACATCTCTGTTATGGTAAAGGAAACGAAGTATTTTTAGAAGTTACAAATGTGCTTTGCTTTTCGCATGATCAAAGAAGTTGTTTGCAATCGTCTATGCCTCTGATGTTAGCTTTGAAGAGATGGATGGTCGATAAGTATGAATCTGCCTTGCCAATTTATTTTAGTAACACCAAGTAATGGCATTTATATATTTCTAGTCCAAATATCGTCTCACTGCAGCACGTTGATCATACTTGCTAAATTTAGGTTTATGAGTACATTTGTTGCATAGATGTCCATCAATAAGCTTGATGAGGTTTTTGCTGGAATCTATTTTTGACAACGCTTTACGTACATTCGTCTACTACCTATAAAGTTAGCATCTGTATTTAGATAAAGCAATAGTTTTCAAATTATACGCCTATAGTGCTATACAGCAACTTTCAAAATCGTTTTGATAAGTCTGGATTCAGATGCTGAATACTTACAAAAGAAGATGGTTTATGTAATTTCAACAGTGTATTTGCTTTATAACGTTAAATATTATAAGATTAATTATGTAAAGTTATACAGAAAGTGGTAATTAACATCTCTGATAGCAGGCTCACTAGAAAAGTCATCTCAAGTTGAAATTGGGGCATCTTTTACATAAACGTTTGAGAAAGTACATTCAAAAACTATAGGCTTTAAAACGAAAGCTTCAATCTATCGAATAGACTTCCTTGAACATCAGCGTAAAAGGTGCAGGTTGAAAAGCTTACAGCTGATCTACAAACCATCGGGCGTAAATAAGTTCCTTTGTCGGCAGCCTTTGTACCAATATATTGAAGTGGAATAAAGCTCCCCATAAAATTAATACGTTGTCAATCTGAGACATTTATATGACCTGCGAAGTATGGGGAGATAACACCGCCTTCAAAGCTAACTGGTAAAGTTTTAAAAGTGGACATCTTTTCAATTTAGCATCTGCCATATTTTCTTGGTATGAGTATGTGTTGGCCAAAATTTTGGTAAACGTGTTGAAAATTGTGAGATCCATTGATTGATCCAATAGGTTACGTTTTATAGTTGAGCCTATACGTGTCAACTTTCAAGGGATAGTAAAATTGGCTAGCTTCAGGTGAAAAGTAATTTATGAGGTTTTAGCGATTCTAATCGTTCTTAATTGATGGTTATACAAGCATATACGATATTAATATAAATGAAGCTACCAATTTGGAATACTATAATGGAAGTCTACAGCAGACATTGAGCCAAATAGTCGACACAGCCAACCATAAACTTGGTTAAATGGTGTTACTCATCATACTACCAAGTTATAAATAGAACTCCCATTGCCACTTTTATCCAATATGTCTCAAAGCAACAGCCAAAACTTTCTTATCAGTGTTCAAATTTTACAGCTTCAGTTGTAACTGGGCAGTTCATTATACCAATTATGGCAACTTTATACTCACTTTTCTTTATGTTGCCTTATAAGTTGGAGATGTTGTCATATAAAATGTGATAAGATAAGGGTTCTCAATATTAAATCTTCTTTAGTAATCGTGCAGTTATAACTTAGTTTGAAAAGTTGGCTTGTGGTCGGAGTTTGTGAGTTGGTTGGTAGATATCCCAGAGTTTGAAGGATCTATAAATTCCAAATTGATTGCTCTATAATTTAACTTTAATGTTTGCAGTGGTACAGGTGGTTTGGAACTTCGATACTCACATTTCTTGGAATGTACCTACAAGGTATATCGAAATCGCAAACCTAGCTAATCAAAATCTATACATCTAGGTGATGTATAACTAATGATATATACCGGCACATTATCTCAATATATTCCTTTAGAAAACTGATAGGTATGAATCCGGAAAGGTCAAAGGTGATATGGGAAGTGAGAATCGAGCCCTCTTATACACCAATCAATAGACTCATTCGCATAAACAGGTATACTTCAAAGAGCATCTAAATTCATAGCCTAATAGCTTGGTATCATTGAGATTTTTACTGGGCATCTTAATCTAAAGACATTACTAATCCAAGTTGCACTGAAGATGAAAAGTAGACAACTGGCTGATAAACATTTTGATTGTTAAAATATAAAGCCCATACATAAAGGATATTCTTTAAGTTGATCTTGGTAAAAGGTACTTATACTGGCATCGAAATACACATATGCGTGCTTGATAACATCCAACTTCATTTGTTGTAAAGCTTCTTGTGTTGTAACAAAGGATTCAAACACTAAATTTCATACTTGATGACAAAATCGGCCCAAAGGAATAGCTAACAATCAGTCAAATTGGTCAAAAAGTATTGGAGATGGTGCCATGCTTACAGCCGTTATCAACTTCAAAATTTGTAAGGTAGGCCAGACCCTTCAAGCATATTTGCCTTGCGATAACACTTGGATTCCGACTCGATACAAGTCTCAAACTTGACATGGAAATTTCCAAGCTGTATTCCGACTTTACAGCTCCATATCATCTGAGTAGGTGGAACCTTCTCCTTGAAGGCAGCTTGGAACTTGCAATTTCATTTGAAAAGTTTCTAATGGTAGTGGAAAAGTATAGATGCAAATAGGTTGGTTCCAGAATCTCAGGTTATATTTGGAAATGTCAGTTCGACTTTGCCTCAAGCAAAGCTCCATATTTATGATATAAGTAAGTCGCATGATGAGCCAATCTATGTGACTATTGTTTGTAACCTTTGCAGACCATTCCCACATACTTATCACCTACAATTAGAAAAGGCTTTGGAATTTACTTTTCCCAAATTGGCTTATCGTTCTAATTTCAAAAGGTCATATTACTATAAAAATGGTGAACTGATAACCGGCTTTACATTTATTTTCCCTTTATGAGATCTTTGTTAAATAAGCCAGAGCTATTGGCCAGGTTCTATGGTGATTTATATAGGAATATGGTTTTTTAGCTCAAAGTGGATGCGTAAAGCCAAGCAGGTTTTACTGGAAGTTGGATGATAAAGGATTGCACCTTTATCCAACAAAACAGTTGTCAAGAATTGTGAAATATCGCAATCTCATTAGTTAGGTTTCTTGTTTATCAAAGAAGTACTTTTGAGGAAAAAGAAAATCCGCTGTCAAACGTTAGCACTATAAATAAGTGTAGTGTCCTAAGTAAACTCAAATTTAAATTTTGAAATCAATTTCCACGTTCAAATTCAAAGTATGTCCAAAATCCAAACATTAACATCGGAACGAGCCCAAACCTTTACGGCCAAACCCTACACACCTAACTTAGTACGGCCTAGGACGAAGTTGGATGAGTATCAGTACAAAGTGTTAACCGACTTGTACAACCAGAATCCTAATCCTCTTCTCTCAGTGCGACGAAACTTGGCTATTTCATTGAACCTCACCCAACGCGTCATCCAAATCTGGTTCCAGAATCGCAGGGCAAAGGATAAGGTCAACGAGTTGGAGCAAAGCCCTTCCAGCCAAAAATCAACCGATTCCAGCTTGAGGTCCAATGACAACTCCTTTAACTCCAGGCTACACTCTCCCAGTTCGGAACTCTCATCTACCAAACGGGACTCAGTTTGTGATGCTTCAAGCATCTCCTCCCCCTCCCTAGACTCGTTTAGGGGCAGCGAAGATAGTTTAGCCTTTAACGAATCCAACGATTCAAGGTCGTTGAGCCACAAAGCCTCCGAGTACTGGTTAACTACCATGTCCTGCACCAAATATTTGAACTTTTAATCCTTGCATATAGTTGTCGCTTATTTAAATAAAATCTGTTTTTAATAGTATATCTATCTGCCTTATACTTTGTCCTCTATTTTTAAAGGTGGTGTTACCAAAGAAATACCCAAACCTGTATTGTTAGTAATCCGATCGGAATTAGTTGGGTAGTTTAAGTAAGTTTCATACAAGTTTGTATGGTATAAATGTGTACCAAATGTCCAATTAATTTCGAACTGGCTGATATTTATTTGAAATCTCCACCCCTTTGTTGAAAATGAGACAGATAGCATTCAATCAAAGCCTATAAATTAGCACTGCATCGTACATCCATTGGGTTTGCTTTACTGGAAATTTGGTGGGAAGCTAGAGGCTTGTAAGGCTTGAAACGTCCTACCAACCTTATCCGGTGAAGGGCATTCTGAAGGCTTGAGAACATACCTCCATTTCACATGCTTTTTATCGCTCAACTTCCATCAAAACTTTACCAAAGATAGTAGATTCCTTACCTACTCTTACTAAAAGACTATCTGATGGCAGCTTACCTCTGCTCTTTTCAAATCCTAGGTCCCATCTACAAAATCGTATAAACGCTTTAGCCGTTACAGCTTTGAAGATAAGATAACTAAATTTAGCTCCATAAGTTCCCAACACCAAGTTTATCGTTCGATAAGAGTGATGTCAAAAGTATTGGTATCTAAGGATATATAAAACTTTTTTGGCATGAAGGTGGTTTGTACAATAAACTTGCACAAAGTAACCCTTGAATTTATTATAAATTTAGTCTTGACGGCTTTTATCCCTTTGTGGGCCAAGTCCGTAAAAATGGCCCAACACTTTTTATATTTTCATTTAATAAAACATACTATAGAGTTGAGAATTTTAAAATTAAAGTATTGATATAATGTAACTTAATTTAAAAAGTTTTACATAAAAGCTACCATTTAATAAAAATGTTACTATAAGAAAATTTTGGATAATAGGAGATTGAGGTGAGAAACTATATTTTAGACAAATAAATAGCCTATACTTTAAAGAGATATATGAAATTTGTTCATCCGCCATTTTGTTTCAGATAGTTAAAAGTTATATTGTGGTCCAGTTAAGCTGGCTATTTCTGAATAAAGGTGGTGGTAAGATGCCAAGCTTTCGAGTTTTTCTTGAGAAAAAACTGAACTAGCTAAAAGATTTATAATGAAACTTCGTTATAAGGGATGTTTAAGATAAAAATTTTCAATAGGTTTATTCCGGCTATCTGGTATAAAGGATACATTTTTTGATATCTGATGGCGGTTTTTTGAAAGCTATCAAAGTAATACATACTGCTTCAGCAATTTTTACTGGTAGTTTTTAGAGTATAACTATATAATCTAAAATATAGAGCAAAATCAACCAGAGTAGTGCACTATCAAATTATCCCTTATAACGAAACTTCCCTGCAGTTGGCCTGATGTATGTAAAGCGTTATCAAAAATAGGTTCCAGCAAAGACCTCTATCAGGCATTTTGATGGACATCTATGCAGCGGGTGTACTTGATTAAAATAAATTTTGACATCGACCTGCATTTTAGCTAAAACTATACATATCCCAAATATATCAATGCCATTATTCAGTGTTACTAAAATAATGGAAAAGGTAGATCCAAATCTACCAATTATCCATTTCTTCAAAGCTAGTGTCGGAGGCATGAAGAATTACAAGCAACAAATTTGACCGTCCGAGACGTAAAGCATACACTCTATTTCTAAAAATATATCGCTTCCTTTAACGTAGCAGAAATGTAGAGTATATAAACGTAGGTCACGTTCAAAATAAAAGATTACAAAATAACACAACTACAAAATGAAGTTCAATCTTATTGCTCTAACTCTCGTATCTGTCATCTCCAGCCAGGTCATCCAAACTAACTTACCCAACCAGTCTAACCAAGCTGATGATGAGATTGATTTTGCTAGTGGAGCCATTCCAACCGGTTCCCCTGACCAATTTAATCAAGCTATTGGAACTGAATTTGCTAGCGAAGCCGAATCAACTAACTTCGCAGATGTAAATAACCAATTGCAAGATAATTACAATAGCTACCCTCCACCAACCCCCCAATGCCCCAATCCAAACGACACCTGTCAGTCCAACTACCGTACCTTCAAAGCTAGTGACCTTAATGCCCCTCAATGTTGGTCCAAGAAAGGCTACCGTTGGGAGTGTAGGAATCCATCTTATGAAGGATCCTGCAATGCTCAGAACGGTGAGGCTAATGTAAGAGAATGTATCAGACCGCCTAACAACAACTGCCCTAAGAAGTTTGAAGTTTGTAAGGATGGTTCCGGTAGATCCTATATCTTTGGTTTGAATAGGGTACCAAAGTGCTGGTCTAAGAAGGCTTACGGTTTCTACACCTGCCGTACCCCTTCTTACAACGGCCCCTGTAATTCAAATGAGATCGATACTGACAAGTGTCGCATTTACTATTAATTTTTTCATCAAATAAACTTTTCAGTTACTATAGCTATTTACTTTTCTAATATATTTTAAAGTAAATCTATTTGAAATGATATTTTATAGTATAGGCTTCAATTTATATTAAGTTAATATCTCTTGATTGTTAAATTATCTTTAGAAACTCTATATTATATTAGTATCTTTTCAAAGTAACTGTAGCCTTGTTATCCCTTGTAAAGAGAATCAGTAAATAAATGATACTAATTTAGCTAAATATAAGAATCTTCAGTGAAGCTGAGTTAGTTCAAAACAGATACTCACTTTGATTTTAGCCCTTCCAATTTTATTTAGTGTGTCTATTAGCATAAAAAGGATATGCTGGAAAATAAAATTAAAAATAAAGCTATATGAACATTTATTGAAAGGTTAGTTGTAGGATTTTTCCTTAAAATGAGATAGGAACATCTCCACCAGATCTTTAGTATAAACCTCCTCCCTGTACTGCTTTATAAAATCGATTCCAGCCTTCAGAACTAAATCGATATTCTTAAGCTCCGGGTTCGATTCAGCAAATAGTTGCAAATGGTTTAGGGAGTTGAATATAGGGTACAGTTCACTAGGATGTACACGACCACTCTTACCGAACCCTATGTAGATGTTGATCACCCTTATGAAACTGTCCATACACGTGTGGATCTTGAGGTTCTGGTCAGTGTATTTAGGTTCCGGAGGTAGCATCTTGCGAATTGGGATATGGGAAGGCAGATGTTGAGAGTCCCAGTTGAGGTAAAGTTCCAGATTGTTGAGCCGGATCATGGTGATGAACAGCCTGCTATTAATGTACTTTATCAGATTGTCGAACATGGAGAGATGGAGTTCGGTAATATTTTTGTATCGCAGGCCCTTCAACTTGTAGCAGGAGAGGAGATGCAGCAGCTCTAGATATTTTTGGATGGCCAGCTTCCGGTAGTTGGAGATAGTGCTGGAAATCGTGCCAGAAGGTGTCTTTCGAGCCTTTATAGTACAGTGGATAGAGGTAAAGGCCCGGTTGATTGAGAAATCTATAGTGTGAAGATTGGCCACTAGCATTAGACAGTCCAGCTCCAAACTGTCACCATTGTCATAGGGTTGGTCCAGATCGGTGTAGTGATACCTGCTAGGCAATAACTTGAGATCCAGGTCCATTATACTGGGTATGGGAGGTAGATAGGCGAAGCTTTTGAAGTTCTCAAAGTCGAGTTGTGAGATCTGGACTAAGGCTTGGGTGACCGAGGTGAAGGTCATATAGCGCTCGTAACGTAACTCTGGGCTCACTTTAAGCTTTTTAGGAAGATCGACATGCAGCCCCAACACCGTTACCAAGTTGGCGATGACCATCAGCGCTGACTGTGAGATAGGATGTAGATCAATGTTGCTTATGAAATTCAAAATTAAATTGATAACCTGCAGCGTATCGAGGCAAGGCCGAGAAAAAGTAAAAGTACTCAACTGGATCACTTCATCGGTGGCCTTACTGAGCCACATCAACTCTTTACTCGGCACATCTAGTTTCCGAACCCCTAACATATAGACTAACAAATTTAGTAGCCGTGATCTCTTGAACTTGAAAAAAGATGTGGTACTGAAGAGCGGTGCAAAAGTGTTAAAGTACTTGAAGTAGGCTTTCACCGCCTTGTAATACATATCAACCGTACCGTACTCTTCAAATGGGCCTGGAAATTCGAATAGGTTTTTGGTACAGGTCAGTTTATTTACCGCTTTGAATGCTAAGTTGGAGTTCTGGATGAGGTTTGTTATAAAAAGGTTGGCATCCAGGTCATTAACATCGAATGTCGGTCTTACCAAAGTGGTTAACACTCCAGATAAGGGATACTTGTACATAGACTTGACTATTTGGAATCGCGCCAAAGCTGAATTAGGTAAGCTGATGATCCTAGAAACGATTAACACAAATGTAAATTAAATTTCACCTCATAAAGCTGATGATTGGGGTTGAGCTTGAATATTTATGTAGCTGTAGCTGAAGTTGTAGGTCGCTATCGCTATCATCATCCTTGATTCTCTGCCTTGAAGTTCGAGTGAATATACGATCGTAACTGCATTCGTGACAAGCCTTTCGGCAGGTCTGACAGCTGGGTAACTGCATGCCACACTTGCGTTTTTTGAAGTGGCATCGGATGCAAGCGTGGCTACTGAGATTGAGGTTGTCGATTTTTTTGGTGTTGTAGTCCACTACACCTTTGTTGCGAAACCTCGGGTCGTTCATCTAACAAACTTGACTTTCAAACAAAGGACATAGTTTTGCAAAGTTGGGTTGAAGTCTTAAAGTTTGATCTAGAATTGGGGATGGGTCATCGGATCAATTTAGTTTAAAGAACAAAGGATTAGGATGCTCTACAATAATGCGAAGGCTAAAACTTATTGAGTAGGAATTGAGTGGGGGGACGTAACTATCTCTAAGGTGAAGCTTTAGCTTGACGACTCGGTGCATGGGTGACTGCCTTCTAAGACAAAAGTTTAATAAGAGGTGGCTATACATGAAATTGCTTGGCTGTCAATAAACGGGTAATAGGGCTTATTGCAACTTGGCTTTACAGACGTTGGCTAAAGGTAACCTTCAAAACCAGCGCCGAGCTAAGCTAAGCTAAGCTAATTTGCCGAGATAATGAGCTGTATGTAATGATATACAAGTCTGTATATGTCGATCAAAAGTACATTTTTACACAAATCTTTACAACTTTCATGAATAGGATCAAAATTTAAGAGTAACAACTCAGACTTCAGCTACAGCACACCGAAAACATTTCTAATAAAGTCGGCACATTTTTAAAGTTCTTTTAAAAACTAGAATTTAAATTTCGGTTCAAACCTGTAAGTTGGCTCAGGCTGGTCCTAAATTCAGTAGGAACTAGAAAGGTGAAGCAAAGGTAGGTTTCCAATATCTTTCCACATCCTATTCAGCTTTACACTCAAGTATGCAAAAATCATTTGTACACAACTAAATATTTTCAGAAGCTACAAGGAGACTTGTAAACTCGCATACATTGTAAAATTCCAACACTAATCATAAGCTATAGGCTAAACTGCTATTTGGCTACAAATAGGTTTCAGGCTCATTAGTTAACCTCTTTATAATAAAAAGAGCGACCGTAAAAAGTAGTTGGAAGGAGACGTCAGTTAAACTGTAGTACCCCAAACCACACGTTAACTTTGTTAGTAAACTTAGCTGAGCCAATATTTTAAATACAAAGGAGGGGGACGTCAATAAAGCGACTTTTAGATTTAGTAGAAACTAGTTTTTCGAATATGGCAAATAATCCCAACAACTACGCTAGCGTCAATGAAAGCGATGAGTTGTTAGGTGCACCTAACCTTCACCTCAATCAAGATGAGCTCGATGCAGCAGCCGCTTCAACTTTAGTAAGTTAAAATTTGTAACGCCTTGAACTTACCGAGTGCAAAATTTACTTAAGCGTTCGAGACGTACCATGAACTTCTGCGTAGCTTTACTGGTAACTTTCGTAGTAGCTCTCGGTATACTGGTATCCTCAACCTCTCATTTCGGTAATTAGTTTCCAACCAACTTTGCTAAAAAGGTAGGTACCAAACGAAATGTCATTATGATGGTATCAGATGGATTTGGACCCGCCTCCGAAACCTATGGAAGATTGTTCTATCAATACAAGTATAACCAAACTATAAAGTACCAGACCCCGTTAGATAAGATATTTATCGGTCAGTCGCGTACAAGGTCTTCCAGCTCCATGATAACCGATTCGGCAGCTGGAGCTACCGCCTTCTCCTGTGCCATCAAAACTTATAATGGGGCCATAGCTGGTACATTTTTTAATTTTGCCAATTTCTAAGTATTTTCAGTCGATGACAACAAGGTACCCTGCGGTACAGTCCTGGAAGCTGCCAAACGAGAAGGTCTGTTGACCGGATTAGTAGTAACCAGCCGCATCACCCATGCTACCCCAGGTGCTTTCTCGGCTCACGTACCCTACCGAGACATGGAAGATGAGATCGCCGAACACCAGTTAGGTTTCTACCCTCTGGGACGGAGTGTCGACTTGATGTTCGGTGGAGGTCGGTGCCACTTTATACCTCGGAACAACGCCAGTAACCCAGCTTCCGACTCGTGTAGGTTTGACAACCGAAATTTATTGGAGGAAGGACGTAAGAAGATGGGGTGGACTATTTTGGAAGGTAGGGAGGCCTTTGATTCCATCAAATCCGACCAGAAGAGGCTACTCCCACTGGCTGGTCTCTTCTCCAAGGATGTAAGTTTTAAAAAACTGCCGTTGCTAATTTAATTTTTATAAGCATATGGATTACGAGATTGATCGAGACCCCAAAGTTCAACCCAGTTTGAAGGAAATGACGATCAAGGCATTGGATATCTTGAACTACTCCACTCGCAACAGCCGTCAAGGTTTCTTCTTAATGATCGAAGGTTCCAGAATAGGTATATTTTATATCTTTAAAGTTCTGTGCTGACAAATTTCAACTTTAGATATGGGCGCCCACAGGTAACTTGATATGAAATTTAAATTTAGAATCGACTAACTTGGACCCCTTCAGTAACGATCCAGTGGCCCACCTCCACGAGATTTTAGCTTACTACGAAGCAGTCGAAGCGGTCCGTGCCTACGTCAATACCCACCCCGACACCGTCATGATCTCGGTAATCAGATAAAAATTTCAAGAAATTAATCAAATCTTTTTAGACCAGTGATCATGAAACAGGTGGATTCACCTTAGGACGTCAGGTCGGTAAGGATTACCCCGAATACGTCTGGTAGCCTTTGTATTTATCACTTTCTTTCTAATTTCAGTTGATAGGTACCCCACCGTAGTAGATCGGGTCAAACACTCGTCCATCCACTTAACCCAACAGATCTTTGCCTTCAATGGCAAGAATAAGAGTCACTTCATTGTCAGCGATATTTTGTCCAAACAAATGGCATCGATGATCCCACCCACGCCGAATTGGAGGCTCTGGAGACGGGACAGTTTGGTGAAGTTGCCGACACCTTGTCTGACATGGTTTCGCGTAGGGCTCTACTAGGGGTAATTTTTCTAAAATTTAGTTCGAGTGTTAATTTTTTCTTTTCTATATAAATAGTGGACTACCCATGGACATACTGGTACTGACGTCAACTTGTACGGGTATGGAAGTCAAATTGAACAACTTACTGGAAACCACGAGGTAACGTTTCTAATTTACTACAACTACTCATCTTTGTATTTTAGAATACCGATATTGGCAAGTTTATTAGTACCTACCTGGACCTTAACCTGGAGTCGATCACCAAAAAGCTGAGGTGCGTCTCTCCTCCGTTTATCAATACTTATATGAATATTTTTTAGAAATTGGAAGTTGGAAGTCCCATCAACTATGCAGATCAAGGCTAAGAAATGGGCCAATCCCGCTTCCAAACATAACTGAGGATTCTACGTCGACTTTAACTTTTGATGGGATGTGCTTACCCTCTTTTTCTTTTACTTTACAATTCCTTCTTAGTAGTAGATGGTTTATTAGTATTAAAGTTTTCAAATATATATATACTAATTTCGAAGCTGATTTTTATATTGAAACCTGATATATCCTGTATCTTTTAAACATATAAACTTGATCCAAAATTTAGCACATATATGATTGTTTGCTTTATGTTTTTGCAAGTCAACTTAAGTAGACTTGCACTTGAAAATCAATCTAGTCAATCAACTGCTATAGAAATATAAAAGGTTTGTCATACTTTTAACAATATACTGCTAATTATAGCTGGTTTCCTTCATACAAAGTATGGTATAGTCTGCTTTGAAAGTAGATTAAATAAGATATACTAAATCTGCAGTCAAGTGAAGGAGGTTGTAAGTATGGAGAAGATCAGTGATATACCCGTATCATAGTAAACGCAATATTGTTTCAAAAAAATTGAAAGCCCTGCTTATTCGATGAGATTTGAATAGGTTGGTAGTTATGTATAGATTCGCTTCATTTATATTTAAGCAAAATATATAGAGAACTAAACTTGGAATATATATAGGTACCATCTTTACAATCAATTATCCCTAAATAGATTGGCAGTTTGCTATTGTGTTCATTTCGTTACGAAAGCTTTCAAATTCAGGGTTCAAACTGCAAAAAGGACATGTTGCATAAATATACCGTATCCAATAAATATTCTACAGAGCCAACTCAACTACCACTTTATTAGCTTAGAGAGTTTTAGCTTCAAGCCATCTAAAGATGAAATTTTTATCCATGTGATCAAAGTAAGACAAAGAGCTTCCAGGGTTTATCTATTTATAGTATACAAAGTCCAGTCAGGATTACAAAGAATTACCCTTCCAACTTATCAGCTGGCTCAGTCGCAGTAAATAACCAATATCGCCTTCAACAGATTAGAAGTTTCAACCCCAGCTTTTAGAATTTAAACAGTACGTTATGGTTGATAAAACTAAAGAGCTAGTCCAACTGGAATATTTACCCAAGGTGCACTACACCAAACCGTATGGAGTAACCGTTTTCTGTGGCTCCTCCCTTGGTAACAACCCCATCTACGAACAGACTGCTAAAGGTAAATTGAAATTGATTATAGTTCTTTTTTAATATGCTGCTTTAGAGCTTGGAACGAAGCTGGCAAAGTCCGGTTATAGCTTAGTCTATGGTAAATTTTTAAATTCCTACATCATAAAGTTAAATTAGCGTATATTTTACATAACAGGAGGAGGAGATACCGGTATTATGGGTACAGTATCTAGGGCCGCCTACGAGGCAGGAGCCAAAGTTATTTCTGTCTACCCCAAAGGGTTTATGGAAGTGTGTCAAACCGATTACCCATGTGAAACTTACGTTACCAAGGATATGCATGAGCGCAAACAAACTTTTGCTACCAAGGTGCACTTTCTATTCTGCTTCCATTTATTTATATTTTGACACTGCCTTTTTAGTCCGTTGGATTCATTGGATTGCCAGGTGGTTTGGGTACTTACGAAGAGATTATGGAGATGGCTACTTGGTAACTTTTATCTATTATTACAAGCACTTAGTATAGTGTTAGGAACCAACTCGGTATCCACAGGAAGTTTTTAGCCGTATTGAACGTCAACAAGTTCTTCGACCCACTACTAGCTCAGCTAGATTTAGCTGTAAAAGGTACATTTTCTTTTATAACTAGAACTATCATTCTTAAATATATTTTTGGTTGGTACATATAGAAGGGTTCCTATCCTTAGAATCTCGGAACCAACTACAAACCTTTGATGACCTTGACTTGTTGATCGAAGAGCTGGATAAGTTTGACCCCAATGCCAAGATCGTTACCCCCTTCCTGTGGCATGAATAGAGATATTAATAAAGACTATATATCAGTAGTAATTAAATCAATACTTCAATTGTAAAATTTTGTTTTGGATTTAATAAAGATCTTAATTGAATTAAATGTAGTTGCTAATGAGTAAGAATATAGTTTTATATGTTTATTTTTTAAATATTTATAGTAGCAAAGAATATGAGCTATAGCGTTGTTTCTATATAATAGAACGTGTTTTCTTTGAAAATTTTGGGATGTTGTGAATAGATTATTGAATTGCTAAAGCTTTGAAAACCAATTTACATCTACCGAAACATATCTAAATACTACAGTTCCTTTCAAAGATATTGAAGCCGTTTAAAGCAGAGCTATAAATTACACAAACAATATTTGATTACTAAAATCCTTTGATACATTTTCTCTCCAGTACATATAAAGATGGCAAATATAACTTAAAACCTATAGAAACCTTTTAATGTTTCTAACCAAATTTATAAAAGGTATACGAATAGATTTCAGAAAGGCGATACATTAAATATTTACAAAATTCAAGTGACATGGTTTTAGAGTTACGTAGTATACATTTTATAGTCTGTATTAACATCAAAGCATATGCTAAAAGTGCTAGCTACAATTTGATTTTGTATAGAAAAGCTACTTGAAAATCAATCCTCCAATTTAAGATTTTGAGAGGAGACCAAGTAACCCTACCCACTTACATCTACATATAAGCTGAACTGTAGCCTTCCATTTAAACTCCTAACTCCAATTTACATATCCCCTTTACACGAATGATCCGTTGCCCTACTTCTCTCATTCCACTCGAAATAAAATTGAGTTTGCCTACCTATAGATCTTTTGAAAGACTAGCCCAACTTATCTCCCTCTAACCTACTTTCTCCTTTCCCTTTAAATACTATTATTTCAACAGTACCTATAGAATGTGCTGCCATTGGAATGAGGCAATTTTAATACATCAGAGTTGGGTCCTCACTGTCATAGTTATTAGCTAAAGATAGAGTAGGTAGTTGCGGCTTAAAATTTGTATACAAAAGTATAATCGATTCTAAAAAAGGAACCACAGAAATATAGGGTATGGATTGAGCAATTAATGTGGCCTAGGTAGAATTTATAGAAAGATTATAGCAATATATTTCATAGCGAATAAATTTAGGTAGTTCTGTTGTATTTTGCTTTTGTTTCGATCCAACTTCTACAGGAATACTGGTATTTTTTGTAGATTTCAGTTTTATTTTGTTATATTCGACATATCGACATACATATTAGTTACCTAATTTATATACCATGAAACCAGTGACCGTCTACCAACTAATTTTACAACTGCTTTTACTAGATGTAAATTCAGCAATCCCTCAAGCCAAACCCAAGAGTAAGGTAGCTCAAGTGATTCAAAATGGAGTAAACAAACTGTCAGAATACCTACCCCAGTCCCGCATCTTAGGTGGTGAGAAGGTAGTAGAGGAAGGTGGTCCCATAGTCAAATTTCCCTTCATGGTATCCTTACAGAAGGACTCCATCCATCAATGTGGTGGTACCTTGTTAACTAAGAAGGTAATTCTCACAGCCGCCCACTGTAGTTTAACTGCTGAATCCTGGTTCGCAAAGGCCAATATCAACGATTTGAAGGTGAAGGATGGTGTCGAACTCGATGGTCCTCAAACCAAAAAGGTTATTCAAGTGATTCGTCATCCCAACTATGATGCTGAGACTGAAACTAACGATCTATCCATATGGCAGTTAGAAGGAGAAGGGTTCACCATCTTTGGTAAAGCTAAAGAACTCCCCTATCACATCCAGCTGGCTACCAAGGTGGATGAGAAGTTTGGGATTGGGGTTCAAACCCTAGGTTGGGGGGTAACTAGTCTGGAAAATAAGGAAAAGGAACTGGGATCCGACACCTTGAACTCGTTAAAGTTGACGTTGATCGAACCCAACCGATGTCTGCAGCTTCTAGACTTTATGAAAAATCGAAAGTTCAATCCGACTACCACCTTATGTGCCGGTAACTTGGAAGGTGGGAAAGATGCCTGCCAGGGGGATTCAGGGGGTCCCCTCTTTGTTCCAACTAAAAGTTTAGATAATCGACCTACCTACTTGCTATTTGGTTTAACTTCCTACGGCATCGGGTGTGGTAGGAAGAACGTGCCAGGGAGCTTACACAAGAATCTCCAACTATTTGGATTTTATCAGCCCATACATCAAATCCAACGATAATGATAGCATCAAAGGTAACTCTAACGGTAGTGGTAAAGATAGTAAGATTGACAGTGAGGATATGAAAATTATCAGTCAACTGATGGGTGGTAACAAGAACTTTGAAATTATAAAAGGTAGGGAGATCGACCCAAACAACCGAAATAATTTTAAAGAGTTCGAAGTGATCGATCTGACGAATCACCTGTCCCGATTCCAAGCCCCTGTAAGTAGTAAGGTGGATAAGGTTGATGTCAACTTCCCTGATGTCAAGTCCAGTTTCCAGCCCTTGTACTTCTAAGTTGAGATAAAATTTATATACAATAAACAATGTCCACTTTATACATTTTTTATGATATGCTTTAACTTTTAATACTAGCAGGTTAAGCATCTAAAACCTAAAGATTCGAAGTATAAATAGGTATTATGAATGTTTGGAATATCTTAATATAATGTAAATATCTTTTATTGAAACATAATCTCGTAAAATATAAACATTATCACATACTATACATATACAAAGGGATCGAAGTTTCGTATACAACTAGGTTTTGCTAAAAATAAAACCCACAGGAAAAACTACAATCACTAGGGATATAGATCACAGCATTTAATTTAATCATGCAACAATACATTTCCACTAACCATATCTATAGAGCTTAAAGTCGATGTATTCTGGAATTAATATGTCAACAAATATTATCGGAAAATTAATTGATCTATCTACACCATTCGATAAACAATTTGAAGACATTTAGGTGTACTTAACCTGCGCTACTTGAAAATAAAAAGAAACTTATAAATAGGACGGATCAACTACCAGCTAGATAATAGCTAAAGTTGATAAATTACAACTACTATTATATATAAAGCTACAATTGAATTACAATTCACCTAAACTAAAATATAAAATGATGGTGTTAGAGCTGACAAAAACAATTAAAAATGACTTACTTTAAACACAAACTAAACCTACAAGTTCGTTCTTACAACTTCAACCTTCAAGTCTTTTAACTTTTCCAAAATTTTACTTGTTGCTTCAAGCTCCTTTTGGATGTCCTAATTTATCAACAAACTCGAAATTAAATTTTGATATATGAATATAAAACTTACCTTCAACCTATCGATCCTATCACCTTTCATCTTATCGGCTGGGTCAAAGTTCAATCTTCTCAGGTTGGAGAGGTGTACAATAACTTCGATTGGCTTTAATCTAGGTGTATCCATCTCTATGTCTATGAAATTTGCTAAAAGGTTCAAAAACAGTTTTCGTCTACATTCCAAGTAGAGTTGAATCGGATAAATACAATTACCCATTTTGATTTGATTTTAGCACTTTGGTAGGTTCAAATGGAAGTTATTAGGTCACTTTGGACTTTAAGTCCAAAATGGGAAGCTATGATGGGTCTTAGGTTGGTTTTGTAGAAACTAGTGATTCGTTAGTAGCAGATCCTTGATCTTTACAAAAGGACAAGTGCCTCAAAACTAGGCTGATGGTTGAAGTAAAATCACTTTACAAACCTTTATTTAATCGTCAAACATAGTTTTCTAAGCTTTAACTACCTTTTAGCCCTTGAAGCTTATTAAAAAAGGAAATTGCTACCAAGTTTCCGATTAAGCGCTTAGTGTTGAATTTCTTCAATGTCTATCAAGAGTTTCTAAATATATCAAAAGAAAAGCTGTGTTTTGATAATAAAGAAACCGGGTAAAGGACTACTAACCATCTAGACACCTATATTACCGTAATAATAGGTGCGACATCAATTTAAATGGTAATTTGACTTTTTCTTAATTTAGTAGATAAACATTTGAAGATTTTCCCATATATAAACCGAAATTTTTACTACTCGCCCTAAACTTAAATTTGTAGCTGCCACGATTTTAGATGTGAAAGCTATGGCTGCAATGTTGCAGTTAGAATACTTTAGCACCGTAAAGAAGAGTCATTTGTAAGATATAGTATAGAGTCGATCCAAATACTATGCTCAATTATTTATAAACTATCATAGCTCCATTGTATTTCAGTTAATAAGGGCTTCTTTTATAGCTAATGTGTCAATCTAAGATTTAGAAATTGGTAGGTTGGTTTCATCCTTCATCTAATTTAATTCGAATATCAATTCTTGTGTCTAGTGAAAGTAGGCTCAACTTTATATGATATAAATGTTCCTTAATAGAAATAGGCAAACGTATAAATAGCCAAGCTTAGAGCTTTGATGCATTTTTAAATGTTTTCTATACTTGGTATCTCAATTCTCGTCTCGATTCTCATAATCGGTGGTCTCTATCGACTGTCACTACCACCAAAGGAACTCCGCCACCTACCTCGAGCTAGTTTCCTCACTTCCATCTACTGTTTGGTATTCGGATTGAGCTTAGATGAAAAGTACAACCTTCTTGAAAAGGAACTCCTCAATAAGCATGGCTTACTTTTGATAACTTACGACTTTGACATTTACAACAATTTACATAAACTTATAGGAATGGTCGGTAGGCACCTGGATGGTTATAGTTGGTCCAATCGGAAGATATAAAGTCGATGGCTATAAACTTGACCCAATTTCCCAAACAATTATTGACCAATATGCTACCAGGTAGAACGTTGTCAAAGTTCTACGGCAATAACATAGTATATTCTAACCAGGAAGATTGGAAGCGACATCGTAGGGTTATCAACCCATTCTTTCAAAAGAAGTGGCAGTTGCAACCTATAATGGATTCGATGAACGACCTGTTGAAAGTTTGGCATTCAGTAGGAAGCTATGGTCCGGTTGATATACATTATTGGAATGAAAGGTAAACAAGCTATAAAGCGAAAATAGTTGAACCCTTTTAGGTTGACGTTGGATATCCTTGGTAAAACGTTGTTTGATGTTCAATTTAAGGTATAGTTATTTAAGTTGGCTAATTATTCAACTGTTTATATGTAAAGGCTTTGGAATTGAGAGATACCAGTAAAGAAAATACCCTTTACATCAAAGCAAACGATGCACTCAATAGTCCCTTGTACATACTGTTCCCATTCCTCGATAGATATAGGCCTAGTCAAATGGAAAGCATTAACAATTTTGACGCCATGATCGATTATCATATCGACAAGAGACGTAAAGCTCTATTGGAGGGTAAGACTAATCCTAACAACGATGCCTTATCTGCCATGATTTACTACAACGAAATGTTTGAAGATACTGGAACTAAGAGGTTGACTGAAGAGGAACTAAAGGTAGTTAAAAAGTACAAAAAGTGAAACTAATATAGTTTAGTGTACCTTCAAAATTCTATTCGTTGCTGGGCACGATACCACCGCCATGGCACTATCGGGATTGTTGTATCACCTGGCTGTATATCCAGTAAGCATAGGTATCTAAAAGGTTTCCACTAACGTACGATGTAGGAGGTCCAATCTCAACTTAGAGACCAGGTAGATCGCATCATACCTGACCACAAGATAAACATCTTTGATGAATCGGATTTAGATCAGATCCAATTATTGGAACCTATAATCAAAGAAAACTTGAGGATCTTCCCACCACTTGCACTCAACGTCGTCAGAGAGACCAACACGACACTAAAAAATATCGAGATGCAAGGATTCCATATACCTAACAAAGCTAACATTCGCCAACATTTCTACCACTGCCACCACGACAGTTTTTTTTGGGAGAATCCTAATCAATTTGATCCTTCTAGGTTCAATAAGGAAAATGGTGAAAAAAGTATGGAGAGTTGGTTCCCCTTTGGATATGGTGCTAGACAGTGTAAGTTTAACATTAACTTTAACGTACTAATTTCTGGAGTAGGTATGGGTATCAGTTTAACTTTGTTGGAGCAAAAGGTAGCCTTGGTTAAGATTGTCAAGAAATTTGTAGTTGAGTGGCCCAAGAACAAACCTAAATCTGAATTGAACTTAAGTGTATATGATCTATTGAAGCCTAAAGGACTGGAGTTGAATGTTGTACCAAGGACCTAATAAATTGGTATAGATTTAAACAGCATAAAGTACACCTTTTTCAATCCATTTTGGATCTTATAGCAGTGAGTTTCAATCTTTAAAATTTTCGCTTTTGCATGGAAAGGTTCAAGCTGTGAACACATTTTAATGGGGTTTGTTGGAAATTTTGTGCAATTACGTGAGTTGGATCTACAAGGTTGAAAACTACTGTACTTAGCCGGTTCCAATTTATCAGGTGTCAAAGGACTGCAAGCAGTCTTGACCTGCTGTACTTATTCTCGGCATTGAACTCAACCAATATTGACCCAATTATAGGTGGATTGAACTATTTAAGCAAGTTTAATTGGTTAAATGAAGTATCTTCGAACAATACCTTCAAAAATAAATGTTTGATTTGCTGAATGACAGATGCTTCTGACTTTGCTGAAAGCTACTTTAGTAGGACTTGTAAACTGCAAAGGCTATTGAACCGATTATTATAGTTTTGAGCCTTCAACAACCAGCAGCAAGATGGATAATTCAGTCAATGACAAATTTAAGCACATACTTCCAAACACATTGAACACTCCGATAGCTCCTAGGCCTGAAGGTGCAGAAAGAGTAATTCCGGTGTACATTGCGCCTCGAATGATGGTTACTCCTCCAGCCAAACTTTCTACTGCATTTGACCTTAGAGATGGAAAGGTTTTTCGAGAATCTTACAATGGAATTCAATACTTACAGTACAATATCGCATCTCAAATAGTACTACGCAGAGTAAATGACTCCTATGTAAACATCACCCATATCCTGAAAGTAGCCGGGTTGGAGAAGACACTGAGATTTAAGTTGGTTGAAAAAGATTTAGCTGATGCTCCAACTGAAAAGCAACAAGGTGGGCATGTGAAATGTCAAGGAACTTGGTAATTTTACAAATTTATTTGAAAGTATTGATTCCCTTAACTTTTTAGGGCTCCAGTTCAATATGCTATATACATGGCAAAAAGATACAACGTTTTCAGTTATTTGGAGCCTATTTTACATCCAGATATAAAGGATGTAGAAGTAGTAAACACAGCTGTTCATCATCGAAAATCAAAATCCGCCCATGTTACTCCACATAGCAAATTTCACTATCCCGATTCTGATCAGTTGAAAATTGAAGTTGAGAAGCATTTCATGAAATTGGCTAGGACCCAATACAATTGCCTTCAAGTCGGCTCAGACAATAAGATGTTACTTCCTAGGGTTGGACCTTCGCCCGCCTTCCAATCTCCTTCATTCAGAAAACCCAAACCTAAGCAAAAGGGTCCTAAACAAAAAAAGACACCTGGAACTAGTACCAAGCAAACCACTTTCAAAATAAACGATGCTTCGAATATACACGATGGTGCTAATATGGAGTCCATTAATGCCGAAGGTGCGGCTGATTCAATCAATAGTGCTATGCCAGCTGATCCGTCACAAATACCTCAAGACGCACAATCTAATCAACCAACATACGAGCCTCGGAGAGTCGTCCCAATTTTACCCAAAACAGCAGCACAGATGAGGTCCTTTGACTCGTTTGAAGAACCACTGTTGCGGACGATGGAGAAACAACCCAGAAGGCAAACTCCAATCGGTATGAAAACCCCGACCGGGAACTCCCGTATAAGCAAGGTGCCCGAGAAGTCCTTTGGGCAGATCTTGGCTAGTTCGATGATCCCTAACCCACACTCTAAAACCATAAATACAGAAAGCAATTTACCCGACTTCGTGAGGCCACTCTCCAAACTTTCAGCCAAAGTCCAGGCCCTTGCCGTCGAAGATTCGTTGATGTCCACCACTGGAGACTTCCCTCTGGATCCTGAGCTGATTGAAATGCTCAAGCCGGGTGGGCTCTTTGACATCTCACGGGTACTGGACCCAGAAGGGAACACAATACTGCACTGGGCTGCCGAGGCGGGCAAAGCCACCGCTGTAAGTCAGCTCTGCATGCTGGGAGCCAACATAGCTTGTCGCAACTACAAAGGAGAAACCGCTGTCATGCGGATCGTCCACTCCCCCTCAGCCCATCAGCTAGGTACCTTCCCTGAACTGATCAAGCAACTGATCGACTCGCTGCAGTTGATCGACAACTTCAATCAGAATATCCTTCACCATATTGTGCTGTGTTGTATCGACGTATCTTCCTACCAACACTTTGCCTCGTCATGCTACTATTTGGAGCAGCTCCTCATCGATAAGAACACAAAGGCCTTTGTCGAACCATTACTGTACTACCACGATGTCAATGGAGCTACCCCCATTGATGTCGCTCGCAAGCTCAACGTCATACCCATCCTCACCATCCTGCGTAAGAAGGGTTTCCGTAGGTTCTTGAAGGAAGTCAACTGTCTTACTCCACAGGACTTCATGATCGACCACACTGTAAGTTTAACTTTTATTTGAAGTGATTTTAAATTTTTTTTAAATTATAGCAAGATCCACTTTGGCCTGATTCGAAGCAAGCCAATGGGAAAGAGCTACCGGGTTCTCCAGGTAACCATCAAGTTGATAACGACGTCTTTGAGTTTCAGGATACTCACCAACCATCTGAAAATCAAACTGCCGCGCCTAAAGAAGTTTTAGATAGCAACTCTAATATCAAGGTCATAAATAAGATTTCGAGTGAACATTTATTGGAAAGTGCCCCTCTAACCAAAAAGATGAAGGATTCCCCCAGACCCGACAGTGGTGAAATTCGGGAGGATGTCGTTAGCGAAGGTAATTTCTATTCCATTAATACACTGCTAACTATTCAATCTATTAGAAGTCAACCGTATGACCTTAGGATATAAGAAAGGATATCAAGAAGTACTCAAAAGCATGCAAACCGAGATTGAGAATGTCAATACCTGGCAGGCTATATCTAGCCACCAACTTTTGTGCACCAAGTACCAGCTCAACTTACTTAACGCTAGGTTGGAGGATATGAAGGAGAGTGATGAGTTGGAACAGCCAGTTGCTACTGCTGAAGTTAAGCAGCATTAAAGGACAAGTTTATGTAAATATAAGTGGATTTTTAGATTGAACAATTATATCGAGTTTCATAGTAAGTGCTTACATTTATGTTGGATATATTTGTGCTTTTGTTTCTATTTAAAAGCTCATGTTGAAGTGTATCTTTTGGTTGCCATAACATTATATATTTATCGTGTTTAGCGCTTACATTGTAGGATTTGTAACAGATCACTTTTGGTTCATATTAACTTCCCTGCTTAAAGCCTCAACCCTACGACAGCAATGAACCTTTACAGCCTTGGAAATGCACATTGGAATTCAAAAAACATACGCCTTTAGTAAGCCTAAGCTGGGGTGCTAACTACTGTCGATTTCTAAGCTTAAAGACTGGTTCAATAAACTGCAAGTATAGTTCAAATTGTCATTATAAATCTATTTGTTGTTAATATATTTTGTACAAAATAAAGCTTATATAAACTTTAATTGGGCTATGTACCTATCTTTATACATCCTTAAAATAAACTCAAATATGCTGTAAAGCAATATAGAATTCTATCATCAAAGTGGTTGAAATATTGGAATTTAACAACAGTATAAAATATAGGCTGCTTAGGAAACTATTCAAGTCATGAATGTTATGTAATACGTGCTTCTAAATATCAAAAAGTCGCTGTAAAGCTAAAAATCAAGCAGATTTGATGTGAAAAATATAGCTATAAAAGTTATAGCCCATATTTAGATTTAAAATGAATTGGTAAATAAATGAATAAGTATAAGTCTTCTGTAAACATCAACTCTATAATCTAAAGGTATCTAAATAATAATTTGAATTCAGCTAAAAATTTAAATATTAAAGTTAAAAATAGCAACCACTTTTAAAAATTATGCCCATATAAGTTGCTAGGCTAGATATCAAATAAGAAATTGACGCTTTGATAAAAACAGCAGACTTTAAAAACAAAATTACCCTACTTGTCGTTCGAACACAATTTAATAGTTCTAATGGTGGGAATCAGAGTGACCTTTGTCGTCGTGACCGTGACCATGACCGTGGCCATGTCCATCCCAAGGATGGCGGAACCCCTATTCAAAAATTTAAAACTATGCAATAAATAAAAAGTTTACGAATAGTACAGCACCATCCTGCTTCATCTTGTAGAAGATCCAGAACCACATGGTGGCACCCATGGCCTTGGCTAAAAATAAGTGGGGTCTCGATTTGGGACCTAGATGTAAACTGTTTCCATGACCTCCTGCCATCTTTTAACTTTGAAAGTGAACGTAAAGTTTTGATCTAAAACTAATAGATTGTAGATTGATATTAAGAGATTTTGATTAATTGTAGCCAATTAAGTTTCAAGTAAAGTAAAATGATAGGCTGAAAGGAAGATTGTAATGAACAGAATTGCATTTTGGATTTGGTGTTTGAATGGCGGATTTTCGGTGCTTTGTAACTGACAAGACTTGGATGATGGTAAAAGCTATGGGAAGCCTGAAGAAAGTGGTTATCTAAAGATGCATTTAACAGAGTATTTTATCAAATTAGCATCCACATCTTTGAATTTAAGAAGTTCTCTTGCTATACGAAATAATATATTTAGGGAGCCTTTTTTGTTGGACTTAAAGTTAAATTCACAGCTAGAGTAGTCTTATCTACTAATCAAGAACGTATAGGATTCTCAAGCCAGCATGAAATATCCAAAGTCTTAGGAATATAGTTTCCATCATACTAGCTCAGAGCTTTAGATGTAGTCCTCTTCACAGCTTTCCTATTTGAATCCATAAAAGCTTGAAAACCTGCTTTATGAATCATTCAGGTTGAAAATTCTAGATGATTCTACCTTCTTCACTCCAATCAAGTAAGCTTCATTTATCAAATTGCAAATGGACTGTAAAGTAAACTGAGGATTTTCGGGTACGTATCCCAAAACCACAATATCGTTCAATCAAACTTACCAAATCCGCCACCTTTGAAAATTTTCGGGAAGGCTTACAATTTGATTTGATCAAATTGGCTCTGTCTTGAGAGTTGCTTAGCTATAAATTTCTTACCAGCCTTGTGTAAAATCTTTATCCCAACTTTTTTCAGTTTAGTCAGGTCCGACCTAATAGAAATAGAAAAGGAAAGCTACTATGTTCCGCAAACTTGTCAACCCCACAGTCACTAGAGCCTTGATCCGTAGCTACAGTTCCCACAAGGAATTGAAATTCGGTGTCGAAGGTCGTGCTGCTCTCCTCAGCGGTGTCAACATCCTGGCTAAGGCCGTTGCCGTTACCCTGGGTCCCCGTGGCCGCAACGTCCTTATCGATCAGCCTTACGGCTCCCCCAAGATCACCAAGGATGGTGTTACCGTTGCCAAATCCATCACCCTTGAAGATAAATTCGAAAACTTGGGCGCCAGGTAACTTTTTTATATATGCAATGTTTAATGGGTTTAGATTGGTTCAGGATGTAGCCAATCGTGCCAACGAAAATGCTGGTGATGGTACCACTACCGCCACTGTTTTGGCTCAGGCTATCTTCACCGAAGGTGTCAAGAACGTTGCTGCCGGCTGTAACCCCATGGACTTACGTCGTGGTGTCCAGCAGGCTGTCGACCAGGTCGTCAAGTTCTTGAAGGAAAACTCCAGAGCCATCACCACCAGTGAAGAGATCGCCCAGGTCGCCACCATCTCAGCCAACGGCGATAAGCACGTTGGTCAGTTGATCGCTAATGCCATGGAAAAGGTCGGTAAAGAGGGTGTCATTACCGTCAAGGAAGGCAAGACCTTGGAGGATATTTTGGACGTCACCGAAGGTATGCGTTTCGACCGTGGATTCATCTCCCCCTACTTCATCACCGACGTCAAGGCCCAGAAAGTCGAGTTCGAGAACCCTTTGATCCTGTTATCCGAAAAGAAGATCTCAGCCGTCCAGGACGTACTTCCCGCTCTTGAAGCTTCGGCCACCCAGCGCCGCCCACTCCTTATCGTAGCTGAGGATATCGACTGGTGAAGCTTTGGCCGCCTGCATCCTCAACAAGCTCCGTGGTCAGATCCAGGTCGCTGCCGTCAAGGCCCCCGGCTTCGGTGACAACCGTAAATCCATCCTTGGTGATCTCTCCATCCTCACCGGTAGTACCGTCTTCACCGACGAACTCGACGTCAAGTTGGACAAAGCTACCCCCGATATGTTCGGTACCTGTGGTTCCGTTACTGTTACCAAGGAGGACACTGTCATCCTCAATGGTGCCGGCTCCAAGGAGTCCTTGAACGAGCGCTGTGAACAGCTCCGTGCTGCCATCTCCGACGCCACCGTATCCGAATACGAGAAGGAGAAATTGCAGGAGCGTTTAGCTAAGCTGTCGGGTGGTGTCGCCGTCATCCGCGTCGGTGGTTCCAGCGAAGTCGAGGTCGGTGAGAAGAAGGACCGTATCGTCGATGCTCTCAATGCCACTCGTGCCGCTGTCGAGGAAGGTATCGTCCCCGGTGGTGGTGTCGCTTTGTTAAATCGACCAAGATCTTGAACGAACTCAAGGGTGAGAACTTTGACCAGCAGCTGGGTATCAACATCATCAAGCAGGCTGTTCAGAAGCCCTGCCGAACCATTGTCACCAACGCCGGTTCGGAAGGTTCCGTTGTTGTTGGTAAATTGTTGGACGACCACATCGACAACTTCACCTACGGCTTTGATGCCGCCAACCTCAAGTACGTTGACATGATCTCTCAAGGTATCTTGGATCCCGTCAAGGTCGTACGTACCTCCTTGGTCGATGCCTCCGGTGTAGCTTCATTATTGACTACTTCCGAATGCATGATCGTCGATGCCCCTCAGCCTGAGAAGTCTGCCGGTGCCCCCGGTGGTGGTATGGGTGGAATGGGAGGTATGGGCGGCATGGGTGGTATGATGTAAGCAAACTAACCTGACTACCCCAACATCGTCCCAAAAAGCTTTTTTAAAAGTAGATTATCGAATTGTCCTGTTGAGCGTATACTGCTTATTTTTTAAATTAAAAGGCCTGTAAGCTTTCACTGTAACTTTACTTTTGTATGTATTCGACATTAATATATATACTATAGTATACTATTACCGACATAGCTGACAATTCATCCTGACTGGCAAATTGTTGAATGTGTGATTTTATTTTGAAATGTACAGTACATTTGATTTGTGCTCAAAAATAGTATATATTGTAACAGTATATATCAGTGATATTAATTTTAAACATTAATATAGCTTTCTAGTTCGTGTATGTATATAAAGCCAACAATCTTTTCTTTCAAACCAAAAATGAAAATAACTCATGACCTGAAGTAAAAGGTAAAAAAATGTACTTGGCTCAGGATCAATTATTTAACCAGCTTCAAAAAGTACCAAAACCTCTGTTATAGATTTGTTATTCCACTAGTATAATTTCAACAAAACCGGTGCTATTTATTTCGATGCTGCCGACGCCTCGTAGTAGTCGAAAGCCCCACTTTCCTTCCAAGCAGCCAAGATAAGGTTGATGATCTCATCCATACCTTGACCGTGCTTAACCTGAGCAAAGACGGTAGGACCAGTCTGTCGCATCTTGTTGGAATCCCTGCGCATGACATCAAGGTCGGCACCTACGGCTTGAGCTAAGTCGGTCTTGTTGATGACCAATAAATCACTCTGTGTAATACCTGGTCCACCTTTACGGGGAATCTTATCACCGCCGGCGACGTCGATGACGTAGATGATGTAATCAGCTAGTTCCCTCGAGTAGTTAGCGGCCAAATTGTCACCGCCACTTTCAACTAGAAGTAGCTGGGGGTTGAAGGTTACTTGTAATTCTTCTAAGGCGTTCAAATTGGCTGAGATATCTTCACGGATGGCGGCATGGGGGCATCCTCCAGTCTCGATAGCCTTGATCTTCTCCGGTTCGAGAGCCTTGTTACGGATGAGGAACTCAGTATCCTCTTTGGTGAATATGTCATTGGTAACGCAGCATAGATTGTATTCAGTACGCAGTCGTTGGCATAGGGCTAACATCAAGGCAGTCTTACCACTACCAACTGGTCTATTGTTTGTTGGGACGGTTAAGTTAAATGAATTCTGAACATATGAACTTACCCTCCGATACCTACGGTATAGGAACGTTCAGACCAATCTCTTCCTTTGAAAATTGGTAGCTCACGGTCGTCATATCTCCCTGGATGGTCGAGTTGAGCGTGATCATGGCCGTGTTCGATGGCGTTAAAAGGCTTTGATTGATGACGTCCTCTATTAGCGTCACCGTAGCTGTGACTGTGGTCGTGACTATGAGCGTGGTCATGGCTGTGGGAATGCTCGTGACCTGCTTCACCGTTGTGGCCTTTAGTTCCAGCTTCCTCGAACCTACAAACTTGTGCCTTGTTCTGTTCCATAGTTTCTTGTTTTATAAACCCAATTAAAGAACTTCAACTCTAGATTTTAAATAGGGCCAAAATCAAGTATGACGTTGCCTAATATCCCTTTATCTATAACCGGAAACCAACTTATGATCACAGGCGTGATGGCAGTAAACTAAATAAGACTGTTTTGCACGCCTGAAATTGGAAGGTATTTCATTAAATTTGAAAATGGGTTCAAAACACGGCTAACACATAACCCGATTGATACTACCAAATATGGGGAGTTGAACCCCTATAAATATAAGTTGGGGAGCTGCAAGTTTTAGTTCTTTCAACATAGAATGTTACAATCCAATGCAGCCCTTTCCCTAGTTGACCAGAAGCAGTTCCATCAACAACTTATCCTGTGGCAGCTAACTGACTCAGCACTACCGACTGGAGGGTTCGTAGCGTCGTCTGGGCTGGAAGCAAGCCATCAATTGGGCTATATTGTCGATAATGGGAGTCTAGTTGCCGTCCTCAGATCCATCTTACATTCCTACGCCTTTACGACCATGCCTTACTTAGTCCAGACCTTCCTAACTACTGAAAGGTATTTGAACTCGGATGAGGATATGAGTCTATCGAGCTTAAACCAAGCTTTAGACGACATTGAAAGGTTAGACAGCATGTACAACGCATCTTGCTTAAATCAAGTCACGAAACGAGCATCTAAAGCTCAAGGCACAGCCCTACTGATGTTACAGGATCGATCTTTCCTATCGACCTTGGCCAACGATGAAAAGGGACGAAAATCAAGTAACCTAATAAAAAAGTATAAGCTTAGGGTACGAGGTAATACTAACGCTCAAGGTCATATGCCAATATGCCTTGCTATCACTTTAGCTTCCCTCTCAGTAGATTTAGGTAACCTTTACATTGACTACTCTTATTTATTTTATATCAATATACAGCATCTAGCATGAACTTACACTTATACCAACAGCTACGATCCCTGCTGTCAGCTGCAGTTCGACTCAACTTGGTAGGACCTTACCAATGCCAAACCATGACTACAAACCTCTATCCCTACCTCTTCCATCTTTTAGAAACTACAGACTGGTTGAAATATAACCCCGAACATGCTGCCCAAACTTGCCCACTAATGGATATACTACAGGCTCGACATGACACTTTGTATTCCAAGATATTTAACTCTTAATCCTTATTGGAATAGCTACGTTTTTGTATAAGCAATATGTTAGAGGTATATTAAGTAGACTTTAAAGTTTTGAAAGTCGATGGTATATAGATTTACAGGTAGTATTTTCAACTTTCTAATAAATTCTAGTAACATAGAGAATCCAGTTATAACAAAATGGAGTTAAAAAGCAAGATAATAAGCCAATAGACGATTTCAATATACTATTGTCTTAATACTGCGCTTAAAACTTCAGCAATGACAATTGAAGGTAACTCTAATATATAAAAACTGGAGACTGCTGATTTTAAAATGTAGTATATCGTATTTCCATAATACATAGTTATACTAGTCTAAAGTTTATTCTATAGCTTAATTTTGTTTTTATTCTTACTATTAAAAAACTAATATATCTGTCCAAAAGATTAGCTTAAGTTTGCTACATTGAAAGTATTACTAACATATTGGAATATCTCATCACTTCAAAAGTTAACTTCCAACTCATATTCCAAGCTGACTGAAAGTGAGTTATCTATCATCGGATTCGCTCATAGAAGTTGGTTATTGAGCTGATTAAACGCTATATACTCTAAACGTCGCCTAGTATGGCTATTTTTACTGTTGGGATATACCAAGTCTGTCAAATCAATTAAACTAACAAGTGCATTTGAAACTATCTCAATGCCTATACTTGGTTGATCAAGAGTATTTGTATTTATAGTGAAATGAAGGATGAATTTAATACATATTACCTGTTGAGTTGTCTTTCAAGTTAAAGCGATAGCCTATCAATTTTGAATCTTTGGTCCTGTCAAATGAGTATAACTTCTGATTGAGGTCAATTGACAAGCAGATAAACATGATGTCGTTGAGTGGATTGACTTTATACTTCTTGCGCTCAAACATGCGACATTCTATTGAATACATGTATTTGTGACAGCTTGAGTATGTACCCATGTAGTTACGCTCTACAGTATAAAAGACAATCGCATCTCCTAATACGCTTGATTTTGCTCCCAGTAGTGAGGTAGAGACTTCGCCGCTAATATTTTGAGCCATCTGCTTTTCCAAGTAAAAATCGTAATAGTATAGTTGGTTTAGACTGGTTAGCTTGTCGGGGCCATGGTTGTATCCCCTAAATACGTAGAATTTATTTTCAATCATCGTCGTCAAATGATCAGAGCGCAGGGAGTTTTTGAGCGTAAACGCTGTCCTTTGAGTCCATCAACATTAAATAATTGTGAGTTTTGGATGGATAGGAGTATCTGGCTTTTCGATTTAGCGACTAATATTTGTTGTCAAGCAGTGAGTAAAATCCTCCATAAACTATCAACTCGCCAGGGCTTATACTGACCTATACTAAAGAATGATTTCCATAAACAGTTTAGAAGCAGCTTCATTTTGGATGTAAGTTTCTCTGCTAATTTGAGATATAAATATAAAATCCCGAGTTGTCGTTCGGGGATAAACGTACCATGCTACCTAAAAAGCAAAAGTAGAAGCAGCCCTTAATATTTGTGGCTTCGATTGACTTGATGAAAGGAAGGAGCCACCGTATCGTTCCTATCAGATATCACAAAGTAGTAGTTGTCGAAGCTAGAGTAGCAAGCTTTGCTAAGCATAAAGTCTTGGATTGTATTGAAAATTTGATATGCCACAAGTAGAAAAGTGGAGATATAGATGCAGAGACCTACTTGGAACAAAGCTTTGACAAATAACTTCATGTGTCGAGCCGAACTTAAGCAAAAGATCAAAGTAAAGGGAAATAGCTGTACATTTACTTGAAATTTCAAATTCCACACCTATTTGTTTGCTAAAATGAGGGCTTTCTCTTTTTTATTGATACGACCTCGAATCAAATATGAGCTGTCATCAGAACCAAATTATCATAAATGTTTGCTATACGATCCTTTATAAAGAAATTAAATAAGTTTAGCATTTATTTACTAGCGCTTTACAATTCAACTATAGTAGGCAACTCCAATATATAAACAAATCAGTTTAGACTCAGACACGAATTGGCTGAAACGATCCTACAACAGTGGTAGCCGGTCTTTTTGGCTATATTTCCAATGTTGATGGTCACTGATTTAAGCGATCTAAAAAAGTGAAGCAAAGGCATTTCAGGGAAACCAATGTATATATACATGTTTAGTTTATTTCTTACCCTCCAGTATCCTACATTTTACTACATCAAACCTGAAACTTTTCAATATTGCTTTCCAAACCAGCAATTACAAATCTCAACTTCTCACAGGTGCTATAGTAACAATTTGATACCAAGATTAAGACGCCACAGGCGAGTATTATAAGAATAACAGCATCGATATAATAATGATCCATCACCATAGCTAAGCATATAAAAATATTCTAAACTTGGGGATGAATATGAGGTTGAAATTCGTTTCGTAGAAGGCTCGGTGGCTCTTGAACTCAATCAAGCTTAAAATGCTATCATAGCCAAGAAAAAAGTAATGTAGAATACAAGATCATGGTACTTTCTGAAGATGAGGAATAGGATGCTTAATATGATGGCTATGCTCAAGGTCGTATAGAAATATGATTTAATTGCTTCAAGGTTTGGCATGTTTGTTATGATAGTTTAGCTTGTTGAAAGGTAGCTTGAGGCTGACCTTGATCGTTTATAAATGTTTATTATTTATCAAGTTGTTTAGCACTACCATGTTTTCTCTTCTCGTCTATTTAAGGTTTGTATGGCTGGAACCCTGTTTATCAAAGGTAAATCGGAGCCAAAGTAGATATACAACACATCCAACAAGGTATTGGCGATCAAATTAAGCAACACTTTTAGACAGCTGTATACTATTTTCCTAAGAAACTTATTTAGTATTATCTACTTGTCCAAGGAACGGTTCTATATCTTTTGTATATATATTTTTCTAAGCCTCATTCCAGCAAGTATTTCATATAGAAGGTAAGTTGGCCAAAGGGAAGTAGAGGAGGAAAGAGATAGAAAATGCTGATACTTGAGGAGACAGCCATCAAATATAAATAGACATTTTCAAGTCTTTTTCTAAAGGGAATGTGATTATTGATACTATTTGAGTCGATACAAAACTAAATCTATATCAAATCCATGGATATATACTATCTACAAAGACATACACTACAGTAATAAAAATTGAAACATCATTTACAAACTAAAATTCATATAAAAAACTCAAAATTCTAAAAATTTACTAAAGTAGTGACCCTACATACAAAAGTATCTAACCTAAAAACTCAACTTAATGCGACTTGCCAAGTACCAGAGCCAACAAAGCCATCCTGACGTAGAGGCCATACCTAGCCTGTCTAAAGTAGGCAGCTCTTTGATCAAAGTCAACTTCAGGGTCGATCTCATTGACGCGAGGCAATGGATGCATGACAACCATCTGGGTCTTGGCTTTGGCCATGATGGCGTTAGTTGACAACGTAGCTATCACGGACTTTGAGGTAATCGGCCTCGGAAGCGAAACGTTCCTTCTGGACACGTGTTACGTACAAGACGTCGGTGGAAGCCATAGGTTCATCTAAGGCATCCAATGAGGTAAAGGTCTTCTGAGGGATGCCAGCCTTGTCCAAGAAGTTGAGGATATCCTGAGGCAGACCTAGACCTTCGGGGTGGACGTAGTTCAATGAGACGTGATACATGGACAGCAATTTGACTAGGGAATGTACAGTACGGCCATGCTTGAGATCTCCAACTAAGGTAATAGTTAAACCGTTGACGGTACCCAACTCCTCACGGATGGTGTAGATATCTAAGAAGGCTTGGGTAGGGTGCTCACCGATACCATCCCCAGCGTTGATAACGGGAATGGTAGAGTACTGGGCAGCCAAGTTGGCCGAACCAGGCTGGGGGTGGCGCAGGACAGGTGACATCACCGTACTGGTTTAGCATACGTACCGTATCCTGGAGCGTCTCGCCTTTCTGGACCGAGGAGGTAGAACCGTTGATGTTAACGACCTGACCACCAAGGCGTAACATGGCAGTGTCGAAGGAAGCTGAAGTACGAGTCGAAGGTTCATAGAAGACGTTGCAGAGGACCTTACCCTTGAGTAGGTCTACTCCACCACTGCGTTTGACTAGGACACCCATCTCCTGGGCCACACCGAATAGCATGTGCAACTGGTCGCGGTTGAACTGAGAGGCAGTTAGGATGTGGTGACGGTAGAAGGGGGAGCTCATGGAGACCAACTTGACGATAGAACTGGGTAGCTCGGAGATCAATTGGGTGCTGGGGTGAAGTATCTGGTGCTGAGGTGGCTGGTGGGTCAACGATTTGAGAGTTGGGACTGCTGAATCCTTCTTGGTCCTCAGTTGGAGAGAAAACCTCGGAGCTGAGCTCCTTGATAGCTGCGGTATCCAAGGATAAACCAGTTGGGCGAACAGTAGGGGACAGGATGTGGGTGGGTGGAACTTGACCTACAGGTTTGGTAGCTTGGGGTAATGGGGATACTACCGATCTGGTGTCAATGGCCAGCTTGGGGGAGTCGCTCAAATCGATTCCTAGGTTGAGGTTGGCCTGGAGGTGTCCATCGAGTAAAGTGGTACGGTTGTGTACGACGACCCGCTTGACGACGCTGTGGACAGCAGGCTTACTTGGGTTGTAGGGACGGCCCATCTCGACTTCGATCGAAGTATCAATCTGGGAAGGCAGCTGTAAAATACGTAATGGGTTGACGTTGAGTCGGGCAGCTAACTCGGCGATGGTCATCAAGCCCTGATCGACGGCAGTCAAAAGTAAAGGCAAGCCGTTGTTCATATCGTGGATGGTGAAGCAATCGACGACGCTCAACTTCTTCCAGACGGAAGCAGCAAAAGTGGCATCGAATTCGGAGCCCAAGTCGAAGAGGTGCTTTGTAGATACGTCACAAGTGATATCTAATCCCTTCTGCTTGGCCAAGCTGATCAAATCCAACTCCTCGACAGGTACGAATACCACTGATGTGGATGGAGCGGGTGTTGAGGGAAGCTAGCAGGATGATGGACGATAAAGCAGTCAAGTCACTGTTCTGGGCAATCAAGGGGATGGAGGCACCAGCAGCAGTCTTGAAGAGGATGATCCAACTTGTTAAAAGCGACTTCCTTGATCAGAGTGTTGGGGATGTAGATAGCACCAGCACCGAACAAATGGTTCTCAATATCTTCCAAGTTGTCCTTAGAAGCAGCCAAGGTGAACAAGTAGTCACATTGGGCATGGCCACGGAAGTCCGAATGCAATTTACCAAGTCCAGCCTTACTGGTGATCAAAGCATCCTTACCGATCTGGTTGGGGGCAAAGGCAATGGTGGTGAAACCACCTTCCAAGGCGGCCTTGGTGGTAGCTTCGATATTCTCCTTGGTTGGTAGAACAGCGCCGAAGTTGACTAAACCAGGCAAGGTAACGGTATCGAAGCTAGACTTGGAATCCATGGAGGCCAAGGGGTAGGTCGAGTTGATAAGCTCAGGGCGACGGGAGATGGCCTCAACCAACAACTTGGCGCACTTGACGTTGGTGATCAAAGGAACTTCGAAATCGACGGCCATACGACGGGTACGGTACCCACGGGACATGTACGAGGCGGGACGGCGGTACCTGTTCTTGGAAGGTAAATTGATGTACAGATCGATCAAGTTGTTGGCCAGATGCTGGTTCAAGCTGTACTCGGACTTCTGGGTGTTGTCAGCAGTAGCCAAGTTATCATCCTCCAAAGCTTCCAGGTACTTGACTGGGATGTCGTGTTCCTGGATGAAATCGGCGGTACCAGCAGTAGCAAAGATGTTGAAGCCTAAGTCAGCCAACTTCTTGACCGAAGGTAGGAACTCAATCTTCTCTTTGTAAGAACCAATGGATAACAAAATGTTCTTTTTGGGCATGGAAAAGCCGGTAGCAAGTAGAGCCTTGATATAGGCTTCATACTTGTTGTGACCGAAGCAAGCAACCTCACCAGTGGAAGCCATCTCTACACCTAAGATAGGATCGGCACCCGACAGTCTGGAGAAGGAGAACTGAGGGACCTTAACACCAACGTAGTCTTTGGGTAGAGGGCGAGACCGGTTGGGGTAGGGTTCGAAATCGAAACCAAGCATAGCCTTGGTAGCCATCTCGATCAGATCGACACCAACTACCTTGGATACGAAGGGAGAGGATCTAGCGGCACGCAAGTTACATTCAATGACTTTGATCTCGTTGTCCTTGGCGATAAATTGGATGTTGAAGGGACCGGTTACGGCCAACGAGTCACAGATCTTCTCGGTGGCCAAAACTACCTTACGTACGGTTTCAGGGTCCAAATCCTGAGGTGGAAGGACTAGGGTGGCGTCACCAGAATGGACACCAGCGTTTTCAACGTGCTCAGAGACGACGTGCATGACCAACTTACCATCTAAACCGACGGCATCCATCTCGATCTCCTTAGCCTCCTCGATAAACTTGGTGATGACGACGGGGAAGTCACGGGATACTTCGGCGGCCTGGGAGAGGTAGGAATCCAAATCATCTGGGGAGAAGACGACGTTCATGGCGGCACCTGAAAGTACGTAACTAGGTCGGACCAAGACGGGGAAACCAACTCGAGTACAGAACTCCTTAGCCTCATCAAAGGAAGTCAATTCCTTCCACAAGGGCTGGTCAACACCAATTTTGTCCAACATACGCGAGAACTTGTAGCGGTTCTCGGCAGTATCAATCATCTCAGGGCTGGTTCCGAAAATCTTAACCTCTTGACGCATCAAAGGTAAGGCAATATTGTTGGGGGTCTGACCACCCATCGACAGAATAACACCACTCGACTGTTCAATCTCGTAGATATCCAAAACACGCTCCAAAGTAATGTTTTCAAAGTAGAGGCGATCGGCTTCATCGTAATCAGTAGATACGGTTTCAGGGTTGTAGTTGATCATGACAGTCTTGACGTTCTTGTCACGTAACGTACGAATAGCTCTAACAGCACACCAATCGAATTCTACTGAAGAACCGATACGGTAAACTCCGGAACCCAAAACGATGACACCACGATCCTCGAACTGGACATCGTTCTCGGAACCGTTGTAGGTCAAGTACAAGTAGTTAGTGAAGGCAGGGAACTCGGCGGCAACCGTATCAATCTGCTTGACAACGGGTCGGATTCCAAGTTCCAAACGACGTTTACGTAGAGCCAACTCATTGGAGCCGGCGATTTTGGCCAACTGCTTGTCGGAGAAACCGAGCTGCTTGGAGCTGGTCAACAAAGTTGATGGGAGGGTAGCCAAGGTGAAGTTGGAGAGCTGCTTCTCCATGTTGACGATGTTGTTAAGTCGGTTCAAGAACCACTTGTCGATGTTAGTCAACTCCCATATCTTGTCGACCGAGTAGCCCTTGTGCAGAGCATCAGCGATGGCGAAGAGACGCTGGTCAGAGGGATGGACCAACTCCTCGTCAATGTTTCTCGACGTAGTTATTCTTGCTGAAACCTTGGAAGGCGTTGTCGATAGACCTTATAGCCTTCTGGATCGTTTCTTCGAAGGTACGACCAATGGCCATGACCTCACCTACTGACTTCATCTGGGAGGAGATCTTCTTACTGACTCGAGTAAACTTCTTGAGATCCCAGCGGGGAATTTTAACTACGATGTAATCCAAACTGGGCTCGAAGCAGGCTGAGGTAACCTTGGTGACTGAGTTCTTGATCATGTTCAAGGGAATGTTAAGACCCAACTTGGCAGCTACAAAGGCGAGGGGGTAACCGGTGGCCTTGGAAGCTAGAGCCGAAGATCTCGAGAGACGGGCATTTACTTCGATAATGCAGTACTCCTTACTGTTGGGATTGAGGGCATACTGGATGTTACATTCACCAACTACACCCAAGTGACGGATTACATTAACTGCAGTGGTACGCAGCATGTTGTAGTCCTCATCGGAAAGGGTTTGGGAAGGTGCAACTACGATAGAGTCACCAGTGTGGATACCTAAGGGATCGAAATTTTCCATATTACAGACAGTAATACAGTTATCTCTGCAATCTCTTACGACCTCGTATTCAATTTCTTTCCAACCCTTCATGGAACGTTCAACTAGAACCTGAGGACTGGCAGCAAAGGCCTTGTTACACAGCTCTAACAACTGTTCCTCATTTTCGGCGAAACCGGAACCGAGACCACCCAAGGTATAGGCAGCTCTTACAATGACGGGATAGCCGATGGTAGCAACGGCAGCCAGAGCTTCGGGGATGTTGGTGGCAGTCTGTGACTGGGCGCACTTCTCTCCGATATCCAGCATCTTCTGGGCAAAGAGCTCACGGTCCTCAGTCATGATGATGGTGTCGATTGGAGTACCCAATACCTTGACACCAAGACCTTCAAACTCGTCCTTCATCTTAATACCAACGCTGAGGGCAGTCTGACCACCGAAGGTGACGTAAATACCGTCGGGCTTTTCGTGCTCAATAACTTTACGGACAGAGTCGGGAGTTACGGGCAAAAAGTAGACCTTATCAGCTAGGCCTTTGGAGGTCTGGATGGTGGCGATGTTAGGGTTGATAAGGATGGTATAGATGTTCTCTTCCTTCAACGATTTGATGGCCTGGGCACCTGAATAATCAAACTCACCGGCCTGGCCGATACTGAGACCACCGGAGCCGAGGATAAGCACCTTTCTAATCTCTCCACGTAAATCCTTGGGGTGAACAATGTTGATCTGGTTATGGACTGAGTCCAGACGGTTCAACTTACCGGTGGTTTTGGAATCTTTGATCGAGTTCAAGAAGGTATCGAACAGGACTTCGGCATCACGGGGACCAGGAGTGGATTCGGGATGGAATTGGACCGAGAAGAAGGGCAAGGTCTTGTGAATGATACCCTCGTTACTGCCATCGTTGGCGTTAACGAAGTACTCTTGGAAATTTTCAGGTAGGGTGGTAGCATCAACGGCATAACCGTGATTTTGACTGGTAATGAAACACCTGCCTGAGAACAGGTCGGTACAGGGAATGTTGTGACCACGGTTACCAAACTTGAGCTTGATAGTCTTGGCAGCCAGAGGCCAAGGCCAAAAGCTGGTGACCTAAACAGATACCGAATATGGGTGTTTTAGGGTTGGCAAGGACGGTACGTAGGCGCTCAATGGTCAAGGAGAGGGAAGTGGGATCACCAGGCCCGTTACTTATGAAGAGACCATCGTAATCATCGTCCTTGGTGAAGTCGTAGTTCCAGGGGACAACTTTGAACTCAACACCACGGTTGATGAAGCAGCGGATCTGGTTGTACTTCATACCTACATCGATACCGAGGATACGTAATACCTTACCGTCGGGACCTTTGATGGCAGTAGCTGGATCAGGGTAGTAGATTTTGGGCTCCTTGATGGAGACTTCAGCTGCCAAGTTACGGGCATTAGGATCAACCCACTCGCAGTCCGTCAAGGAGGACAGGTCATGGCTGCTAGTAGTGAAGTCCTGGGATGGGAACCGGACTTTACCCAGCATGACACCCTGGCTACGGATCTTCTTGGTCAAAGCACGAGTATCTACACCATATAGAGCAGGCACGTCATTTTCTATCAACCAGTCCGATAGTGAAGATTTGGCCAAGAAGTGAGAGTAGTCCTGGTTGTACTGGCCGACGATCAAGGCAGCAATGTGGATACGATTGGACTCAAAGTACTTGGGTAGCTTGCTTAGCTCATCCACCAAGTCCCTGGCGGGCACACCGTAGTTACCGATAAGTGGGAAGGTCAAGACTAGGATCTGGCCCTCGTAGGAAGGATCGGTCAAAGACTCATGGTATCCAACCATACCTAAGGTATCCGGTTAGAACTTGTTTTTCTATTTGCAGCTTTTGTAGCAAAACTAAACGGCAGCTTACCAGTTTGGAAGACGCATTCACCGGATATGGTTTTAGCAGAACCGAACGAGATACCCTGGTAGTGGGAACCATCGGAGAGCTCCAGGTAAGCAAAGTTTGTTTTGTCATTTAGGATAGGAGCGGTAGCTTTGTAGTAAGAGCTTCTACTGGTAGTTACGGTGGCAACCATTTTGTTTTTTGTCTTTATGATAGGTTTCTATAGTAGAGATATAGATTAGCTACCAATACCAACTAGAGCATTTAAATGGAGGGTAGGGTAGAGACGCCTATCCGGTAGAAACTAGAAAATATTACCTTACAGTCAAAGTTAAGGTTAGCTAGGTAGGTAGGGTATGGTTTGACTTGGCTTCAACAAAGGTAATATTTATGGAGTTTAGTAACGTCTATCTGGTATCCAATTTATATATCTATATAGGAAGAAATATTGTTATACACTATGGTACAATTCTAGAGTTACTCTTTTTTGACGGCAAGGACCTGATCAAAAAAGTTTGTTTTCTTGTTTAGCTCTCACTTTTATACTTGGAATAGACCAATATCAAAAATTTTCACTTTGTTGACTAGCATCACCACCAAGCAGCCAATCATAGTGTATTTTAAGCCAGCTGTTCTTCAAGCTTGAAGATTTCCAGGGTTTCGTTGGCTGAACCGTAGATTGAAAAACTTTGAATCCAGAATGATGTCGAATCAAGCTAGATAAATTAGGTATGGTTGAAAATGGCAAGGGTATTGGATGCTTCTATTTTTATATGGCTTTAGTTCCTTTGAGTATAGTAAACTTATATACTTGAGGGTTCCAAAAGCTAATTATAGCCTTATACTAGACTTTAGCTTTCTATATATCCTTGAATTATCAAAAAGAATATGAATACTACTTTGTAAGGTTGAGATCTTTAGTAGTGTGAGCAATATATTTTAAATCTTTCTAGCTGAACCGTGATGCTTCAATTACCTTGTTACTGTAAATTGATGGAACAGGTAGCAAGGGTCTAAGAATAAAAAGTTTTGTAAAGGTTATCGTACTTATACTATAGCCATCACCTTGACTTGATGAAGAAAAGCTTTAATATGAAATAACATATATGAATCTTAGAGCTTTGATGTTTAGAGACTAGATACCATAATCCTAATCTTCTCTTCTATATAAGAATAATGTTTTATTATATAGAAATAGCAAAAATGATTAGATGTAAATTGAGTTTAACTATAGCCATAATTGAGTAGACTTTTCATTTCTATATCTTTATAGGCAGTCACAGCCTCCAAGGTTGAGCGTAAAATTAACAGTATAGTTATCCTGTTTGCAAGCTACACATATACTCTTGCCAGAATATGCTATTTACTAAAGACAGTGTATAAAGTTATATACTTTACTATCAAAACTAGTATATGAATAAAAGTGAATATGAGTAAAACTAAACCTTTACATTCGATAGCAGTAGCTTGTCTTCGTATTATTTCTTTAGTTGATGTAAAAGCAGTAAAGTTACGACTGATGTGACTTTAGACTTACCTAACCTGTACTTTGAATAAACTAGCAAAAACTGCCTAATTTGTTAAATGTGCAATCGGTAGACTATCGTTATTTGGATAAACTGTCGTCCAAATCTGACTCTTGAACTAAACTGCATACAACTACTATATTATATAATGCTTTTTGAATACTCATACATTTATCAATTAGACTCCATAATTTTGATTTCCAATATACAGCTTTTGAAAATAAATTATTGCAAGTAGCCTTTTGTACTAAGTGTCAAGCGCCTGACAAATAATTGAACAGCTATTGGATAGAATTAAATCCAATCCAGTAATAGCAAAAGAGCTGCTGAATGCTTGACGTTCAGTAATAATAAAAGCCATCTCTATAGCTCAGCAAATAGTCGATTTATAAGATAAAGTATTAGGATGATACGGTTATACGTTATTTAACAATTGCCTTGAAATGCAGGCTAATATCCAACATATCCATAGCATACTTTATAATTTGAAATCTAGTGCTCGTAACTTTATCATCTAAAGCTGTGGGAAAACTTTTGCCAAATTTAATGCCGAAAACTTTTAAATAAAAGCTGATGGCAAAAGTTTGCATATCTAAAAACAAATGTACATATCTTCATCTGACTAAGATAGCACTAGTCATAACTGGCGAATACAGATAGAGTATTACATATACGAATCTTTACTACATAGATATATTTTTGAGTGTGTATTAGCATATCGTTTTTTTGATACCTTTTGAAACTCAAATGCAAAATCTACAATCAACACTTCAAGATCTACTTTACTATAGTTAGTAAGTCATTGAGTTACTAATTAAATAGCTTATTTTACTACTTTGCTTTTCCTAGATTTACAATCTTGCTTCATTTGCCTAATTGAAGGGTATAAAATGCCTATTGAAGCTTCATATTACATTTGCACTTCTAAATTTACTTATAAAAAGGCAGTAAAAGTGATTAGCAGTATACTATGGATTGCTATTAGTATAAGCTGATACGATGAATACTTTTGAATCAGCTACAAGCTTTGTTAGGTCTGCTATAATTGTAACTTCAAAGCCATCGTATGAAATGAAAATCAAAAGGTAGCAAAACTCATTTATAGCCCAGTCTGCAATGACTAGATGTAATTTGGTAGTAGGTAGATATACATAGAACGATCTCATCCTTGTAAAAATCGGCAAATATTTGGTACTAAACCTGTTTAAGGTACCAACTTTCCAAACCCTATCTAATTCCTACAAGAATAAACAATACGATACTAGATCTAGGATCTTAGAAATCATCTAGTATAAATATCGGCTTTACAACTAAAAATTGTTTTACTTGTTTCAATGATTTCCACTTTAAATTTTATTGTAATAGTTGTAGCTTTGATAATCGGTGTTATCTACCGACTTTCACTCCCACCCAAAAACTTACGCCATCTACCAAGGGCCAACTTCTTTTTATCGATCTACAGCTTACTTTTCAACTTAACTTTCGACGAAAGGTACCAACTATTTGAGAAAGAAATCCTAGAAAAGCATGGATTAGCATTAGTAAGGCGTATTCAATATTAGCATACACTAAAACATATAAATTAGGTATGGAATTTGGGGGCTTGGAATGTAAGGGTAGGTCGTATCGAAGACATCAAATTGGTAGCTACCAATTTGACCCAGTTCCCCAAGATTTTGTTTACCAAATTTTTACCAGGAGTAATGGTCACCAAGTTTTACGGCGATAACATAGTCTTCTCTAACCAGGATGATTGGCGTAGGCATCGTAGGGTCATTAACCAATTCTTTCAAAAGAAGTGGCCCATGAAACCTATAGTCGATTCAGTAAATGATATGTTGAAGGCCTGGGAATCGGTTGGAAGTTACGGCCCAGTTGCAGTGCACTACTGGAATGAAAGGTAAAAGGATTAGGTGAATATAACTAATTCGTTTAGATTGACCTTGGATATCCTTGGAAAAACTTTGTTTGATGTCGAATTCAAGGTACTTGACAACATAAACATATCCTAACTTTTATATGAAGGCCTTGGAGTTAAACGGCACTAGTAAGGAAAACAGCCTATACGTCAAAGCAACTGAAAACGTCAACAAGCCCCTCTACTTGATGTTTCCATATCTGGACCGATTCCGACCTCATCAAATCGACGAGATCAATCAATTTGACGCCATGATCGACTACCACCTCGACCAGAAGCGTAAGGCATTGACGGCTGGCACTATTGATCCCAACAACGATGCTCTTTCTGCCATGATATATGCCAACGAGATGTCAACTGATAACGAAACTAGGAAGCTGAGTGAACAGGAGATGAAGGTGCTTTATAACTTTTATTAATTATAGATCTAACATTAAATCAGTGGACTTTCAAAATTTTATTTGTAGCTGGTCACGATACAACTGCTATGGCCCTCTCTGGATTGATGTACCATTTAGCCCTCTACCCAGTAACTTTGACTACAATGTAATCTAATAAAGCGGTCTAGGAAATCCAAACTGAACTTCAAGATGAGATTGACCATATAATCCCCAGCCACAAAGCTGATAGCTTTGACGAAAGTGATATGGCCAAGATCAGTTTGCTAGAACCTACCATCAAGGAGAACCTCAGATTGTTGCCACCTTTGGCCATCAACGTGGCTCGAGAAGTTAAAGTCACTACCAAGGACATTCAATTCCAAGGCCACAATATCCCCGAAAATACGTTTGTACAGCAACATTTCTACCACGTACAGCGCGACCCCTACTACTGGAAGGACCCTGAAAAGTTCGATCCGTCACGGTTCAACAAGGAGAACGACGCTAAAAGTTCCCAAAATTGGGTGCCGTTCAATTTTGGTGCCAGGCAATGTAATTTTTTGACGGATGCCATGGGATTCTAATTTTATATGCTAGGCATGGGTATAAGTTTAACTTTACTTGAGCAGAAGGTAGCTTTGATCAAGATTCTTAAGAAGTTTAGAATTGAATGGCCCGAAGACAAACCTAAGACTAGCTTGAAGCTCTCTACCTTGGACCTACTGTCGCCCAAGACTTTGGATTTGAATTTGGTAAGACGGGATTAGTTTTTGGACAAGCATTTAGTTCTGGATAAATATCACTATCATGATTAGTATTTCTACTAAATATCTGTAACAAGCTTTGTAAATGGTTTATATACTAGACTAGTTCTTATAAGTGCTGTTCTTCTATAGAGTTGGAATAAAGTGATTTGTCGATTATAAATGCCACTTAACCTAAATTGAAACATGGCATATATATCTACTCTCTCGATGCTGGATAATTGATATCCGATTAAAAGGATTTCTACTAAGTTATATTAAACAGCTTGGTAGATGTTATAAGATCAGATATTACGTACATATTCATAAAGTTTACATTCAAGCTTTTGTTGAAAAGGCTACAATTTGCACATTTAATTTCGGTAAGTTTCGAATAAATTAATAGACATAGAGTACTATATTTGGTCAATTTTGTAATTTCAATCTGTGCAATTATATTCTATCTAGAATTGAAAAGATGGATTATAAGGAAATTTTGAAGGACTAAATATACCTTTCAACTGTATATATCCCTATAGTATATATTTAAGGATTGGATATACTACTCATTCAGCCTCAAGTGAGAGAAGATATTAATGGTGGAAATTCACTTTAGAACATCTACATCAGCATAGTTTATAGCATTTTGCTATAGATATCTTTTGTAAATCTTCAACTACTGGAGTGCAGCTACTATTTATCTTAGACCTATACTAGAACTTTAAATATACACCATAAAATGCTTTAACCTATAGGTAAACTTATAGTTTAAGGAGTAACCAATAGAAGCAATCAATTTTTCATAACAAATTCTTCCATTGATTACTTTTAAATTATGCCTATCTATACATCATACTCGATTTTAAAAAGCAACATTAAAAGCAACCCGTCAAAAGGATAGATACTAAGCTTTAATTAAAATGGAAAATACAATACAGTAGAGCTTATGACATCTGGACTAAATTAAAAGGTAGGATATGGAATTTTGCAAAGACCCAAAGGGTAGAGTAAGGTAAAGTGGGGCTTTGCTGGAATGAATAACATAATATAGGTGGCCAACTTCAGATCAAAGCCGAAAACGAAACTAGGCTAAAGGTCTAGGATCTTGGTAGTAGGGTGCATTGAAGCTTGGGAATGTAAAAAAATAGGATGCGTTGTCATCCAGGGGCTTAGAACTTTTAAGCCAACCGCGTCATATCTACATTCAGACAGCAATGTGGTTGGAATAGTAACTGGTCTGGGTAAAGGTAGAGTAGGCTGGTTGATCCGAACTTGTGTAAGTCAGGTACCTACCGGAATGTTGGGTTGGGTACGAAACCGAAGCTGAGCTGTACGGATGCAGACTACTTATGGGGACCTGGAGTTGACAAGTGGCGCACCCGGAACAGGCGTGGCTAGTGGGGTAGTAGGACCCGTAGGTGGGTATCCGGTAGGCGTTGAGGTTGGTCTGATATGACTTGAACAAAATGAACTGGTCGAATCGCACGCTCCAGGCTGAGAAGGTAGAAGCTTCGAAGGTGATGCAGTAGCCCGAGTTCTCAAACAACTCCAGCTCCAGCGCGTTCAGCGACCTGCTGTCGAAGTTTCCCAGCCGGGCCCAACTGCCATTGGGCAAAGGGATGTCGTCGATGTACTTGGAGGCCAGCATCATGCTGGCAGCTAGCAGCTGGTCCTGAGGCTGCAAGTTGAGCCAGCTGGGGTACAAATTGCGTACATAACCCAAGTAGACCAAACTGAGTAACAGGTTGGGTAGCGTCGGTCGGCAGGTGTGCATGAAGGTGTGGCAGAACTGGTTCAGACTGCGGCCGGCCGTCGTGTTGCGGTGCGGCAGCAGCGCCCTCAAGGTGTAGTAGGCGAATTCGGCGTAGAAGTAGTGGTTGTAACCGGATGCTTCGGCAAAGGAAGTGGCGTTACCCCACCAGACTTTACTCGAAGATCCGAAAGGATTCCTGCTACTCCGCTGCGGGGCGGTGGTTGGGTTGAGGTTCATTGGTTGCATAATTGGCAGGCCGGAACCGTAGGTGGGGTTGGCGTTTCTCGATTCGAGTGCGTTCTCAGCCTTGTACATCTTGGGTTCCTGGGGCATAGGCATCTCTTTTGGTTTAATGTAGCTCGTCGTACTGTAGCTTGCAGCGGGCTGGTAGTAACTCGGTTGGTTGTAGCGGACCAAGGAACTAGCTTCACTAGCGGCGGTACTGTGGTCGTAGGTGTACTGGCTGTAGTAGCTACTGGGCTGGGTAGTATATGTGCTATGGTAAGTTTGGTTGTAGTTCAAGCTTGCTTGATAGGCACTACTATACCTTGTAGCGTACTTGCTGTCGTGACCTCCGAAAGGTTTGCTGTGACTCAATGCTTCTAGCATCTTATGGTTGCTCTAAAAAGCCGTTTAGTTTTATTTTAAAAGATACATCGAACTCATAAAATAAACATTTGAAATAAATCCATAAAAAAGTCGACGGAGTATCTTTTGAAGATCCGTCGACTACAAATATAGTAAACAAACATACTTTACTATCTAAATCCGGTGTCTATTGTAGAGTGACTGTTGAACTCCGATGTTCGAGCTATAAAGGCTGGTTAGTTTAACCGTCTCTAAAACTTATCGATTGAACAGAAACTGTTGGAAAGAGTTGAAGTTGGAACAGTGGTATTACTTTCAAGCACTTGGTGGTAGCTATTAGGTACTAAACTAAAGGGTGCTTAATCTCGACTTGGAGTCTGTAGGTGAGTGATGCTTAAGGGTGTGCCCAAAAAGACTGTAAAGCTTAAACTGTAGGTAGGTTAACTAAACGGAAACTTCAAAGTCGGTTGTTGGGAAGCACTCTCTAAGATTACTAAGTTCAAGTATTAAGTTAGCTTTGGCTTGGAAAGCTGATTTCAAAGTTGAATCACTCCAATTCTCTATTTAACTTGGATTTGAATTTGAAATTGGCCAGCTTGAATAATAGGGAAGGGATTTGGTTGATTGGTCAATGCTCTAATCCGGTTTGTAGTAGGGATAAACTTGAAATCTATAAAGCTTCTTTCCAGTGGCTTTTTAGGGACGGCGTAAGAAGCTCCTTGTTCTACTTTCCTATCATTGGCCAGGTTTTCAGATCGGTGCCTTCTATTTGGAAGGTGGACTGTTTGCCACTTCTGATAAACTCAGTGCCTTCGGATCACCTTGCTGTTAAATTGATCAGTAGTTATGTCATCAAGTGCCTTTCCAAGTATATTGTTTGTGATTACTGGTAAAAATAGCTAAAACTAAACACTATGACAAGCTCACTACATCATATTTCTTCAACTAAACTAATCTGTTAAGGTTCTGTATCTCCTATTTATAATTGAGACTTGCAATAAGCTCGATCAGTTGTTAATTTTCCCAGTTTCTGCAAATTGAGGTTTTGAAATTGAGTCGAGTTTTCCAATACCAGCCGATAAATACACGGCTTGTGCAAGATTACCTATCTATAACCTTCGATGTATATTTGAACCTTTTAGACAGATAATTATGAACAGAGGAAACATGGCTTGAAAGTATCGACGCTTTAATACCGAATTTAGCAATGATTCTTATGAAGCTACTATCGTTCACCAAAATTGATTCATTTCCATTTCAATTGAGCGAGGCATAGCTTATACCCTTTAGAAACCAATAGTAAGGCGGGATAAATGGGAGTGGGTATCTATTCAAAGTTGTATTGAGCCAAATTCCAAAGTGGATTGCAGTAAAAGGAAGGTTAAATTGAAGCCTGAGAGATTTCCTTCACCCCTTCTATCAAAGCTCCCAACAAGAGACCAAAGCGCTTACCAGGACTTCTTGGACATTCTATAATCCCTATATCGCACTTGGTAATAGTCCGTATTAACAATGGGATCAAGCACCGTTTCATAAATGTGGCCGTGTATTCTAAAATGCAGTAGTGTTGGGGTGAACTACAATATTCATGCCTCAAGAGTAGTTTTATTAAGTTTTATATCGTTCAGGTATCAAACCTATTAACTGCAGCGCCTGGAATTTAAGTGATGACACTCATTTTAAGCACATTTATCTAAAAATAGACACGTTCACTGTTATAGGTTGTATGGATTGGTTTTGCTTAATACTTGGATGGGTAAAACCAACCCACATATCTATAACTTGTAGACATTTCAAGCCTTGGCCACAGCATCGTACCAGATAAATTCCTGAAATGAGATGTAGCTTTCTATACCAGTGAAATAGCTCCTTGCAAAATGGATTTAATATATTAGTAAAGTAGCTAAGGCAATTGAAATACTCCACTATCAGTTGACTCACATTTCCAACTGGTTGATGTTGAAGTTGGATATAATTTGAAATGCTATTACTCTGTTCAGATAAACTGGGCAAAGTTTTCCAATTAAACTTGTAAGGAAACATACAATTTTTCTGATCAGAACAGTAGCTGGTTAAGTATCAAGTAGACTTCTAGCTCCTGATAGCTAAATTGTACTCTTCAAGTAAAAAACATCGCTATGGAATATACAAGTATATGAAAGTGTACCCTCTTTAACGACTGTATGAACTTGTATCCTAAAACAAACCGAAATTAGGATTTGTAATAAATTTGAGATGGAAGACAACTAAACTGTATCGCCATGTAGGCTTACATATGGATTGCTGTAAAGTGAAATTACTAAAGTGATCAACTTTATAAGGAAACTGCAAAAGTAGAAGTTTCAGATCAACATCGAAGTGGTAGCCTATATGAAAATAGTAGACCCGTTAACTTTCATAGTTGGATTCTATATATTTGTAAAGGAATATCCCTTCAGTTTGAACTTTGAAAAATAATGTTCAAAGTTGATTTTTTGCTATCTTAACTCTTGTTTGCACCTTCTAAAGAGCTGTATACCTCAAACTCCTTTTTACATTGAAATGGTACTATCTTTTTCATCGTCAAAATGATGCAAGGAAGTTTAGCCAGTAGAAAGGATGACTGCGGAGTCAACTTTATAAGATCAAAGTTGTCATGATAGGACTACTTACTGAGGATCAGGTCACATCTATTCCAGTGAACAGCTTCGTACTGACCTTTTTCGAGCGCTTTACACAGCCATTTGTATCCCATAACTTTGAGCCGCGTCTCAATGTCGATTTCAAGTATCAGTAAGGCAAGTCTTACCAACTTGAACTCGGTACCCAAAATTTTGATAAATGTCATTCAAGTCCAAGACACAATTAAGACCTACTTACAGCCTTCAGTTTGCTACCTACCAAATAATCGCAACTTTAGAAAGTAGTAGAATAGAGATACATAAGTTACTAGTACTGTTGTATGGTAGTGCAATTGCAAGTACAAAACTCAAGACAGGTGTGAAGAGCCCAAGTTCTCCCATCAATTCTCAAAACTACTACTCTATAATCTAAACCAAAAATCAACTGGTATGACTGTTTGGGTTTTCAACTCGAATCTTGGCTTAAAATAGGGAACCGATAGATCGAGATCAGGTGTACTATAATCAGTAAGCTGGGGCTTGAAGCTGTTATGTCTAGGAATTTCAAGTTGGAGTTCGAGTACCAGGTAGGATCTTATACCACTTACTTTTGAGAAATAGTGTATTAGTTGTGATATAGGTATATCTTTAAACGAAACTCTAAATAAAAAGTAAAATCTTAAACCATCTTTAAAGAAAGTAGGCTGTATAGAAGTTAAGTCATCACTTTTAATATTCTTACTTTAAAATAGAATAGAAAAGAATATTTACAGGCATAAATTGATTTAAAAATATTTCAGGTGGTAAATCTACATATCCAAGCTATAATTTATACAAGGATATCAAAGTATTGGAAAATTTAAAAATCAGTCAGTAGCCGGTGGGGTAACAGTACGTAAAGGAGTAGCGGTCTTGGAAGCTCTAGGGGTTTTCGAGTTAACTTCCAACTCGGCCTTTTTCAACAAGTTTTCTAACTGCTCAACGCTAAGGCTCTTGTCCTTAACTCCATTGACCTGAACCTGAGGCTTGACATTGAAGTTGAACATAGGGTTGAGGTAGTATTCTTCGTAAAGTAAGACAGTAGAAAAGGCGATGCATAGCAAAACTTGGAAGTCAGTAGGTTCGAAACTGCCTAGATGGGTGAGAATAACTTCTAAGCGACGAAGGAAGGGGAGGTGGATCAAGAACTCGGATAATACTTTGTTGAAGGGTAGGCTGGGAGTAGTGGCCAAGATGTAGGTGATGGCCAGGTAGAAGGGGGTGCGAATGGCGAGGGGTAGCTTCTTGGTGAAGTTAGGGGTTTGGAACTTCCAGTCCAGTTTGCCAAGGTTGAACAGATCTTTTACAAAAAGTTAATGGGGAATAGTATTAAAAAATTACCCATAAGGATACCACCGCCACAGGCAGCAACGGTACCACCTAGAACCATAGCTACATAGGAGGAAGCTAGAGGTTCGGGGCTAGAGGTACGTAGGTAGTCAATAGTTGAAAAGACAGCGTTGGCTCTAGATACTCCATCGGCAACTACAAGCAAAGGATTCAAGACTACCAAGATAGTGTTGACGAAGTGGAATACCAAGTCGGATGGGGAGTAGAAGATTAAAAAGTGGATGGCACTATAGAATCAAAATATATAAGGATACCAAGTATTTTTTGAAAAATTACCTGTAGAGAGGAACTACCGTGTTGGAAGCTAACCAAGGTACATACCGTCCGAAAACAATACCTTTTATAAAAATATAAATAAGAGAAACCTAATCTAAAAACTTACTACTTAGAACTCCACCCCCTAAACCCATCAATAAGTTGACGATCAAAGCTTGTAACCAAGGGACCACCTCTTTAGGCATAATAGATTTGTTGGGTGCGTAGACGTACCTACAGGTCAAAGCTACTCGCAAGGCGTGTAAGGTAGCAACTACTGACAGAGGTAAAAATTGATCACTCCAGCTTACTTTAGGTAGGTTCAAGATGGTCTCTTTGACTAGACTCAGGTAGGTAGTCAATAATGTCTTTTCCATTGTTGTTGGTACTTTCTATTTAGGTTGGTATAAAATATTCAATTATAGGGTTTAGGTCTTGGGTACTCTTAACTCACTCTTATGAAACTGCTTGTAGGCTTTCTTAATTGCTGTAAACAAGCTGTTGAAAGGTGAGAGAAAAGAATTTTAGGTTATTTAGTTACCTATAGTTGGAACCTCAAGTTAATTTCGACTATAGTTTCGACATCATATGAATTTCAAAAAATTTTCCGGTAAGCTGCACCTGATTGGAGTTTGTTAAGCTAGAGTAGACGTTTAAAATTTTGATTGGTACGCTCCAGTATCTATTTAGATTCTGCATTTCGAAAATAGTTATTTTTAAGTAATAAGTAGTTTATATACTGGATTGAAAATATGTTTGCTGTTTGAAGCTTTACATTAAGCTAATTACATATATGTAGGGTTATTTTAATACTCGATAATAGAGATAAAGTAGTATTTTAAGTAAGCTTAACTATATTTTTGCTTTCAATTATATAGGCTGTTGCCAAAAAGTGATCTTGAAGAGTACCGATTTTACTTACTAAAGATAGCGGATAAAACTGTGAGAACAGAAACATATAGCTATTTGCATGTTTAGAATACAATTATCAGAAAGAACTTATAGAAATTGAAAACATAGTTTATTGATATCGGTAACTTTCAAATTGAACAAGCTTTATCGTTGTTGATCGAGATATATATGTATATTTAAGGGTAGTACGTGTATATATACAAGTATAAACAATCAAGCTGCCTCATAAAACTGATATTGAAGTAATCCTTTTGGCATTTACTCGTTATACGATAGGCTGATAGATTATACAATGGTACCACTTGATAACATAAGAATACCACTATAACTTGTGTTTAAGCCAAAATTAAAAACGTTATATCTATCTTTTTATTTCTATTACCAAGCCAATTCAATTGAAATTAAAAATATAGAGATATGAAAAAACATGGTATGGATATCAATATGAAAGAAATTTAAACTATACAAAAAATGAAACGTTCAACTATTTATCGTTTAATCCTCTACCTCTCTACCCTTTTGACTTTATGTCTTGCCTGTAAGCCTACATATTTCACCAGCATTTACGACTGTGATAGCTCAATCAACCTACTTATCATTCGAAATCTAACTTTACAGGATTTGTATTCTAACACGACTGTAATATTCTAATTGGAGAAGGAAGGTCAGATGCTATACAAGTATAAGACTAACATTTGTTACCTCTTCAATCTTAAGGTTTTCCATTGCAAGGTTCATAAAGGTAGTATCTATCAAGTTGCTGATATCGATTTCTTTAATGATTTGAATCAGGACAACTATAAAGTCGATATCAGTGCTAGCTTAGGAAAGAAGTCGGCCTTCCACATAAAGGCTGACTTTAATGTCTGAGGATATAGTACTCGGATTAGTATATAATGCTTATATCAGTAAATATATACTATCTTAATCTATTTCTTGTGTGGTTACAATTTCATAATTGAGGAACACTATTAAAATTTAAAATATATAGGACTAAAACTACATTATATTTATGAATATTGTGGTGGAAATGTATGAGGACCTCTATTTCGGAACTATTCAACTTCTTCCACTCCGAACAATTTTTATACTAGCCTGACAAGTTCTAAGCTAATTGGCATGATGGTCACTTTATACTTCAAAGTTTGGAGAAATATACTTGGAAGATTGAAAACTATTAAATTGATAAGTTCAGTATTGATGCATATATTACCTAAAATCAAAGTAAAAGGTGTATGGATCTTCTATCAAGCAGTACTATATCGTCAGTATTGAGGCAGAAAGGTTAAATAAACCTTCAAAGAGCTACTAAACTTCAATCCACCTTACTATAAAGTCCAAGAGTATACAAGCAGTGGCTCTACACTTATAAAGTCGTGACCAGTACATGTGGAACTTCATTCCAGTTGAACGGATACTTTATTTTTAAATCTTCAAGCTTAAGTCCAAGTACAAATTAGCTAACCCATCATTTAAAGCTATACCAGCATCATATTGGTCAAGTTTTATATAGCGCGGGAAATTGAGTTGAAAATTGATTGCCGACAATGAAGGTTTTTCCAGAAACTTTGCCTAGAGTTAAATTTACGGTCACTTGATGCGAAATCAAAGTCCATCCTAAATGTCAAAAATCTGATTGAGAGTCATCTATAAAAAGGTCTCTCCTCCAACTATCGACAACTTTTAATAACAGTACATACCAAATCTCAAACACAAACTACTTAATATGTCCGAAATGGGAACCCTCAACTTTGTAGCACCATACCTGGGAGCCATCGACCAGGGAACCTCCTCCTCCAGGTTCATCATCTTCGACAAGACTGGCCAAGTCGTCGTCCAAGCTCAGAAGGAATTCGACCAGATCTGCTTGGAATCTGGGTAAGCATCTAATTCATATGTAAATACTAAATCTACATTTTAGTTGGGTTGAGCATGACCCCAAAGTCATCTTCGAAAGTGTACAGGCCTGTATCACTGAGGCTATGATCGCCTTCAACAACCTGGGTCTAGCTTTGGGAGATCTTAAAGGTAACCTAAACATACATAAATAGAAAGCCTAACTTTTGTTTATTTAAAAGGTGTTGGTATTACCAACCAGCGTGAAACTTTGGTATGCTGGGACAGCGTCACCCACCAGCCTCTCCACAACGCCATTGTATGGTGCGATGCCCGTACCCAAGCTCTAGTTGAGAAGCACCGTGAGGCTTACGAGGCCAAGGAGCTCCAAAAGAAGTGCGGTCTACCCTATCTCCACCTACTTCTCTGCCCTTAAAGCCAAGTGGTTCTTCGAGAACGTCCCTGCCGTAAACGAAGCCAAGGCTAAGGGTACCTTGAGGTTCGGTACCATTGATTCCTGGATCATCTACGTAAGTTGAAATTTCAGCTACCATACGCTTTGCTCGATATGTTTTATTAATGGTTACTTCAATAGCAATTCTCCGTTTTGGGCAACCGCGAAGCTGTCTACGTAACCGATGTTACTAATGCCTCCCGTACCTGCCTCATGAACTTGAACACCTTGGAGTGGGACGATGAGTTGTTAGAGTAATTATAAAATTTTGTAGCTTATCAACTAACCCATTCGCTTCTTAGATTCTTCGACGTCGCTAAGGAGAACTTGCCCAAGATCGTCTCCTCTAGTGAGATTTACTGCCACTTTGATGAAAGCTCCCCCTTGGCCGGTGTCGCCATTGCCGGTTGCTTAGGTGACCAGCAGGCTGCCTTTGTCGGTCAGCAGTGCTTCACCCCTGGTTCTGCCAAGAACACGTAAGCTAAACTTTGAAATAATCAAACCCTAACTTTCTATTCCAGTTACGGTACCGGTTGCTTCATGTTGTTCAATACTGGTGAGGAACCCATCTTCTCCAACCACGGTCTGTTGACTACCGTTGGTTACAAGTTTGGAGACGACAAGCCCATCTACGCTTTGGAAGGTTCCGTCGCTGTAGCTGGTTCGGCTGTCAAGTGGTTGCGTGACAACGTCGGTATCATCCAAACCGCTCCTCAGATCGGTGAGCTAGCCAGCCAGGTTAAGGATACCGGTGATGTCTACTTCGTTACTGCCTTCTCCGGTCTCTTTGCCCCCCACTGGCACTCGGCTGCTCGCGGTTGTCTGCTAGGTCTGACCCAGTACACCACCAAGCACCACATTGCCCGTGCCGCTTTAGAAGCCACTTGCTTCCAAACCCGTTCGGTAAGTTAACTTTTCCCTTACATTCCACTTATCCCCTATTTAGATCTTGGATTGCATGAACGCTGACTCCAAGCAGCCCTTGAAGTCCCTCAAAGTTGATGGTGGTATGACCAACTCCGACCTCTGCATGCAGGTCCAGGCCGATCTATTAGGCATTGAAGTTACCCGTCCCGCCATGCGCGAGACCTCGGCTTTGGGAGCTGCTATGGTTGCCGGGTACGCTCTTGGAGTCTACACCAGTTTGGATGACTTGAACAAGGTCAACAAGTTCGATGTCAACACCTTCACCCCCCAGGTGGACCAGGCCAACCGTGACGCTAGGTACGAGCGCTGGAACGAGGCCATCAAGCGTTCCATGAACTGGGCCCTCTAGATCTCTAACGTGTACTAGATATTAAAACTAACTTTTATTTGCTTATTCTATGTTCTTTATTCGATGTGTCATTTTGATCTTATTCTAAAGCTTATCAATATTTATAGATAAATATATGAAAGTAGTCCAACCTTTACTATGGGATATAGTATTTTTAAATTCCCATCATTTAGTATTCAAAGGTGAATCCTTACCCACTTAGAGTTGATTATATGATATATCCAACATCTGGCTGTAGACAATAAGGACATCTGCAGTTAAAGAGTGTATCTCAACTCATCAAATTCCTTGCTTGAAATAAAACTGCCCAAATAGAAACTATAAAACTGATAATTTACTGTATTAAATATTGAGTAACTTATTGGAAACCTATCGAAATAAAATGACCGACTTGTAGTTTGGATAAAGATCCGAATTCAATACTACGAATAAATTTGGGACATTTGATCTACTATCCACATTATTCGTTAGTCTTTTAAATGGTCAACGAGATAGCGATGTTTATATCACCTACTAAATCATTTGACAAAGTTTAATATACCGTCCTCTCTATTTTTATTTGAATGAGTTGTCCAAATTCAAAAAATAGATGTGTAACCATGTTCCAGTGAAAAATAAATGGCTCCTATAGTAAATAAACTATCTTTAACGCTATTTTAAAATATGTTTATATCTAATGATTAATATATTGTATAAACCATTTACAAAGCTTGTTACAGATATTTAGTAGAAATACTAATCATGATAGTGATATTTATCCAGAACTAAATGCTTGTCCAAAAACTAATCCCGTCTTACCAAATTCAAATCCAAAGTCTTGGGCGACAGTAGGTCCAAGGTAGAGAGCTTCAAGCTAGTCTTAGGTTTGTCTTCGGGCCATTCAATTCTAAACTTCTTAAGAATCTTGATCAAAGCTACCTTCTGCTCAAGTAAAGTTAAACTTATACCCATGCCTAGCATATAAAATTAGAATCCCATGGCATCCGTCAAAAAATTACATTGCCTGGCACCAAAATTGAACGGCACCCAATTTTGGGAACTTTTAGCGTCGTTCTCCTTGTTGAACCGTGACGGATCGAACTTTTCAGGGTCCTTCCAGTAGTAGGGGTCGCGCTGTACGTGGTAGAAATGTTGCTGTACAAACGTATTTTCGGGGATATTGTGGCCTTGGAATTGAATGTCCTTGGTAGTGACTTTAACTTCTCGAGCCACGTTGATGGCCAAAGGTGGCAACAATCTGAGGTTCTCCTTGATGGTAGGTTCTAGCAAACTGATCTTGGCCATATCACTTTCGTCAAAGCTATCAGCTTTGTGGCTGGGGATTATATGGTCAATCTCATCTTGAAGTTCAGTTTGGATTTCCTAGACCGCTTTATTAGATTACATTGTAGTCAAAGTTACTGGGTAGAGGGCTAAATGGTACATCAATCCAGAGAGGGCCATAGCAGTTGTATCGTGACCAGCTACAAACAAAGCCTTAAAAGTCCACTGTTGAAATTGTGAGTTTAAATTAGATGTAGTTGTATGGTACCTTTATCTCCTGCTTGCTTAGTTTTTTAGTTTCAGTATCGTTAGACGTCTCGTTAGCGTAAACCATGGCAGAAAGAGCATCGTTGTTGGGATCAATAGTGCCAGCCGTCAATGCCTTACGCTTTTGGTCAAGGTGATAGTCAATTATGGCATCAAATTGATTGATCTCATCGATCTGATTGGGTCGAAATCGGTCCAGATACGGAAACATCAAGTAGAGAGGCTTGACGAGATTTTCAGTAGCCTTAACGTAGAGACTACTTTGCCTACTAGTGCCATCCAATTCCAAAGCCTTCAGATAAACGTTAGGTGAAATCAATGTAGAAAAATACCTTGAATTCAACATCAAACAAAGTTTTTCCAAGGATATCCAAGGTTAGTCTAAACATATTAGCCACCATAATATAGTCCGCTTACCTTTTATTCCAATGATAGACCGAAACTGAGCCATAGCTTGCAACCGATTCCCAAGCCTTCAACATATTGTTTACCGAATCGACGATCGGCTTCGTGGGCCACTTTTTTTGAAAGAACTGATTGATAACTCTACGATGCCTACGCCAGTCATCTTGATTTGACATTACGATGTTATCGCCGTAGAATTTGGTAGCAATAGTATTTGGCAAAAGATCAGTAAGCAGAATCTTTGGAAACTGAGTCAGGTTGGTAGCTACCAGCTTGATATCTTCGATGCGACCTACCCTTACGTTCCAGACACCTAAATGCCATACCTAGTTATTGTTTTTAGCTTGCATTATCTCTCACTTCGACTTACTAAAATTATACCATGTTTTTCGAGGATCACTTTCTCAAACAGCTGGTATCTCTCATCAAAACTTAAGTTGAACAGCAAACTGTAAATCGATGAAAAGAAGCTGACTCTCGGCAGGTGACGTAAGTTTTTGGGTGGGAGGGACAGTCGATAGATACTACCTGCAATTAAAGCTACAATTATAGCGGTAAGATTAAATGTAGAAATCATTAGAATGGCAAGATGATTTTGGCTGTAGCTTTATGTTTATATTGAACTTTTGCAAGGAGTTTAGAACTAATATCATGTGCTTATTCCTACAGCAATAAGGCATGATTAGGAAGGTTGGATCCTTAAACAAGTTTTCTCGGGATAGTATATTTACAAAATTTTATAGGGTGGTTTCGTTCTACATATTTCCATCAAGCTAATAGCAAAGTATATTTCAGCATTGCATGCTCAAATATAAGGAGCTTTGCTGATCACAAATGTTTACTATCTTTAGATCTCATCTAATACGATGACCCTTTGCTACCACAACGTTAACGAACCTAACTAAACTTGCAGTTAGTTTTGAAATATTAACTGCCCAAGCTGATGTTCACGAATCTGCAGTGTACTAGGTCAAAATCTATGGTATCGAATTCTCCGCCAAGCACCAACAACTCGAAGCTCGGATCGAAAAACATAGACCATTACTCTAAGAATGATATGTACCTAAATCATTTTATAAGTAATGCTTTGAATGTGTTTTGAGCTGCTATCATAAATTTTAATTTACTACAAGCAGCTTTTATTGCTCTTTTAACAAACAGAGCTAAAGTTTCAACCAAAATTACAAAATTTCACAGGTATTCAGTTATAATTTTTCAAAAACCAACAATATGCTATAAAATAACTTGTATAATTTGAATAAAGCCGTCAATCTTTATAGTCTTGCATGACACTGATCATATACTGGAACTATTGGACTTTAAATTTATTTATGAGAAGCACTGGTCTTCACTATGTGAGTATATTAATTAGAGATAGCAAGCACAGTACTGATACAAGTACTAGTCCTACACCAAGCGCTTGTCAAATGGCAGCTAATTCTGTCGAATAAAATGTAAGTCCAAAGACTTGAGTGACAGTAGGTCCAAAGTAGAACTTTAAGCCAGTCTTATGTTTGCCTTCAGGCCACCCAATTCTAAACTTAAGAATATTAATCAAAGCTATCTTCTACTCAAATAAAGCCAATCTTATACCCATACCTAATGGTAACGAATTAATATATCCCGTTTTAACCAATAAAAATTACATTGCCTGGCCCCGAAACCAAAGAGTATCCAATTCCGAGAACTTTTAGTGTCGTTCTTGTTGAATCGTGATGGATCGAACTTTTCAGGATTTTTCCAGTAATAAGAGTTACGTTGTACGTGGTAGAAGTGTTGCTGAATGAAAGTCTTTTCAGAAATAATATAGCCTTGGAACTGGACTTCTTTGATAGTAGTTTTAATTTCCCTAGATATGTTGATGGCTAATGGTGATGGCAGCCTAATATTCTCCTTGATGATAGGCTCAAGCAGGCTGATAGCCATATCGCTTTCATCAAAACTGACAATCTTGCTGTTAGGAATTACCTGGTATATCTCGTCTCTAAGTTCGGTTTGAATTTTCTAAAAAAATCAATTAGATATTTCTTTTTGACCTTACTTACTAGATAGATAGCTAGATGGTATATCAGCCCAGAAAAAGCGATGGCTATCGTGTCATGGACAGCTTGAAATAGCGTTTTAAAGGTCCACTAGTAATATTTTAACTTTAATTTAAAATAAATACTTATTACCTTTATCTCCTGCCCACTTAGTTTCGATACCATTAGATATCTCGTTGGCGTAAACAATGGATGAAAGGACATCATTATTATGATCAATATTATCAAATAACAGTGCCTTACGTTTCCGATCAAGATGAAAATATATCGTAGTATTGAATTGATTAATTTCGTTGATCTGACTGAGTCGGAATCGATCCAGGTATGGAAAGATCAAAAAAAGTAGTTTGCTGATGGTTTTGATGTAGAGATTCACTTCCTTACTACTACCATTCAATTCCAAAGCCTTCATAGGACAATGAGCTATATTTTAAATTATTCAAATACCTTGAATTTTACATCAAACAAAGCTTTACCAAGAGTATCCAAAGCCAATCTAAACGTATCAATTAATATCTTTTTATATTATTACCTTTCATTCCAACAATGGACGGACACTGAACCGTAATTCCCAATCGACTCCCAAGTTTTCAGCATATCATTTACCGAATCGATGATCGGCTTCATAAGCCATTTCTTCTGAAAGAACTGATTAATAACCCTACGGTGCCTACGCCAATTGTCCTGATTGAAGAAAACGATATTTTCACCATAGAACTTGATGACGACAGTACCAGGTAAAATGTTGGTTAACAGAGGTTTTGAGAACTGGGTCAAGTTGGTAGCCACTAGTTTGATGTCTTCAATACGACCTATTCTCACATTCCAAGCACCTAAACTTCACATCTAGTTTTATTTGGCTTAGCTTATACTAGCTTTTAATTTGACTTACTAGTGCTATTTCATGACTATCAAGGATCTCTTCAACAGTTGATACTTCCTATCGAAATTTAGGTTGAATAGTATACTGTAGATTAATAGGAAGCAGCTAACCCTCGGTAGGTGATGTGAATTTTTATATGAAGGGAAGAGATTATATAGACCACTGACGATAAAAGCTATGCCTATAAAGATAATGTCAAAGCAAACTCCACAGATTTTTAGAGAACTTTGATAGTAGGGTCGATATTTATATTAGATGAATGCAAACACTATTCAGGCCGAGATTTGTAAATTTCTAATATATTGCCAGCCACTTTTATCAATAGATGAAATTAGGGTACAAATAGGATTATAATTTCACTGGATATTCGGGTAAAGCTTTTCAAAGGTCAACAATCCGCTATAAGGCAGCTTCTATAGCTGGGATTAGTCCATTGGACTTTATATTGCAAATCACATGCTTTAATTATTGCTCTTTAATGCCTCCATCCATGTGAGACACCAGTCTTTATTATATGACCATATTGTCTTTCTAATCGCCAAATATTTAACCTAGCAGTCAAGAACCAAATTAAAGTATATATTTAAACGTGTGGTTTATCCTTCGATTTCTATAGGATAATCTCTACGTTCATCATGTGTACACTTTGACAAGTTCCAATTTATGCTCAAGTTTATTAGTGGAACTGATGCCCACAACCAAACTATTACTTTAAACCCTGGCCAATGATACTCAAGTATTTGTTCACTAATTGGAATTATGGAAACTAACTCCAAACAGAGATGGGAACCTCACCCCTACAACAAACTTTTACTTGGAACTTGCATGTTGCAATTGGTGATATCATCCTGCAATGGAAATGGTAGCCAATTGCTGTGGTAATTAACTTCGTCCATCTAAAAGGGAAAGTTGCGATCAGAAGTTCAAACTTTACAACTTACAAAAATCAACTTCGAAAGAGTAAAGAAAAGGAAACGAGATGCAGTACGTTGGAAATTTATTCTCGACAGTCACAGAGTTCTACAAGGAACTCAACCCATCTACATTGTCAGGAGCTATAGATGTAATAGCAGTTAAACACTCGGATGAAAGCTTGGCTTGCTCGCCCTTCCATGTAAGATTTGGTAAGCTTCAACTGTTGAGACCCCATGAGAAGATTGTAAGCACTTTTAAATTGCATTTTATTGAATAGCCCTGGTTTTTTAATTATTTAGGTTGAGATTGAAGTCAATGGTCAGCCTATCGAATATAGAATGAAGCTCGGTGAAGCTGGTGAAGCCTTCTTCGTATTTGAGTCGGAGGTACCTTATTTATTTGTCACCTAGAAACTGATGCAAGTATTTATTTTTAGAATCCAGTGCCTTCAGAATTCGCCACTTCACCTTTAATTTCACCAGATGATTCATCTAATGAGGTAGCTAAATTTACTTATTACCTTGTTTTAACAGTTCTAATTTCAGGAAATGGACTATTTCAGTTTACAAGATGGAAAGCAGGAAGGTGAAGTTGGTAAGTTGCTTGTTTAAAGTATTGTGCCTAAGTGTATTTAAAACAATAGAATCCCCTTCTCCTATGGACAATGCAGCTGAAGAGACTAAAGATAACAAAGAAACGCAAATTCCTGAACCAACCACCAAATTCGGAGTGGGTAAACATCTCTCAAAAGGTAAAACTATCGTAAAACCCTGCCATTTACCAAAATTTAGATTCCATCAAATCCAATTTGGTTTTGGATGATCACGACGGATTGATTTTGGACAAGAAGGGATATAATGTCTCATCAATTGGAAGACGTACCACTGCACTACACCAACACAATCTTAGCACCAACGATTTAACTCAGACGCCTAAACCTTACAATCTACGTGAAGTCAAATCGGATTTCGAGGAGGGTATGTCCAGTGAGGATGACCCACTGACGATAGGTAATCCGTTATTTGTTACTGTATGCTCAATGCTATGTATTAGAGGGAATGAATGAGTTACCTTTCTCCGATACCGAATATGAATTCAACAAAGACAAGGAAAGGTATATTAAATTTTAGTAGCAGTGTATTGACGTTTATAGTGAACCGAACTCCACCACCGGCTCGCGAAGGTGGACTTCTTGGTTCAGCCGCTCGTCCACCTACCTTTCCATGTCATCGGACGATGAGTCAACCGACCCACCTAGTACAGCATCCATGGATCGACGCAAGCGTATTGTACGGGTTGAGAAGGTAGGTTTTAAATTGAAATTCATCTAAAGCAATTGGTAGGCCCACACCATCTCAGGTGGAACTAGCAAGAGCTACTCTTCTTTCATTACTGCCCCCACTACTCCCAAGCCTACCAAGAAGTATAACTATGCCAAGACACTGCGCCTCACTTCCGACCAGCTGGTAGCTTAAATATTTGATATAGGCTAACTTGAAAGTAGAAAACGATAAATTTGAAACCAGGGGCTAATCAAATCACCTTCTCGGTGGGTAAGGCTACCTGCTCAGCCCGTATATTTTTGTGGAACTACAACGACGAAGTAGTCATTTCCGATATCGACTGGCACTATCACCAAGTAATTATAGTTTAAATTATTTGTGCTAATTTATGTTAGATCGGATGCCTTAGGACATATTTTCAACATGGTGGGTAAGGATTGGACCCATCCTGGTGTTGCAAAACTGTACACTGACATTGCCAGGAACGGCTACAAAATACTATATTTAACTTCACGAGCCATTGGCCAGGTAATTGGGTTTTATAGCATTTTTATTTACCTGATTGCGATACTAGGCTGATACAACCCGTGAATACCTACGACGTATTGATCAGAGCCAGGACCAACTCCCTGACGGCCCTGTCATTATGTCCCCCGATCGCCTGTTCCAGTCCCTTCATCGGTAATTTTTTTGCATCTTTGTGTATTTAACCTGAATTGAAGTGAGGTGGTACTACGCAAACCCCATTTGTTTAAGACGGCCTGCCTTAAAGACATAGTTTCACTGTTTGGAGAAAACAATCCCTTCCATGCTGGCTTTGGTAACCGAATTACGGTAATTTAAATTGTGTTAACTGAGTACTAAGTGGAATATGTAGGATGCCTTGGCCTACCGCAGTGTCAACGTACCGGTATCCCGCATCTTCACCATCAATTACAACGGTGATATTCAACACGAGTTGTTATTGGGTTACAATTCTTCGTAAGTTTACTGTAAACGCTTAAAGCACTAACATCCATCGTAGGTACATCAAGCTAACTGACCTAGTGGATCAGATCTTCCCACCTGTTACCAGCAAACTGATCGCTGATTTCAACGACTGGAACTTCTGGAAGCCAGACTTCGATGACCTTGATTTGCCACCCCTCTCCGACGACAACTCGACATCAAAAAATGACAAGAAATCAGACCCTGCTTCCAAGGATGCTAAGGATTACAAAGCCAAGGATGAGGTGGAGATAGTCGATTTAGAGGGTGGCAACGTTGATGTCGATGATGACGAATTCTTTGCCGAAGAGATCTACGACGTTGACGTCTAATTAACTTGATATTTTGTAAAATGGTTCTTTGAACTTTGCAACTTTCAAACTAATTGGACTTCATGAAAATATCTACCATGTAATTTGGGTATGATGCGATATAATTTTTTAACCTTTTGAATAATAAAGTAGTTTTCTAATAGTACAGAAGCTCCTTTACCATAAAAGTATATTTTCAAAATTTAGCTGAAGTGTGTAGTAATGGTAACTGAAGTCTTGTTTACTTTGAGTTTAATATGGTGTTGAAAATGCATTTCCAATATTGAGCTTTGATCATAGCTTTTGAACTAGAAAAATCTTATCTGAAGCACATTGTGCAACAAAAGTTCTGGAGTAGAGTTGCTATATTAAATTGGAATTCAAGCTTCTGGATTATAGCGATTCTTGATCTAGGAACACTAGCATCTTGAATTTTCAATTCGACTATCTTAAAGTGTGGTTATATTTTGACAATCAGAGCTTGTGTTTTCTAGCATTAAGATTATGGATTTCTAGCTATCTATTGATATTTCTGACGTGAAAACTGAATATTGTAAACATAATAATGAATGCTACTATAGTTCCAAATCAAATGCCTTATACTATTAATACTAAATAAGGATTATACTATATTTAATTTGGAATAGTGCAACTGTTGACATATCTTGCCTTTGAAGAAATGAATCTCTTAATCCTATCCTAGTGATTGCAAAATAACTGATCAAGTTAAAATACCCCTAGAGTGTACAGGTATGAAATCCTTGATTTAAACTGCTATAAACCAGCCAATGGAAATTTAACTATCAACCAAGCCTATTTTAGATCAGCTAGTTAACCCAAAGCGAAGTTTACAAAAGCCACCTTTCTACCGTTAATCCAAGCTGCCAAAAACCATAGGATGCTTTTCGAATTCAGCAATAGATGCTCTAACCGACCACTGTTTAAATTTAAAATAAATCGTACTAAGTATTGTTTTTTCCGAGCCTATTTCGGTATACTATTAGAAACGGTAAAGTAAGCCATTTAAGTTTTGTTATTTTGTAAATTGGTTTCTATAAATTAGGTTTTACACGTCCTTTCATATTTTCATTTGAGATAGTTATAGACATTTCTGCGTTGTCTGTTCTACATACTATTTTATAATATTTCATTAATTTCATATCAATGCATAAAGGTAAAGATAAAGAACGGCGAAAACCTTACAAGACTCAAATTGACGATAAAGAAGGAGGCGAGCATTTACTTTCTGAGGAAGAATTGGAGATTGATAGTGAAGAATCACCAAAGACATCGGATAAAGAATCGACAAAGGATGGCCCATCGACCAATAAGAAAAATATACTAAGGTATATCTCCAACCACCTCTACTCAAAGGCGCGTGAACTACTAGAATTAAGTACTGCTGTTGACGAGTTAGATAAAGCGGCTTACAACAGTTTTTTAAACGAGATTTTGGTCACTATCGTAACCGACCCCAAAGTTTTTTTGACCTTTGAAACCGACTCGCAAGAGAAATTAGATCGATTGAAAAACAGGGACAACTTGGATGTGAACCAGGTAGATGGATTGGAAGGTTCTTTCCAGTTTTGGGAATACTTTCTTGCCAAGTATACTGTGAACATCAATGGAAAAGGTAGTTTTTATTTTAAAATTCATTATATTCTTCAAAAGAAGCATTCGTATACTAATATTGTAATATGTAGATGAAACTGGAGAGACAGCACTGTACAAAGCTAGTGCATTAGGGTTACACCGTAGCTGCTTAAAGCTGCTGGTTGCTGGTGCTGATCCTGAAATTTCCAACAACGTAACATTCATCTTAAATTGAAACTAACTTTCAATATAGGAAGGGCAAACCCCTTTAGCGTCAGCAGCCGCAGCTGGTCACTCCAATGCCTGCAGGGTACTCCTAGGCTTCTCTTTGAGCGAAGAGTCCGAGCCTATTGGAATGGAGAAGAGTTTCAGCTCCAAGTCTCACTCAGTTACGACCAACATGGATATCAAAGACTACGGTGCCGATCCCAACCACTACGACCTTAGTAATACTACACCCCTAGGACATGCCGCTTTCGGTAACCACTCCAAGGTCGCAAGAATTTTGCTGTCTCATCCCAAAATTAAGGTCGACCTAACCGATAAGGTAAATTGGAATTCATGCTCGTTGACTAACATACACTAGTTTGGATTCTCTCCACTTATGGTGGCATCCTATTTAGGTCATAGCGAAATAGTCGAGCTTTTATTGTCAGCCGGATGTGACCGATATATAGTTTCAAGCAATAGGAAGACTGCCATAGAGCTTGCCACCGAAAATGGGCATCACCGTATTGCCCGAAGACTAACAACTTACAAGGCTTCCGATAGCGACCGAACACCTAGTAGCATGAAGAAGCAGGAATCAGCTCGATCGACTACTCATCAACCCAACGCCGATTTTATCAACAGCTTACAGCTACCCACCCCCGTTTACATGGCAACTAATTTGGTAAGAGATGATAAAGGACGACCCATAAAAACCCCAGACTGGGGAGATGACGGCCTATATGAGATGGAAAAGACTCAATCTTACTTTACGGAAAAAGGCTCGGCTGATAATATTTCGTTGAATTCAGTGGAAAAGGAAGAGTTGAAACGTAGGTTCAATCAAAATGATGATGAAGATAGCCCAACCTGTGCATCCAATGCGTCCCCAGCCATGAGTGAGGCTGGCTTGATCAAATCAATAAAGTCACAGCGTTCCAGTTTCAAGAAAAAAACCGGGTCACTAGGACGCATGAACAAGCTTCGGGATATTAAGATAGAAAGCCTTGAGAAGGACGCCCACGTACCCTTTAGTAATTTGAGTGCCAACAACGACGATGCCGATGTGAAAAAGGCAAGATTTTGCCTCAACTCACAGTCCTGGTGGGAGCTGTTCTCGAAGTTGGTTACTATATGTTGTCTGTCAAGCATGCTGTCTTACTGTGGCAAGATGAAAGACAAGTCAATCCAACAGGCTTGGCGTGAGAAAGTTGCCTTGTGCTTCATCATCTTTATGATTTCAGCCGGCTTAGGCTTCCTCACCTTTGGGTTCTCCAGTTTAGTTTGTCAAAAGGTAATCCCAATTTTTCCTGATGCTGTAGCCCATGATTACGGCATGCGCTCGACAGGACAGAAGCTGATGATTGTGAGAGGGATGCTATACGATACCGGCTCCTACTTTCCAGTTGGGAATCACCGCCCCATTCTTCCCTTTTTGGATGAAGATCTAGCACCAACAATTGAACCGTTCTACGGACAGGATATATCTAAATTCTTTCCGCCCGATCGTCGTGGGTCCCAATGTCAGTTCTGGCCTTCTGACGACGATGACCCGTGCAAGCAGCTGGGTAATGACCCCAAGTACCACTGCCACACTTCCGCTGAATCTTGGGCAGCTCTAAAGAAATTATCTATCCATAACTACGTTGCCTTTTCCTGGCAAAACGTGAGTACACCTATCGATGGAGAAAAGTACTTTGTCTTCAATGAGAAAGTCTATAGATTGACCGACTACTTGGATTCCAGCAATACCGACCGATACTTTGGTGAGGATCTGGACCACATCTTGGCTGACTTTGTGGGACGTGATGCTACCAAAGATATACTGAGATCACCAAGACTTACCAATTTGGTACCTTGCTTCGAGGACCAGCTTTTAGTTGGTAAACTGGATGGGACGACTATAGGCTGCTTCGCTAGTAACTTGATCATGTTGGTAGCCACTGCCGTCCTATTAACAATAACCTTCGTTAAATTCGCGGCTGCTATGGCTTTTGATTGGTTTTTGTCGTGGAAGTTAGGTAAGATATCAACCAAATTACGTCCCAAAGACTCGCTATCCTATATTTTACTTCTTGTTACCTGCTATTCGGAAGGGGAGGATTCATTACGTACAACCTTGGACTCTTTGGCCGTATCCGATTACGACGACAAGCATAAACTACTGTTCGTAATTGCTGATGGTGATGTCACTGGATCTGGCAATCCCAAGTCGACACCTGATTTGCTTTTGGATATGCTGGAACCCTATACCTCAGATGACGGTGTCTACAAGAAACCAAAACCCAAAACTTATGTCGCCATTGGAGATGGACCCAAACAAGTTAACATGGCTCAAGTGCATATGGGCTACTATCTCATTGAGAACCGTCGTGTACCTTACATCTTAGTAATCAAGTGTGGGACTCCTGAGGAACTTTCCAAGCCTAAAGCTGGTAATCGTGGTAAACGAGACAGCCAGTTGATTTTAATGCGATGGTTAAGTAATATCTGCTTCAACGAACCCATGTCCCCCCTGGACTTTGACTTATTTGAAAAAGTGCACACGCTACTCGGCGTTACTCCTGATAAATTCGAGATGGTACTCATGGTTGACGCCGACACCAAAGTTTTGAGGGACTCAGTATCTAGGATGGTGGCCGCCATGGAACGGGATCCCTCCATCATGGGTCTGTGTGGGGAGACTAAGATCACCAACAAGTCGGATACATGGGTGACCATGATTCAAGTCTACGAGTACTACATCTCCCATCACTTGGGGAAAGCTTTTGAATCTATATTTGGAGGTGTCACCTGTTTACCGGGATGTTTTTGTATGTATAGGATCAAGGCACCTAAGGCCGATGGGTATTGCGTTCCAATCCTAGCTAACCCTGACATTGTAGCCAACTATTCATCGAACGATGTGTCTACGTTGCACAAGAAGAATCTACTACTTTTGGGTGAGGATCGGTATCTGACTACGTTGATGCTGAGGGCCTTCCCAAACGTAAGATGGTCTACGTCCCTAAAGCTATATGTAAAACAGTGGTCCCCGATGAGTTTTCGGTATTGCTTTCGCAACGGCGTCGCTGGATTAATTCGACAATTCACAACCTCCTGGAATTGGTTCTAGTGCCTCAGCTTTGTGGGATTTTTTGTTGCTCAATGCAGTTCGTTATCGTGTTGGAACTTCTCGGTACCGTCGTCATGCCAGCATCTTTGCTATTCCTTTCATATCTGATTGTGGGCGCCTTTTTAGGTCAGGATGTCCTTCTCCCATTACTGTTCATGGCAGCTCTCTTTGTCCTTCAATCCATATTAATCTTGCTGACAACACGAAAGGTAGTCTATATCGCCTGGATGCTGATATTCGTGCTGGCCATGCCGGTATGGAATTTGATTCTACCGGCCTACGCCTTCTGGCACTTTGATGACTTTAGCTGGGGAGCTACCCGTAAGATTGACGGTCCTGACGATGGTCATGGACATAGTTCGGGTGCTGAGAAATCGGGACCTACCACCGTACCTTTGAAGCGTTGGTCTGAATGGCACCAGTTTACCCTTGACCGTAAAACTAAGAGGAGGCAACAGTTGCAGCGTCAGGTTGAGGTCCAGCAAGAGCAAAATCGAATCTCAATCCAGCAGGCTTTAGCCGACAAGCGTAGGGATTTCTTCCAGCACCATCAACAACAGTCGGCTAAGCTGAGGGCCTACCAGGAAGCAGAGGCCAACTTTACACTCACGGGTGTCATGGCAAAACTTGCGACACCTGAGGAACATGCTCTTAAAATACAAGAAGATAAGGTTACTTTGATGAATCGAAAAGTAAATTCAAGCGGAAAGGGACATGCGCGAGAAGCTGAGATTTACACTAGCGAACACTCGCTTGATCCCAACCAAGCTTCAAGGAACGCCAATCAAAATGTGAGCAATAACCAACCAGCACCTGAAGGTTTAAGTAGGAACTGGGACGGACTTTAGTAATCCATTTGCTGATACCTCGGCTATCCCATCCGAATTCAATGACGTACCCAACCGACCACCCCGTCGACTATCTAAAGGGCAGCTGTTTGATATCAATGACCTCAGTCTAAACAGTCTGAACAAGACAAACAGCAATCCCAACCCACCCATCGTCATCACCATTAAGCAAACCAACAGAACCAATGTTCCCAATCCCAACCGACAACCCAACAACAGCCGGTACCACCCCAAGATCCCGTTACCCTATCAGTTGACCGAGCGAAGTAGCAACTCAAAACCGATATCTGAAGCCAGCAGTACTACCGCCAACGGTAACATCACCTCACCTCCACTTTCACGAGCCAAATCTACGGTAGCTGGGCCTCGCATGGACCCCAAAGCTTCGTCCAGTCACCTACTTTTCCGACCCAACTCCAAGGACACGACAACAGCCCCTACCAGCTTTATACCACTACCTATGGGACCTAGGGTAGACAACTTTTCGGAACAGTCTGGAGTAACCCATACCGACCTAACTAAGGAGTCAACATTATTTAATTTGAGTAATTTGGGGAAGTTTGGCTTAGATGGCTTGAAGGAAGAAGTCGAGCTTATCGCCAACAAAGGTATCGACGTCAAAGGTCCTAGAGATTTACCGGAATAGGGTTTGAAATTTCTGGTTATTGAGTCTTTGACTTGGTAGTGGGAATTTATATAGAGGTCTATAATAGTTTAAATAAAGTTTTATAGATTTTATATTAGAAATGGAATGCATATTAACAGTAAATTATTATAATGGTTATTATTTAAAAGCAGTTTACATCAAGGATGAAATAGTGAGGAAAGCTACCAACAAAGTTGAGCCAATCGAAGCCTTGGAAAAAGATTTGGCCGATGAAGTGCTAGCACCTGTACTAGGCTTGGAAGCCTTGGTACCACTTACAGTCTCATTGGAAGCTTTAGTATCGCTGCTCGAACTTTTGGACGAAGTATCGGGGGCCGAATCCAACAGCTTACTTTGACATTTCATTGTACACTGTAAATAATCTTTGTACTCGTTGGATTTAATACATTCAGTTAAGGTACAGTCGCCGGCTTTCTTGAGAACGCTGACATCTACCTTGAGGGCCTTGGCGTAACACTCGTTAAATTTATTCTCGTTGTTGTTGGCGCAGCTTTGGGCAACTTCTTTCAGCTGTTGGCTATGCTCGTACTGAGGTTTTGTTATACCTAGGACCTCGATGTAGCACTCGGTACCGCATTTGGAGTCCTGGCCACATTTGGTGCTACACTGCTGCAACTTGTTGCCATTATTGTCGCTGAACTTGTTGAACAGCTCGCATTCCTTCTTGCACAAATCATTAGGGCATTTTTCCTGGCAACTTTTGATCTTGGAAGCTAAATCTTGGGTGCCATTGTCACGGCCGACTAATCGAGCATTTCGTAGGGGCAAGGGGAGATTGGGCTGTTGATGGCCAAAGGCTGATTGTTTAAAAGTTGTAAGCTCATCGTTGGGTAGTTAGGAGAAGATGAAATAAAAGTTGGTAACAAGCCTTGCAATTTATATCCTAAAAATTTTAAATAACTTGTGGACCTTATATATGACTTAAATAGAAATCTGCACTTTTTTAAGTTGATTATTATCGCCTAATATACCTTAAAATAGCATAGGATTATTTTTAACTTGCACCACTTAAACGTGTATCAATCAGCGTAGGGTATAGCTAAATTTTTTTCGCTATGATAATGCGTTTTCATATTTCCACTCGAGCTTCCATTATACCGTAAAGAATTGGACGATAGGCTGAGGCATAAATTATTTTTATAGTCCTTGATGGGCTGAGTTCTCCTTTTTAGGAGGAGCCTTTGAGGCCTTCATCTTGGAAAATATGTCAGTAGCTTAAATTAGATTTTGAATCTTTGAAAGGCTGAAGGTATAGAGATGAATATATTTCAACTACAGAGTCTATATATCTGTAGTTTGTGAGGTAAATTTTTTGACTAGATATGTAACAATAAACTCACCAAAACTGCATTGATACTCTATGATTTGATGTTTCCAAATAGTAGGTTCTAGTTTAAGTCAAATATAGCTTTAAAACTGGGCCAATTGAAATAGAAAGTTTGTGCCATTTTGACTACGAAATAAAAGTGATGGAATTTAAAGCTGCCAGGCATTTAAATGTACATTTCAGAATTGTTAAATGGAAAGTTTACTATATATATCAAACTAATTATATTAAATTGAGCCTGCATTCCCACCATATGCATGATTTAGCAGTATTGTTCCATTACTTTTAACATAGATTGTTATAATGTAAGGCCTAATTACTTTCCTTTTATTGCTTTTATACTAACTTTCCTTGCAAGAGTATTTTAAATTTACCTTTAACAACATGTTTAACTACATGTATTTATATGGGAATAGTGTTTATAGCCTGAAGTATACTGTCAAAGCCTATCAAAAATTTTCAATTTAATTCGGTCATCTAGCATTGAAATCAATCCTAAATTTCAATTAGACTTTCAATAATTTTTTCCAAGTTTCTCTGATGAAGTCGAAATTCCATATCGTTCAACCAATATCCAGTTTACTTAACTTCAACAAAAGGCTAACTTACACCTACAGACCAAAGTTGACGGATGTGACATTGATAAAGAGCTTAAGAAGCCGTCTATCCAACAGCCTAGTAAATCGACTTTACTGTAGCAATACCGGTCATGTTAGCAAATCCAATGTCAAAGATAAACCAACCTATAACTTCAATATTCAGTACAAAACCTTTTCGGTATACAAATTCTGTAAACTTGAGACTTCGGAACTATCCGATTTAAGGAGTAGGATGTTGGAGGAGTTGAATGAACTAGAAGTTTTAGGTAGATTTTACATTTCGATTGAAGGGATCAACTTTCAATTTTCAAGCCCCATCGCTAACGTCGACAAGGTTAAAAACTATCTATGCAACAAAGATAGTAGGTTTAATAAGTTGCCTTTTGAATTGGAAGTGGCTAGTTTCAACGAAGATATCAAATTTTTGGACAATAACTTTGAATCGAGCTTTAAGAAGTTGCACGTTAGGATAAAGGAGCAAGTAAATCTTTTTTATATTTTTGTATTTATTCTCTGTAGTTAGTAGCGTGCGATTACAAAATAGAACCAACAACCATACTAGAAAACGAACCTACCTATTTGGAACCCAAGACCTGGCACCACGAGCTTGAAGCTAAACGAAAGTTGGGTGAAGATATCCACCTTTTCGACGTTCGCAACCAGTACGAAAGGTAACCTAACTTTTGATAGCAAGTATACTTACAATGACAATTTCAATAGCGAAGTAGGTCATTTTGTCGATGCCTATAAACCAGATGTAGATACGTTTCGAGAGAACATGACCGACCTCCTAACTAAGACCCAAGGTTTAGAATCCGAGACCATATACATGTACTGCACCGGTGGTATACGATGTTCAAAGGCGGGAGCTATCCTCAAGAGCAAAGGTTTCAAGGACATCAAGATGCTGAAGGGTGGTATAACAAATTATGGTCAGTTTGTCAACAACAACCAGCTAACCGAAAGCTCACTTTTCAAAGGTAAAAATTTTACGTTCGATAAGCGTAGGGGGGAGAAGATCACCTCTGATATCTTATCAAAATGTCATCAATGCAACCAACCTACCGACAACTACACAAACTGCGTCAACCTACTGTGCAATTTGCTATTCATACAGTGTAGTAAATGTAGAGTCAAGTACAGTGGTAGGTGCAACAGCAAAGCTTGTAACGAGGTACCCTTGGTCACAAGCAAGGAGGAGAATTATGAGCGCATTTCAGCCGTTCATCACCACTCCAATAGAGTTAGACCTAGGTTGGTGCTGGACGATAACTAATAAATAGAGCAGTTTTTTCGGTTTGGTGTTCTATTTTGAATATACTTTATCTATACTCCTGCTCTATGTTTATCATATCCTTCTAATACTATTTTGACAACTCATTAATTTATGTTGTAGTTTATATGCATATATTTAACGCCAAACCACATTGGCAAATGCTCCTGTTATACCTTTTAAATTCATCCTATAGACAGATGCTGCTGCTTTGTATCCTTGCAAACCTAGGCAAAGCTTAATTTAACATCCTATCAAAGCCGAGGCTCTTGGGCGAAAAGTTGGTTAAATTCAAAAAGTTGTTAACAATAGGAAAACCGAAATGGTAGCTGCATGCAACACAAATCATAGCATATAGATGTATAGGGGGATGATTTTAATAATAAAGGTTGGAAAACTCAAGTATAGCATTTGATACGAGTTTGGTGGCTCCTATCACTTACTATTAAGCAACACATACCTAAGAATTGGCCAAAGCTATATAGTTTTTACTTGAAAAATGTGCCTAAAGCTATATTTGCTTGGTTGATTTCAGAGGTGCTTTGTGCACTCATACTTTATGGCTAGAGAAAGTCGGTCAAATCCGAGGAGTTTTCAGATTATACTTGATATCGCTATTGTCAGTAGACTTTAAATCTTATCCGAATTTTGCGGACTGCATGCTATGTACCATCAACATAGGATTAGAAATACATCTAGCATCCGTGAGTACTAGAATATCTAACTAAAATATATAGCTGAATATACCCAATAAACGCGAATGGAGGAAGTATTCAATTACTATACTTGGAATAAGTCCGTATTACTTTGGAACTTTACTTTGCAACTATCATTTGACAAAGCCATTGCCTGATGTTCTTGGGGCCGGCAGGTCTTGTGATTATATCTACATATAAACCTTTACAATCTCATAGTTCGGTTTTTGGTGCCTTGTAGCCTGTTTCAAAGATCTTCCAAAATAAGATTGCTGGAGTCGGGTTTATCTGGTCCGGTACAAGTTTCTAGGATGACGAACAAACCAAAATGGATTAAGCCCATTTTATGCTAATCTCGAAGTTTTGCCAGACTATTGTCAGAAATCATGGAATCAGATTGAACAGGTTCCTTTTCCAACTTTTGAAGAGAATACGTAGAGCCAAATGATCCTGAAATTGTATAAAAAGAAACAAAGCCTCCAATTTTTTCTACATTTCAATTCCAATTCGTCAAGTTGAACGCAGTATGTCTTTGAAAAGATTCGATACCCTTTACACCGGAGCCAAAATCCCTCTAGTAGGTTTAGGTACCTGGAGATCCGAACCCAACGAAGTAGGCAACGCTGTCAAAGTAGCCCTCGAAGCCGGTTACCGACACCTAGACTGTGCCTGGATCTATCAGAATGAGAAGGAGGTAGGCGACGCCATCAAGGCTTCCGGTGTCGACCGTAAGGATATTTTTATCACCTCCAAGCTATGGAACACCTTCCACCACCCCGAGCGCGTACTACAAGGTTTCAATGAGACTATAACTAACCTGCAAGTCGACTACCTGGACTTGTACCTGATTCACTGGCCCTGTGGTCAGCCCCAAGGTGATTCCCTCTTCCCCTTCACCCCTGAGCACACCCCCTTATTCGAAGAAGGTTACAACCTGGTCGATACCTGGAAGGAGCTGGAGAAATTGGTCACCAGTGGTAAGGTAAAGCACATCGGTCTCTCCAACTTCACCATCCCCAAGATCCAAAACATTTTGGACAACGCCAGCATCAAACCTGCCGTACTCCAAGTTGAGTTGCATCCCTACCTACCCCAAGATGACTTGGTGGCTTTCTGCAAGTCCAACGGTATCCACGTCACTGCTTACTCCCCCCTAGGCTCCAAAGGTGAACCCAATGTCCGTGACGAACCCGTTCTCAAGGCTATCGCCGAGAAACACAACATCACCACCTCCCAGGTAGCTTTAGCTTGGGGTCAATCTAGGAATACCTCTGTCATTCCTAAGTCAGTCACCGCCTCCCGAATTGTAGAAAACTTCAACGACGTCGAACTCTCCAAAGAGGATATCGCCGCCATCAGCGCTATTGAGACTAGACATAGATTTGCCGTTCCTTGCGGAGGTATTTTTGATTAAATGTTTTATATATTTGAATTTTATGCTTTGATATTGATTGTCAGGTAGATGGTTATCATCTTTTATTAATGTTTGCCATTTCTTGTAAGTCTATGATAGTTAACAAGTGGGGTTATAAGCATATAGATAGTAACCAAAAAAGTAAGTAGAACAAATTGAATTGTAGAATATATAAGCACTGTATTTATATTAGATGGTCTACTTATATACTAGCAACTCCAATTACGAATGTTTAATAGTATAGTTTAAAAATATATAGTATTACTCTAACTTGATATCTCTCTCATTAATTGATACAAGCCTTTTCATCAGCCTATAGGTCAAATAGGCGATGGTAAGACACAGTGTAATTTTAAAATAGACACTGATAAGCTCTATATAATCATCTTCAATTACGATATTCTTACTGTTGTTCAAGCAGCCATAGTATCGATTATCCCTCAACCCCTTCAGCTTACATACTCTACTTCTCTCAACTACGTCCGTAATAACTTCCATCGTATCGACTCGATTGGTTAAACTGAAGTTCATCAAAGTGTTGACGTTATCAAAGCTTTGTGTAAGATCTTTACTCAACAATTGAACAACACTCAACTTGTAATCGTCCTTAGTTGCTGTATGTATATCCAAATAGTTGCCCAAACTCAACAACTCCACCTTTTTGGCATTCCTAGGTTGGTCCATACCAATGGGTAGCATCAGCAGCTTTTTGTTGAACTTGAAGGCTTGGAACAAAGAATCTAGACCGCAGTGGCTAGCGAACAGTTTGACTTTGGCGTTACTCAACAAATTCCTCTGATCCACCCAAGGCTTGAACAGCACATCATCCCGATTCGAAAACTCCAATAGATCCTTGTAGCTATATCGGCTGGCGTATAGGAACTCATTTCCCATTACAACACCGTCAATTAACTTTAGATCTAACAGCTTGGTTAGTCCTTTATCATTGGGGATAAGGTGGAAGGTGGTGGGTAGAATATAGTGCCAAAAGTTACTAGAATAATATTATCCTTGTCTCTTAAAAAGGTCATATACTCGCTATCTAGTATATCGATCTTTGAACTGATAATTGGACCAAACAGATAGACGTCTTTCTTGAGGTTGGGACGAGGCAACTCAAAGCCGAGGAAGGAATTAAAGAACTTGATGTTGTTGTAGGGTCCGAAGATAAAGTTCTTGGGCTTAAAATTGAATTTTGACCTCAGCTTGTTCAACTCCAATATATACCTATAGCTAACCAACAGCTTGATACTTGGACCTATGTAGTTCGTTGACTATGCGTTGGTAAATACTTAGCTCACTGTTGTAGAGTGGACCATAGGTATAGAAGGTACTCGTCAACTTAGGATTCCTCAAAAATTTGAAGCTCAGGTCCAACGTCTGGAAGGTGTGTATCACCGGCAAATTTAAGTGCTCAGCCACGTCCAAGCAAGCAGAACCTAAAAAGTCACATAGTACTATATCCGGTTTCAACTCTTCAAATATTTGTAGGTATCCTTCGACCTGAGCTTCGTAGTTGAGTACCAAATTCTTCAAGTTTCCGATGAACACCTGCTTCAGATCAATCCGTTGATCCTTAGGATTGTCTTTCAAAAATTGAGTGTAAGCGTCCGATTCCGAATTTGGGATATTGATGGGCTTGAAGGTTAGATTGGGATAGTCTCTTATGTAATTTCTATTTCTTTGGTTGCTTACAAAATATATTTGAGTTTCGTTGGCTGCTTTAGATGTCAACAGTTCGAATAAATAAGTTACATGAGAGTTGGAGCCTTGATCGAGTCCTATCGCTATCTTCATATTGATTCTTGAGTTTATGGAAAGGGTATTTGATTTTATTTTTTGTGTTTATATATATTGCTTATAGGTTGTACTTAGGCTGACATTTGAACTCTCCAAGCTTTCGGTTATATGAAGTATATTTTTAAGAAAGCGTTTATTGACATGTGTTTGAGAACGTGGCAGCAATTTGATTAAAATTATTGCTTGCATGTTTGCAAATAAAAAATCGGCAAAAATATAGAACGTAATTCAAAATAAATTCATGATATATTGCTGAAGAAACTAGAAATTACTTTGCAAAAGAAAACTAATATTGTACAACTTTTATTACTGTATTAATGTATTTTTGAAATGTGTCAAGTAAACTTGTTATTCGAACAAACTTTATATTGACGTCTCATTCTCAAAATTTTGAATGTATTTTGGTAAAAGCTATACTAAATGTAAAATATACTTTAAATGCTAGCGATAGTTTGTTGAAGACTATGTTTTTAAAGGACTAATAATATCACTTACTCCAGGATAACCAATTTCTTCCTAAAATTAAATTTATTTTGCCTTTAGCTAAAGCTATCTTCATCAATATATTTGTACTAAAAGTGCTAGTCAAAGCCTGCTTTTATTCGGACTATTCTCTTTAATATTGGCAAATTCTAAATACAAATAAATGCTAATTTATATTTGAAATTTGTACGCTTCGCCCATTTTCTGCTAAAACAATAATTTATCCCTCCATTTTTAAATTGACAATCAACTTTTGAAGTTTTGGAGTATGGAAAAGTTTGGAAGTTGGAAAATTCAACTTTTGAAGATTAGGAATGAAAACTCCAAATCAAAGATATTCGATCTGAAGGATTATGAATAACTCAAAATCCTTACTACTTAAGTTGGTATTATCTATCTCATAACTTCCAATTAGCGAATTAAAATACTTATAGTCTGTCTAGTGTAGAATTTCATTAGTTTTATACTGAAATATACATTAGGGATCCATGGAATTATTGTCGTGTAGAAGACTTAAAAGTCAAAGTTTAGAAACATCATCCAAATAGTATCTCTGATATAAATTAAACTTTTAAAGTATACTTAATCTAACATTATATTTGAAGATATAGAAATTACCTCAATAACTGCCAATTTAATATTTTGGAGCTATATATTTCTAACATATAATATATTTAAAATGGGGTTGAGCAATGTAATCCTTCAATTTTGTGGTAAATTATCTATCACCAATTAAAATAATTAGTAGCCCATGTACGTTGACCGTAATTAAACCTCCAAAAATAACTTTAAGCTAGATATATTAAAAACTAATATACTTAGCAAATCCTGTATAATAGCTATTTTTGTAGATATACTTCGGCAGTTTCTAATAATAAGTTCAGATGTTCTTTAGCAGCGCCCCGACCACGATTTCACATTCATAAAAGCCTACGATACTGACATTGACATAAGTTAAATCCTTACATATGTTCGCGTCTTTATAGCTAGGCTTGAAAGGTCATTATTAATTAACGCTAAGTTTTAAAAGTGTAAAGGCAGTAATCTGTTGATCCAATTGCAAGCCCATCGACCTTATGGAAAAATATTTACGTATTATGATAGAAATTTAGTCCATAATTTAAATTTTCATCAAATGGTATATCTACTTCGGCTTATTTTGAGGTTAAATAGAAGATTCCTTTTGGAGGTATTTGCATTGAGGAATTTTACCTAATTTGGTAAAGTAGAGGGAAATTCCCAGGTTTGAACCAAAAGTTACTAATCCAAATTTAGGGGTTTTGTACTAAATATAAAAACTATCCCTAATTCTAAAAGATCCAAGCTTTTAGAAATGTAGATTGACAACATGGGGGACGTACATAAAGGCAATGTAATGTACACCTTCAAAAAAGTAATTAATGGCGCGAGAATTCGCTTTTATTCAAAAGAAGTGCATTATTTCATAGCGCTATACAAATGGAAGAATGGTATATAAGGATAGGGAAGGCTTTTGCATTCCAAAAATTAAATTGTTTCTTTATTCTTAGATTATCTTTAAAACCATCAATATTTACAGTTGAAGATGCTATCTGCCAAATCTTTAATTGTATCGCTACTACTTACGACTTATGTACATCCTCAAAGCGGATTAACTACCAACGATGGCCAACCAGTTGACTTCAATCAGAACCTGTTGAGCGTAGGACAAGAGGGACCAGCTCTACTGCAAGATTTCCAGTTCATCGAGAAGATGGCCCACTTTGACCGCGAACGTATACCGGAACGCGTAGTTCACGCTAGGGGATCGGGCGCCTACGGTCATTTCGAAGTAACCAAGGACATCACTCACTTGACTACCGCCAAACTTTTATCGAATGTCGGTAAACGTACCCCAGTCTTTGTAAGGTTCTCGACGGTTGGACAGGAATCTGGGTCTTCTGATACGGTACGTGATCCCCGTGGCTTCGCTGTCAAGTTCTACACCGAAGAAGGCAACTGGGACCTCGTCGGTAACAACCTACCCGTCTTCTTCATCAGGGATGCCGTCAAGTTCCCCGATTTCGTCCACACTCAAAAGCGTCACCCTCAAACTGGTGCCCCTGACCCTGACATGTTCTGGGACTTTTTATCCCTCACCCCTGAGTCGGTAAACATGGTAACTTATTTGTTCTCCGATTTGGCGCTTCCTGACGGTTATCCTCACATGAACGGGTTCGGTGTCCATGCCTACAAATTGGTGGACGCCAAAGGCAACTGGAACTACGTCAAGTGGCACTGGATCTCCGAGCAGGGCATCCGTAATTTGACGGCTAGCCAAGCTCAAACTTACGCCGGTAGTGATAAAGATAGGGATAGATTAGGACTCTTCCGTACCATTAGAGACAACAAGTTCCCTAGCTGGAAGCTAATGGCTCAAGTCATGACCCCGCAACAGGCCCATGCCATGGGTCCAAGTGTCGTTGATGCCACCAAGCTTTGGCCCGAATCTAAGTTCCCCCTCCAAGAAGTCGGTAGGATGACTTTGACTAAGAATCCCAGCAATTTCTTCGCCGAAACGGAACAAGCCGCCTTCTGCCCCAGCCATATTGTTCGAGGTTTCGACTTTTCCGAAGATAAACTATTGCTAGGTAGAATTTTCTCCTACGCCGATACCCACCGCCACCGCTTAGGCCCCAACTACCTTCAGATCCCCATCAATAAGCCCAACTCTACCGTACGTAACCATCAGCGCGATGGTGCCATGACTATCAACGGAAACTTTGGTAGTGAACCGAACTATGAACCCAATAGTTTAGACCCTGATAGTCCTAAAGAGTTGGGTACTAGTAATGTCGCCAATGCCTATTACCAAGGTAGAATTGGCAGGTTTGCTAGAAAGATTACCATTGATGATTTCAAGCAGGCTGGTGAACTCTATAGGTCGTTCGACAAAGGTCAAAAAGATAGATTAATCGAAGCTATTGTCGGTAACTTGAAGAACGCCAAGAAGTCTATAAGGGACCGTCAGATCAAAATCTTCTTCAAAGCTGACAAGGAGTACGGCCAAAGAGTTAGCGACGGTATCCTAAATGAATTGGGAACTCAATATGCCATCTAGGCTTTTAGTGTGGAACTAGCATATTTATAAGTAAAATTTCAACTTTTAATATCTGTAATTATAATAGCTTTGAAAGAGGTCTTTTACCTTTACAATCTTATTCCTAGTTGCAAGTAAATTGCATGCAGAAGTTTTTTGTAACGCTTCAATGGCTCTTATATGTTCATCCTATCCCAGAAAATTTGCCAACTATACCTTCTACTGAACTGTATCTTTGTATCGCTGATGAAAGTATGATGGAAAAATTCAAGCCATCAGTATCGAAATCTTTTCTATAGTGAATGATCTATAAGCTGTAAGAGACTTTTGGATTGTGATAGGCATCAGTTATAATTGAAAAGGTTTTGATAGTTTTAATTAGATAGCTGGGTAGTAGTTTAGACTCACATAGCTACTTCATTTCGACTCTAAGAGCAGATCAGTAAGCTTAAACCTATTTTTAGATTTAGGCTTACTGGTTTGTATCGAATTAAGACTGTATGTAAAGGACAGGTAATAAAACCTGTTGGTACTTTGGTTGATATTGGTAAAAGTGTTGGTTACAACTCAGTAAGAGAACCAAAATCCAATAAGCTGAAGAATTTATTGGTTGACAAAACAAGGTTGAGCTGTCTACTGTATTTCTAAACTAAGTTGAAAGCTTTGCATTCATTAGCTTTCCATTTCAATCCCTACACTTTGAATTGTATATAGTTGAAGGGTATAATACTATCTTTTGAGACTGGGTGAAAAGTATACACACTAATAAAGGTATAGTATAATAATATTTGGCTTAAAAGCTCTAACTTACTATTGCATAATAGTAGTAAAATTATTGATACTCTTTGGTAAGTTCATTTGCAATATCTGTGCCACGCATTTAGACGGAAACTCATCAATATAGGCTATAATGAATACCTGTTGTAGGTAATGCTGTTTCCAGTAGCATATAAACACTTAACATGTACCGTCAAGGTAGCTAAATTTAGGTTAAATCTATTAAAGTCCGGCATATATTTGGCTCATCGATATCATTGAATTGGAAAACTGTTCAATAGCACATTCAAGCTAAAGTAATTCACATCCAGCTTTCTTTTAAAAGAAAATATACTCCTCTGTATATATAAATATAACTTTGTACATCAGTTAAGATTTTTTCACAAATAATTATATATATTTGAATATCACTTTATAAAGCCTGTATACTTATGTGATGGATGCTTCCCAGATACAGCAAACCTAAATTCTAACTGAAAATTTTTCAGTCACACATCATACACTTAATATATTTTGACAAAAGTTAATTTATCCTGTATATAATTGAATTTTTGTTGACAAAAACGACATCAATTAGCCCATTTCCCTATGAACCAATTCAGAAGGTTCCCCATATATACTCCTATTGATGGATCAAAAGATAGCAAATAAAATATGGACGTTTTAACAGGAGTATCATTTAGTAGGGCTTAAAAGAGTTTATTCGATAGCTAATAGATAATCACTAACTGTAGCTTCAAAAAAATGAGTTGTAATGGAGTGTGTAAGGCCCAGGGAGATGCCGTTGAATCCAACTAATGACAGTATCATAGTGCAAACTAATCACGTGGTAGGTCAAGGAAGTAGAACTAAGGCCTACCACCGCATTAGTGATAAAGGCCTGGACTCTCTAAATGATGAGATGGATAGCCAGGTAAAGAAGGCATATCATTAGGAGCGCTCACATGGTGGTAATCAAATCCCAGGCCCAAGGGAAAATTGGGAAAACGGATTGAGATTTGGGTACAAACTGGGACTGGGCAGGAGGGGATCTACTAAGTAGTAGTTGAGCAGTAGTGGGTGCTGGGATATTAGGATCAAAGGTGAGGGTTGACTGGCAGGCCAATGTTGGCTCAGGGCGAATTGATTGTGTTGGTGATATTGATCGCACAAATAAGGTGGGATTCAAGTGTAGCAAGGATTATCAGAAGATAGTAAGAGGTTGGAAAGACTGGAAGACTAGATCATATAGTAATACTATGCTGGAAAAACGAAGGCATTAGAAAGGATAAGATTTTATTCAGAGACTAAGGACGGAATCAAGCTGCTAGGTAACAGCTATGGCTAAGAACAGGGTCAGGGAGTGAGTAGCAGTTAAGGATAGTGTGGTGAAATGCTGTCAAGATATCAGTCTTTGGTGGCAATCCAAAGGATTTATATACTCTTTTAATATCCTGTAATACTTATCGATTATCAGAACTCTATTATCAAAATGTTATGTTGTTAATAGCTGGAGTTCCTGGGTTATAGCCAAAACCAAGAACATGGAAACTATAAAGGTAATCAAGAACATCTAATAAGTAGAACAGATTCTTGACCAAGAATAGCTATAAATCAGAAATTGAAATATATAAAATTGGTAAAGGCTGGCGTAAAGAAGAAAAAAAGAATAGCTATATGATCCAATAATAGGAATTGCAACGATCAAGGTTGCTACAGAGTGAAATCCATTATTGCTAATTTCTAGACACAAATAATATTTCAATTACCTACAATAGTGAACTTTTACTTTATAAAATTTACAATGTTTATAGTTATATATACTTTCTACATATAATCTCAATTATCTTTGACTGAATGTCTGCAAGTCGGACTTTTAACTTTATTTTTACTCAGTATTTTTGTATCTAGAAACAAAGATATATTGGCTCAAATAAGATACTATATCCGACGATTTGACCTGGTAAACTTTATCAGCGAAGGCTACAGATATCTATTTTGAAGTATATTAGCGCCTTAGTACGTTAAATAGTTCTGTTCTAGGAAAAAAGTAACTATCCTAAGTTGGTAACTCACTCTGTCCATACTCGAAGTTTAATTTGCACTGGGGGATTGTTTATCCAAGCCAAGTTACAACTTAAATCTGGATCATAGATAGTATAGATTGGTGGCACCCATGACAATGGAGTGTGTTTTAAAATGTAGCTTAACGTATACAGCTGTAACTCATCATCACAGCACTGTACAGTGGTTCGTAAACCTTTTAAAGCTTGTGCATCCCTTAAGATGGTTATCCATGGATTTTTTAAGCAAATTTTTTCTATAGGAACTAAGGGCTAAAATTTTTAGAGCTAAAGTTAGGTATACTGTTTTGATATACATTTACAACTATTGCCCTAAGAATTTGATGCCGGTATTTAAATGATATCTTAACCCACTATAGCTAGGATCAAGTAAAGTCTTGATAAGTACTTAAAGACCAACATTTACAAATAGATTGATATTGATAAAGCCATCGATTATATACTCTAACTATCTAAGACGATTACGAGCATCCATATTTACTTCATCTGCCTAAAATACCAAGTAGGTTTCGTTACAGTAACACTTCATTTCAGCTAAGATAGTAGATAATAGTTCTTTAAAAAGTTTGTATTACAAACAAGCTTTCACCAATATATTGAGTTTTAACTTAGCTATTAGGAATAACAATGTAAATCAACTATAGTTTGGGCTATCCCTTGACTTTTTCGAATGGTGCAAAAGTAGGATGAGACTTTTATACCAAATTAATAACCATTAAAACTTGGATCTCAAAACATAGTATTTATAAAGCAGTTATTTATAAACAACAAAGGGAATGGACACATGAGCAAGGTGTAACGATTCATACTTCCGATATATAAAATGAAGTTTGTAAATCTTACAGCATTTTACTTTAAGGGTTTACAACTGAACTTGATGGGTATCAGCTTTTTAATAGATAGCTCATATAGTGCTGATTCGATTGGAATATAATTAAACTTTATGGAACTATTCTGTATATATATATATATTTGATTGTTGACTCACTTATAATCTCCTTAAGTTCAACAAATGAAAGTTGAAGGTAAAAGCAATACGACCAACCCTTGCAAAACTTAAAAATAGACTTCCATCTGATACTTCCTACGTATTCATATTAAGATATATTGTAAATCCATTACTAAATACGAATGAAGGGAACACAATTAAATAGGGCTGCGTTCCATAGGTTGAAGAGTAATCCTAGGTATTAAACAACCAGCTTATAAATATACTAAAGCCAAGGCCAAGGACTTATTCGCGGGCTATCCGTAAATTTCAAACATATAGAAGATGAAGACTTTAAACTATTAAGGGAAATTGTCATTTAACAGCACTTAAAATAGAAACTTAGGACGACAACAATGTTAAGTACTCAAGGTACATTTATTAATTCCAGGAACTTGAAGTTCAATGATTAGGTAAAATAAGATATAAATCAATTATATGGCTAAAATTGGAGCTGTGTAGGCCTAAGCTCTACGGCTCATTTCCAGCTGACGCTTGTAGTACTCGCAGTCAGATCTAAGTTCGTGGATGTATTGATCCTGGTTATATATGGTCTGATCCTTGTCGTGAATAGTTTGATCCAAGGAGAACACCTGGCACTTTAAGTTTTGCATCTCGGCCTCCAGGTGCAGGTTCTGGTCCTTTAACTGATTGTACTGCTGGGCCAAAGTTTCGTATTTTCTAGTGAGCTCCTCTTTGTCGTTCTTGAGCTTGATCTCCCGGTCCTTGCGGATGCGCCTGGATTTAGCGGACGCCATGGCGTTCTTCTTGCGTTTCTCTTCAGCTAACTGCTCGGTACTCGCTTCCATATGGCTGTGCAGGAGGGATGGGTTGGAGTTAGATCGGACTATGGGGATTCTAGGGTTGGTGATTGTTGGTGGTGCATCCTAAAAAGAAATCAAAGTACTTTAACTCAACGGAAATATGCAGCTTAGTGCCTTTACACACTAGTATTTAAAGAAAATAGACTTACATCGAGGTTCTGCGTGATAAATGAAATGTTCATGGCATCTAAAGAATCGGACATGGATCTGGTTGCTCTATGTTGTGTCGTATAGCCTCTACTAGTTTCCGAGTCCATCAGATCACGACTCGAACCAAGCCAAGTAGAGTTAGTAGTATCTCCTGGTTCGCTGGTGTTGGAAGGTTGGAAGCTTCCACTCTCGGGACTGACCCCAGTAATTGTTGGGGAGTTATAGTTCTCTTGGTTGCTGCTCATTGAATAATATATTAGTTGCTAACTAAATGGTGTATGCCGTCTCTAATCTAATGAACCTAAGTCTAGCTGTCGTTCGTCTCGTCTCAAAGGTAGGTTGAGGAGGAGTTGGTGGAACTGGAAGTAAAAATAGTACTATCTATTGGTAAAATGAAAGGGAAAGAGTAAGGAAGGTTCGAGTCAGAAACCTAAGCCTTTATGTTACATCCAAGTATATGTTATTTAGCAGGTTAAATTAATCATTTAATTAGGAATTAGAATTATCACTCAAGCGTTCTTGTACCTTTAAACTTGGAACTATTCTGAGCTTTTATTTTTAGCCCCTTGCCAGTATTGCCACCTGTTTAGGGCAGCAGCCAATCGGAGAATACTGCTTAGTTTAACTTATTAGTTGGACGTACGTTTTATGTGGCAAAGGACCTATAGTCGAGGCAAGTTAAGCGATGGCAGGTGCGACAGGTATGTTCCCTTAAACTTTTACCAATTAATTGTAATGGTGTAAGTTGGCTGCATGGGCTATGTCAGCAATACCACCAGGTATATCTTAGAAAAAGGAAAGTTTCTACTTAAAGCTTAAATGAATCAAGTGGGTGCTATAAAATCTTGACAAGACTTTACTATCTGTTCATGATATTTTTGAAATTGGATCTTTGCCATAAGCTTTAGGTTCGGGAAACAACAATTATCCTGGTGTACTAGTATACTATAGTATTTCGTCGGCTATTTGCTTTTTACATCAAGACTGCCAGTCGTCGGATTTCATATAGGTATTTTTCTATTTAAGCTTTGTATAAACTTAGTAATATTTGTAACTGGCGATGTCATCATCTATTTTATTCTCAAAACAAGGTGAAAACCCAACTATCCAAGTGAATTATTGAATTTAAAGCCAATCAGAGGCAGCCAAATTTCCAAATTTGCAAATAAAGCTCCAAAGCTTTACTTTCATTGGCTCTTAACCGAAAGAAATGAGTTTAAATTCGGTCTCGGAAAAATGCAAATTTAGACCTTTTCTATCCAGCTACCATCTCGCTACTAATAAGTGTAAATATAATTTGAAATCAATTGAAAATATGAAGCTCCTTCAATTAATTCTGTTACACATGGTCAAAAGTTACTGAAGGTATATCGAACAGCTAATATAAATATAGAACTTTTACTAACGTATCCTTAAATTCCAAAAATGAGCTGCCATCAAAATGTTCCTTTTGTTGCTATAAGCCGACACCTATCTTTAAAAAACTAAACTGTGACCTAGCGCAAGTTTACCAAAGTTTCCAGTTAGCTATCAATACAAGTCGGAATTGACTGACGACAGATGAAAATAGAATATACTCGAAAAATGGAAAGCTGAAGTATATATGGCATCTACGTATATTGGAGTACTACCATTATAGTGCCTAGCTTAAATATATTTATTTATAAAACAAAGGCATCAAATTGGCGGTATAGGTGAAGCAAATTATTTATAGAACTTGCTGTAAAATCAAATACCCATCCCACCACCCTCAAGTTTACTTTATACCGGAATCAAAAATTACTAAGACCATGCCAGCTTTTCAAATTGGAACAGGTACTTCAATTGCCATTAGAAAAATATAGCTGTATCTAGTCGGTAGGACATCCCAAAACAAAAATTAGGGATGATCATGTGAGGTAAATTAAGGGGGTGGAGGGTATGGTGTGCGATGTTACTTTAAAACTATTGAAGCACATCCAAGACTACCCATGAGAGGTAATCTTCCTTGGAAATTTTTAGTAAGTGGAGTTTTAAGGTGTTGTATCCACATCATATAGCTTTGACTTGAGTCATCCAACAAATGGAATATCATTGGCTTTGTTTTCAAGTATTTGGAAGGGAAGGTTAAAGGAACAGCCATCTTAAAGTAGTGGCGATTCATAAGCCCTTTGATTTATGATAGTGGCTATGAAAATATGAATTCTACTAAAAAAAAGAATTTCAAAAATATTTTGTAAGCCACCTTATAATAGGTTTTCAACTAAGTGGGATAGATTAGAAGATTTATTTCAGTTTCTGACATCGAAGCTGGTCCGATAAAAATGTACAAAACCCCTTTAAATACTTATAGTAACTATACACATGATACCCCATGAGGGGAAACAAATTCTATCCAATTAGGTAATAAAGCTATCGATGAGAACTTGAAAATATGGTGTCTTTCATAAGCTTGGCTTTTGTGGATGGGTCTTTTAGAAAGTGTAATTCTAGTTCTCAACTAATATTTCCAATGAATTGATTCTATTGGTTTATATGTTTTATTTGCCATCCATGATTGTGTTTTACACCCAGATATAGCTTATCAAAGTATTATAAGCGACCTATATCTATAGTGCAAATCGAAGAATAATCCAACATAGGTGTACTTATATAATATTAAAATAAAAATTGGGACATACTATTAAGAAGACGCTGCTTATATTGAAAAAAGTTTTTCCCTAGCTTTTTATTGTGTATTGAGTTTTAAAAGCTATCTGTACTTTTACAGTGACAGCTACTTTTAAAATTATACTGTTGATAGGTTATTGCAACGAGGTTTAATGCTGTCAAAAAATGTGTAGTAGTGCTTGATACCACTATAAACAAAACTATTTCGCTGTATAAATTCATCTTCAGATGTGGGATCCTACGTGCAGTCCATTATTACGTAATTTTTCATATACTTTGCAACGCTGAAATATAAATTTATAGGTAGGATTGCGTAAAGCTGCAGAGTTGATAGAAAGCTCAACTATAGAATTTAGCTTCGTATACACTTATGCTCGACAATAAGTATAGCAAGAATAAAAACAGGCACTTTCAATAGATACTATAGAAGAGCTTAGCAAAGTTTTAATTCACTTGTATCTCCTTTATGTAGCCTCTAGCTTTGACTTGCAAAGTGGATTACTAATACTAGCTCCATCATAACTGTATAGTTTGATGCCTATCCATTTATTTGAAGATGAGAAAGAACAGATTTAATATAGTTTATGTATATAAATATCCGTTAGAAAGTAGGAAGTAGCTTATAGATATATGTAGTTAAAGGAAGATAGTTAATACAAAGTTAGCTACAAATTACTTTAAAATTAATATTCGAAACTTTACTACGTAACTTAGATCTTACTATAATTTTAGTTGCCTTTTGTAGGTAGGTTTAATTTAGTTTGAAACTAAAGGGGGTAGAAGGATCGATGTTTATTTTATTAAAGTAAAAAATAGAATCAAAGACTATTTACAGTTTAAGTTGAATTTACTGGGGTGTAGTCAAATTAAGCCGTCAAGGTTTAATATGGAAGGTATGTACAGGTGTGGTGGTGATTAGGTAGGTATATTAGTTGGACTAATTTTCGTAGAGGTAGTTGAAGTCTAATTGAGCACGTCCTTGAGGTTGAAGGTCTGCTTCTCGTTGGACTCGATGCCGCCACCTCCCTTGAGGATAGAAGTTTCCAACTCCATCAAGTTGGGGTGGGTGAAGCTGTAGGAGCTGTAGCAGCTTTCTTGGTCCTTCTTATTGGTATAGTCGATGGGCTTCTTGCCGTCGCTCGAGTACTCGTGGTGATTTCCGTACAGGTTTTCAGTGCTGTCAACAATTTGCTTGACGTCACTTAAATCGCGGTTATCCATGGCTCTAAACTTCTCCAATTCTTCGACGAGGTGTTTGTTGACGTCCTCTAGCTCTTTTAAGCGCATCTCGGTCATAGTTTTGGCTCGAGCTAGCTCCGTAAGCTGTACTTCTAAAAACTGGTTGCGTTGCTGCATATCGTTCTCACGTAACCGGCGTCGAGTTCGGGATCGGGCTGATGCGGAAGCGTTGCGGCGTCTTCGCTCCAATATTTTGGGGTCCAGGTTCAAATCGGTGTTGTTCATGTTGTATAAAGAGTTTGGAGAGGACTGGGTCTGTGGATCTATAGGTGATGGCATTTTCGGTGTACTGGTGATTAGGGTGAGTCTATAAAAACGCGTTAATACGTACAAACAAATATAATGATCTTACATGGCCTCGGACTTGGGCGTAGTTTAAACGGTTGAAATTAAGCTGGCTGGTGTAAGCAGGGGTGGACTCTGCATTGAAGTTGGTTAAGGCGGAAAATGAAGGTAGGGTAACTTTAGAGTTCATGGTGCTGTCTAAATCGGATTCTTCGGTCTTAATTGGAGGTAGGTAGTATTCGCTCTTGTTGCCGTCCTTGTTCATTGTAATTATTAAGATTATAGTTATAGTTGGTATGTTATTTACAAAATATACAGGATGTACGTTTATTTACAATGAAGTTGGGAACAAAAGGTACGTTGCATTGCTGACAGAAGCAACTTTTATGAAAGGGGATCATTGGGGAACGTTGAGAGTTTGCATTGTTTATAAGCCAATTATATTGCAAACTGAGGCTACTTACTCATAGCTTTGTCAATTTTCTACATCTCCAAGCTTTTGGAATAGTAGGCCTTCAGTACATTCAATCAAAACATACCTTCTTTTGCAGTTCCACAACATCCTATATTTGCCCCACAATTTCGACACGATTCCTTTTATAAATTCTCAACTATCCTTATAAAGAAGCCAAGTCGATTACATCGAAAAATTGCTTTTTATATACGCAAGAGCTATGATGTTATAAAGCCGTTTAGTTTGGAGTGGGAAGTTGGAGAGAATAATACTGGCTTACTTATAAGTAGATAAGCCCTATTTCAAAGTAGCAGTGGGGATGGATTTACTATGCTAGGCTTTTATTTATACCTTAGTTATTAAATTATAAATACTAAACATATGTGGATGTTTAGTATATAGCTATTTTCATGGAACTCATATTTACTCTTTTCGATCTAACCTAAATTTGCATTAATGTCTCAATTACATTTTTTAAGCCAATATTTGAGGGATATATCTGATAAAATGAAATTTACTAGCTTACAATCTCCAATCTATAGAATACTTTGCAAATGTTAGCGCAAAAATAGTATGCTTTATGATTGATAGCATAGCACATCCCCACCGTCGGATCGCAGAGCCAGTATCAGTAAAACTACACTTTCATAAAACAATCGTATCTATATATAAGTTATAGCCTACTATGCAACTTGCGCAATAGGCTACAGCCTATAGCTAATAACCTATGCTCCCATTACAGTTGAGGTAAGTTGCCAATACAGGAAAAATAGAACTCAGAGGTTTTGTTTATATAATAGTCTAAATCCAAAAACTTTTCCTAACAGAACCTTCGAAAATTGTATTTGAGTTAACAAAGTGGAGGACCAAATCGGCCCGCCAGTTTGGGTCCTAATTTATGAATAAGGTATGCAAAAAGCCTCTGATCAACATGATAGAGGAAGCACTTACAGACAATGGCTTTTCTCCACTAGAGTTTAAAAAGTATCTCTACGATCTGCGGGAAGAAATGGCTAAAGAATCTTATTTCCAAATTGAGAAATAAAAATTTCAGCAAATCACCATGTGTTGCAGCCAAAAATAGTCTTTTGAGTAAATTTAGCAAGCTACGTTAAGGAGAATTAGCTTGATTTTAAAATGAGATTTGGAACTTAGTGGTATGGTATTTCAAAATTTCTTTTCCACAAAGGAAGGATTTATTCTGATATATTAAAAGCCTAGAAATTTATACATACATCAATAAAGCTGCTCTTATTAATATTTCAACTACAGTAAGTTCATATTAATTAGCATTCTACTATAACCAGTCTACTACTTTATTTTAAAAAGTTTATCCATGAATTTCAGCTTTAAATAAACGTAAAGGCATATTTCCTTGATCTATTGCAAAACGCTATATTCGGAAATAAAGTGCGCTCGATTCCTTCTATATAAATCCAATAAACTGAGAAGTACATGTTTTTGCCTATTAGTGTATTGATGATTCAAATTTGTGTTATCGAAAAATCAAGTTGATTGAGGTTTTCTTTACTAAAGCCGAACTAAAAGATCAAGTCATAATAGTGAATGAAATCCTAGCATCACCATTCTTATCAAAATTTACTTTTCCCTGACTTTCCTAGCCATATATATGGCTCGTAATAAACTTGTTTGGCCTATATATGTTTATTGAAAGTCCATATACTAATACTAAATCATAAGTAATTTTCAAGGCACTGATGTAAAAATCATATCGAATGGCTTAAAATAACTGGAATTTACAAGGACCCAAAACCTCAATAAATATTTCTTAAATGACTACATACTCATTTTTAGTTAACTTTAAATAACTCAACATATATGGGCTTCTACTGTATTTTTAACCTTATTAGTTGAAGACATCTCTATTCTAACCACTTGAGTTTACTAAAGCACGAACGAATGAATACCTATTTGAGAAGCTACATCAACAAGGAAAATACCACCTCTATAGCACTGGGATTAAGTCCGAAACCATTTGAAAGGAGAGATTATACTGCTCGTGTAGGCCACATTATCTAAATCTACGAGTATTATCCGTTTAATTGCATGAGATAAAAATAGATCCAACAAGTTAGACAAGATATCTTTAGTTAATCTATAAGCTTAAAGGCACATGAAATTTAATATCCACCTACCTCTTGTCGCAACCAGTTTGCTTGGATTGTATAAATGAAATTTCAAGCCAAAAGTACTTTTTGTTTCGAATTAATAGATAAACTTGAGCAGAATATCAACTAGTGATCTTATAATAGTTTTTATAATTTGCTAATTTAATTCGAAACGACTCAACAGTCCATTCAGCATTGATTGGCATTTAGGTATATGGGCTGAAGATGCATGAGAATACAATTATAAAAGATGGTCAAATAACTTGTATATTTAGCCGTCATTTACTTGAAACTAATTTAGTCGTATATTGAAGCCTAAATTTAAAAACTTTTTGCTATATTAGTAAAGTTCACTATACTGTATTTTAGTCAAGGCTTCTTGCACACATTATATCAACAGCGAATTGTTTCCTAATAACTAATAGCATATTTCAGAATTCGTAGATTTGTTTATATATGATATAATAATGCTATACATGTACAATTATGTCGATATTTTCGGTATAATCCTTAATTATCACCGAATTATAATTATATAACTGGGTATTATCAGTTGGATATCATTGAAATGTATTTAGAATAAAAATTTAATCATTATGTATATAGTTATAGTACTCTGTTCCTATAGACAGGATACTTCGTATAATAGAACTTGTAAAAAGATTCATTTTCTTGATCAAAACAGTATATATGGCTGTTTTCCAAATATATAACACAAGTAGGACGGTACGATAGCATATATATTCCTAAAACCTTTTATTGGGCCTATACCCATCTAACTATAGATAATAGTGAGCTTTATCTTCAAATTCCTATATGTATTATAAATTTAATGCTTCAACTCAAGTTTATAATATAAATGTATTTCCATCATGTCAAATATTCTATATATTCATGTAATTACTATTTTAATTGATATTTTATTAATAATATACGCTCGGTGATAGAGAAAATAAGAATTGTACATGTTTTAACTGGTTTATATCGATGAAATAGTATTCATTTAGATGATAAAGGCACCTGGAAAGTGTTATGTGTCGGTTTTTTATTTCAATTCTAATATACATAGATAGCTGTCTCAAAGCATATTAATACCAGTTAGCTTATTACATCTAAATGCTCTAGCTTATGAAATAATTGAGTTGGTATGAAAGTTTTCTTATGAGAAATTGAGGCAGTCGGAAGGGCACCATATATGCCTTTCGTACTATAGCATTGTAACCAGCATATATGTACTTTAAATGCAAGTGATCTTGTTAGTTATAAGGCTTGAGATATACTCGAACGTTGTATATTTTACTGTAGCTACTAAACGTATTAAAAGTAATTTGGCTCAAAAGCATAGAAGGTTTTAGGAATATCTTTTAGTGTTCCTTAGCCAATTATCGTTCAAACCTTTATAGACTGCAAAATACTTTACTTGGTCTGATTCGATAGCCGGATAAATAGTTCGTTATGGCATTATCTTCTCAAGATAAAAATTTTGTACTGTTTTAAATTAACTGAATCTAATGCGCCTAATTCTTATACTATACTTTTGTTTTCTTGTGTGGGCTGTTTGACTAATATCAAACGTAGCAATCCTTCATCCTGTAAAACTTCACTAGCAGCTATGAAAAAGGCGTCTGCTATTCTTTGGACTGCAGACTTACGGTAAACACCTTTTTGGACTTAATGATACCTTTTACTTCTCAAATACTTGGAGAATATACTTAGAGTCATCATCTCTAATTTGTTTAATTCATAGTTTAGAAACTTTGAATGATGTGAATCTATTTAGTAAGGGGCCTAGATGCGCCACTTGGTCGACGTAGATCAACCTAACGTATAGCAATAGTTATAGGAAATAAAAGCGCGTTGGGGATCGACTTTCACAGCAGCACTTAAAAACTCTAACACTTAGTTTTAGATCGCTATTTAAAAACCGGCTTTTACGAACATCGAATTTCATTAGTGGTGTTCACCTTTATGATTTTTAGGAACTACCTCATTCGAAATTGAATCGACAAAACTTGAAAGATCTGCATATTAAAACTTACAAGTATTCAGTATAGACGATCCAATTAATATCGAACAAAGTAGAACAGCATAGTTTCTTATAAACCTATATATCCCTTTAAAGAAAGCTTCCTGAACCTATTGCCTTTTCCATCAACTGGCCCTAGCGAACTAAAAATAGTGAAAGTTTCATTAGAAACTTGTTCATAGTTCGCTAAGATGACATTTAATAAGACGTGCTAAGAATAGCTTGGATTGTAAAACTAAGAGCTCATAGGAATTGACCGCCATCTCAAATTGTATGGCCATGTTTAGATTCCTGCTACAACAGGTGTAGTAAGAGCCCTCAGATATCAAAGCACCATCCAAGAATGGACACCTATGCAACCACTATCCGCTTGAAAGTACTAAAACGAGAACTATGTACGTTCCGACATGGCAGGTACATGTAATTTGTTCGGTATTAATATTTTAAAAGCACAGGGCTGTGTATACTACTTTGAAACATTACAGGTATTACCAACTGGTTTCCGATCATCCAAGCCATAATCGAAACTGATAATGTAGGTTGGCATTTGATTCACCACGAATCCAAAGCGAATTCATTAGAATAAATACATATAGTATAGGCTGTAGAATAAAAACTGCTGTTTTACCACTTACAAATACCTACAATGCCTAGCAACTTATCAATATACTGCTATAGCATCCCTAGTAGCAGTTATAGCTTTTCAAGCTACATTACCAAGAGACACCGAACCCACCATTCAACCCAGCTGTTGAGTCATCCTCGCATGACCTATGTCTAAACCATCTGTAAAAGCAACTTTGCCAAAAGTAGGTTTGCTAAATTTAAAACCAGTTGCATTGATTTAATGACTTTAAGGCATGACATTTAATAAGTTTGCCAGCAGTTGGCTATCCGTCGGATTTGCAAACTTTAAATGCGAAACAAGATCTGAATATGAGACCTGTCTTAGCTAGGAGCTAATGAAATTTTTTTATAGCTGGAGCATAGTTTGGAGATTTTAACTATAAATACTGGACTTCAGCTACCGACAGAATTTATTAGAAAATGTATTCCTCAAGCAACGACTCGAAATCCAACATGAACTTCAGCCAAGGCAGCTGGTTCGACGTAGTGGATCAAAAATCTTCCCCACAGAACCACCATGATGCCGTCTACACCCAAAGCTGTTGCTCCAACCTATACCCAGTTTATCCTGTATATAATGACGGTTATGTCTACAACGACTTGGCTCCAAATAGCTTCTACTACGACTGCTACAACAACATCGGGTTACACAACTACACGCCAACCTTCTATAGTATGTTCGACTGTCCGGCCGGTCCAGACTCCACCAACAACAATGTTGAATATTACCCAGCCATCTCCTACAACACCACCTACAGCCTACTCTCCTCCTACCCCAAGCAACCCCTTAGCTCGGAAAATCAAGATTGCAAAGAGAGTTTGAAGTTAAGGCTGATGAATTCTATAACCTCTTCTCCCCAAATCTCTTCAGACACCGACTTGGAAGCCTCCTCTAATTCCAGCAACTCTACTGCTCAAAGTTTGAAGGATAAGCCTTATGTGTGTAAGCATTGCGAGCGTGGATTTGCCAGGAACCATGACTTGAACCGACACGTCAAGATCCACACCAACGTACGTAAGTTCTCCTGTGACAACTGCCAGAAACGGTTCTACCGTAAAGATCTGTGGAGGAGACACAGTCTGACTAAGAAATGTAACAACATAAAAGGATGTTGATGGGGGAAGGCCATTGATTGGCCTGGACTAAGTTATTTTTATATATTTTTGCATGTAAATAAAGTGTAGCATTTAGACTTGGACTGAATTTTAGTTTACTCTTATACTTCAATCTTATTCTATTATTGTATGTGTGGAAATAGTTAAGGGTAGGTGTATCATATTTTTAGATAATGCTTATAGTTTCTCTACAAAGTATCGACCAACTTTTTATAATTTCATTTGGCTTAAGTTTACGATGAAAATCAGAAAACCAATAAATTTGCACAGATTTCATATAAATTTAACGAACCTTTAGAAGCAATACCTAAAGCAACTATTCTGATCGAAAATACTAGACATCCTTAGGCTATATGCCTGTAACTAAAAATGCCAAGTAATAACAAACAAGACAGCCTTGATTGACTTTCAAGTCCCTGTCAGTCATTTAACTTATTTACCGCCATATAATAGGTCGAAAATATACATCTTAGTCCACTTTTAAATAATCGATTGGTGATAGTTAACAGAGATATAAAAGTTTGCAAATATCTCTCCAATCAACTGTAAAGCATTGATAGAAGTCTAAAGCTTTGATGCATATATTATTCATAGCTTATATAGTACCTATACGATGAAGCAAGGTTGTTTAGACGAATTCATCACCTACCTTAATTGAATTGGAACTTATATATACTAAAAAGTATAACTACGGGATATAAAGCTAAAGGAATGTAAAAATCTAAAGACTCCAAAATGGCAATAAGGGATATTAATTTTATTGTAAAAACTAAACCATATATGAAATGAAATGTAGACTTTACTATCTACTACCCTAACTTTGGCCATAATGTAAGATAAATAATAGTTGAAGTACGGATAACCTTCAAAAATTACAAACTGCTGAATAGAATTTTTGAGGTAGCTCCGTAGATTTAAACTGGTATATCTCTTATAACTATCCTTCCAATCCATTACCACTAACATATAGGTGTAATCTAATGGATACGTCAAAACTAGAAGTAGTAATTTGAAGATTACATCTAAAACTAAGTTGATTAGGGTCGATTTTAAAGTTCTCGTATATAATGGATATCTAGTCAACATTACATTTAAAAGTAGTTATAAAACTGTTTTAGTTGAGACTAGCAACTCTTTGGTGGTAACGATCTTATTGGTATATCCTACTATTCTATTTGAGGCTCCTCTAACTTGTTTACGCTGGTCAATTGATGTTAACTTTGGAGTTGAAGCAGTATACGTTCAATCGGAGTTAAAACCAGGGTTGATGTCGATAAGACTAGTGCTTCTACTAAAAGGTTCTGTTATACAGGCAGTAAGCATATATATTTCAATGTAAAAGGCATACCCGTAAAGCTAGTACTTCAATTTCCATTAATAAGATCTGCGTTATATGCTTTTAGGTAAAACGTTGGGTTTATATGAATACCAAACTTTGGTTGTCGGTGCTACATTTACCCCAGGTTAAAGCATTCGGCAAGTATTTATATCGGTAGTATTTTATATGAAGCTGTTCTCCAATTATTTGAAGATTCAAATACACTATTTTCAGAAATTAGATTCTTGTAGTAAAGTTTTGAGCAGCCAAAGATAGGAACTCTTGGCATAGGTTGCTTTCATTTGGTACTTGTAAATCGATTGGCAGTATAATTATATTGGATTTGAAAAAGGTATGCTTACCCAGTAAGCGCTTTAGTTCCGCTTGGATCCTTTGAAGTGATCAGCCGTTCAACCTGTTAAAGTATTTGAGTTATGAAGCTTTCTATGCCCTTGAAAATTTGATTATGAAAAGTGATGTATTAAAAATGGATTTCTATATAATTTTCGGATTCAAAGCAGGAATTAGGATCATGAGTAAGATCCCAGTTTTTGACGTTCGATAGCCTCCCTTTGATACATTCCCTAGGTAAGCTACCTGGGATTATAAACAAATGGTAAACTTATATGACTAAATAAATATCGATTTAGCATTACCATGTCTGTAATACACTGAAAAGCAGTGACTTATTAGTCTAAAGCTGTATATGATCTATATATTGCTTCTACAAGTAGCTCAAGTTGAAATGTATCCCAAAATAGATGCAAATCTCAAAAGATGAGATGTAATGGTGAAATTTTGAACTATACCATACAAATGAAAAGCTACTTAAATTAATAAAGGGTCAAATCTAAAGCTAACTTGAATTTCCTAACACTAGTTAGGAGTTCTTTGCCTCCCTTTTCTATCCTGCATCATCAAGAAGTGTTAATTTTGATAACTTAGAATAGGAAAGATGCAAAGTTTAGCAAGCCCTTTAGATAAAGCCACATCCATTCATCTTACAAATCAAATATATAAGGAAAAATGTATATTATCTGATATACTTATACTATAAAGTCTATGAAAGATATCATTGCAAATAAAATATAGGCATACCCAAATATAACTCTAAAAAATATGATTTACTAATAATTTAAACGAACCATACAACTATTTGGTCTTGGCCAGATATTTCAACGGGTTTTCAACTAGGGACCAGACGAAGAAAATCCAACTGACTAGGACTAGAGCAGTCATAAATAGGATGAGGAACTTGCGAGACCAAGTGTTTTCGAGGAGTTCTTCGGTTTCCTTGTTACAGGGGAGGTCGGGGTTGGCGTCCTTGATAGCTTGACGTTTCTGGACAGGGGCGTCGAACAAATTATGGATGCAGTATCGATTGTAGTAGAAGTAAACACCAGGACATCAGCATGGAGATACAACACAAAATGGTCAGCATCTTCATAACTTCTGAGTAACCTTGATTGGGGGTCAGATCTTGTAAATGTCCAAGGACTAAGTGGATGAGGGCGGCGCCTACTGAGATACCAACTTTGTGAGCACCGATACCAGTACCTACCATATCTTCAGGTAGCAATAGGGGAACGGAGGAGGTCAAAGAAACGGGTCCAATGGTCAAGGAGATGGAGAACAGAGTTAGGCCAGCGAATACTGAGACATCTGAGTAACCTAAAAGTACGATACCAACCAAGTTGGTGGCAGCTGACAGGAAGACAATGGCGGAGCGGTTACCAAACTTGTCAATGAAACCACCAATACCAGGGGACAGGAGGACAGGGACCAAAAGGGCGACTGACGAAGTCCAAGCGGCGTGTTCAACAGTGGAACCGGTCTTCTGTTTGACAAAGTCGAGGGCTGAACCTAAGAAGGGAGTCCATACACCAGCCAAGAAGAAGATAGTGTAAGGCATAACCCAGAATCCAGTGGGGAGGTACATGAGACGTTTAGGTGAGAAGGAGGCTTTGCGGGCTTTCTCACTGATTTGCTCGCCACCAGCTTTGTGTAAAACGAAGGCGTATATCAAAGTAGGCTACAAAACTAAGGAGACAGAAACCAACAGAGACCCACAATCCGTTACCAACGAACCCAGTATTTTGTGCGACTGTAGGAACGATACCTTGGGCAATGAATGCGTACAATCTGGAGGCACCGATTTGGAGACCGATGGCAGTACCCAGTACAGAACCTGAGAACCACTTACCTAAAATAGTCTCCTGAGCTACGACGATAACTCCCGAGCCGAATCCATGCAGGATACGTCCGAATATAAGCATACCTACTGATTTGATGTAGGTCGAACCGACAATGAAGAAGTTACCAGCTAGGATGAGGCCGGAAGAGATCAAAGCACCATAGGCAGTACCAAAACGATCCATGAACACACCACCTACCAAAGGCATGACGGTGTTGATGAGGTAGACGGCGGCTTGTGCAGCTCCATATTCGGTGTTGTTGATGCCTTCTTCCTTGAGTTGGGTTTTTAACGAGTTCAAGGCGTTGGTCGAGAAGTGAGAACCAGCTGAGAAGAAGATGGCGCAGAACAGAGCCAGCACTTTAAAGTACCACCTATGTTCTGACAACTTCTTACGCTGGGGTTTGGCCTGCTCGATGTCGTTGGATTCGGTACTATAGTCGTAACCAGGAGGCACTTTTTCTAACTCGGTCATAACTGAAATTAGTTTTGAAATAAACTTTGGATTCAAGTGTTGAGTGATACTGGAATGGAAACCATCGATTTATATATGAGACTTGAAGCTAAGAAAAAAGTTAGCCATTGATCTGATAGTTGATAGTTGAAAAAGTGCCTTCTGAGTTTATGTTGTAACTTCTTATTTTGAGATTTCCCTTGCAAACTCGTTCATGTATTTGTTCTAGTTCCGTACAACCGGTTTAATTACATTTATAGTGCTGACTTTCCGACCAATTAAAAGCCCATTAGAACTTAATTTGGGGTTAGGAATAGGTTGTAAGATCTGATTTTAAATGAAGAGAGTATAAAATTACATAATTTGGAAGCATCTAGTGGATTTCAATTTACTTGACTTGGTTAGATTAACTTAGGTTTTGATTTTTTAGATAAGGATAAATGGAGCTGTTTATTCCGACTCCACTCAAGTTCCCAATCAGTAGGCCCATCTTTCTAGTTGAAACTGATGAGACGAATCTATTAATATGGAACTTGAAAGTTCTTATAGGTCAAAGGTCTAATTAGGTAAGATTCGATAGGGAAACTCGCGTTATCAAGATGAAGGTCTGAAGGCTATAAGTTTGGATTTTACCAAAGTAGGTGCTGGTCAAGAGCTTAATTTAGGCAGGTTGGTATCCTTATATGCTCTACACTATTCGTAAAGCTTTAATTGGACTACTTTGGCAAATCAATTACCAATTGATGTAAATACCGGATTTCTCTGATTTGGGATAAGTTGTAAGTACCTAGGGAACCTTCAAGTACCTACCCCAATGAAGTAGTATATTTGATGGAACTGAACTGATCACGATGGAAGTAGATCCTACATCGGCTGGTAAAAGATGGTGCGACCGAGTTCGTCTTTATTGCTTACTCAAATTACTCAATTGAGGTTGTTTGGGACTTACAAATCGGTTGGAAGGGGTTTGTACTTTTATTTTTTCAAGGGTAGATGGATATCTGATAAATGCTTTTGAGTGTTGGTAAGGGAAAAGAAGGGAAGTGAAGTGAAAAGATAAAATTGAATCTAGGATATATCCCTATCAGATAGCTATAAATTGAATTATAGCTTTATTAGCTATATAAATAACTAGCCTGACCAAATCAAGAATTCTAAGATTTGTAAGTAACCTATTCCTAAATGGACTAATCAAACTTTTTTAGATACATTCCGATATATATCAGTATAGGTAGGGTTTGGAAATGATCTATTTAAACAAGGGCAGCGAAAACCCCAAAGTGGTTGTACGGGTAGATGGCTAAACTTCGCTGCAAGTGGAGGCTTGAGCATTTAGGTTAATGGAAAAGCGCCTTTATCAGATATTTTGGCTGGGTAATATATTGTTTATCCTTTCTTTTGAGTAGCTATCAAAACCTAGACTAAATTGCTGTGTCGAGCTCTAGTTCTTTGACTTCCATCTTACTCAATAGTAGATTTTTCACCTGCTGACTTGCCGAAAACTAGTAGATTGATAATATTCTTCAAAGTATATTCTATAGTTGGTTGATATAGAAGTTTCCAAAGTGAATAGTTGGCTGATTTTCTATCGAACATTCGAAAGATTGTATTAAATAGATAGTACGAATTAGAGATATAGGATCATACAATGTAAATATTCATATATCTATGGTAAATCTTACTATATTGCATGGCTCCAAACTTTTAGAGACATCTTAGGCTGCTGAAACTTTGAAAGGATGCTGTCTAGTAAGAGCCATTTCAAATGTATCTTATTGAGCTATTTTGCAATTTCACCAATGCTTTAATTGATTAAACAGTCTCAATTTAAATAATACACGATTGGTATTAGCTTACCTGTAAAAGTTTATAAGCTAACCCAACGATTTATTGCTTTGCCATGTATTTCTTGGTTAATACGGAAATTTAACTAAGAAAAATTTATCAAGTTGAGCTGTTACTATATTTTAGATAAGCACGCTAACTATTTAGGTTTGGTAATAGTGCTTTGTACATATTGTAGTCTACTCTTCCTCAAATCAACTGGTAGATTTTAAAACTTTAAGGTTTTCTACTCTGTTTAAAATGATAGTATATATCAATTTTGAGCTGATCATCAGTTTCCAAACTATTTGGTTATAGTTTTAGTTACGGACCTATTTTTGTTGGTATGGGATATATCAAGACTAGTGCTATTAATATTCATATAAGTATCAAGCCTATTTTAATCATGCTCTTTGCAAGTAATAGAATAGATAAAGGAACATATGTTTCTATGTTAGAACGCTTATTCACAAGGTTATACTTGATCTTATGGGATTTTTTGACCATACAGATGCTTTTCATCAAAAGATAGTAAAGTGAGTCAATTTCAGCCAAAAATAAATTTCGTACTGAAACTAGCTGATTTGTTATAAATTCCATCAAAACCTCAATCAATTTGAGAAACTTTTCACTAACTTTGGCAAACTTATAGTTTTCCAAAGTAGAATTAGTGAAGGCTACAAAATTTCTCGGAAACTATCGAGTGAAAGTTATAGCCAAGTTCAAAAATATGTGAGCTTTGAACTTTTAAATATGAAAGCATATGAAGTTTATTAAAGTTGATAGAAAGTCTCCCAAATCGATTGAAATTATGATGAAAATACCTATACAGGTTGAAAACTCTATATTTAGGAGGGATATGTTTAATACAGACTCTTTTCTTTACTCTATTGGTTGATAGTCTGAAGGTATTACAAATTTTCAAGGATTATTGAATGAGGTTATAGTTAACTGAAAAGACAAACTTAGTGACACCACTTTTTACCAGCTGATATAGGCTCTATTCCATCGTAGCCATCCTGCTTTCATCAAATATATCATTTAATTGATGGCTGTATTTGAAGGATTCATCACTAACGACAACTCTTTGCTCGAGTCAAAGTGGAAAAAATCCGATACTTATATCAGCTGGTCGTTTAATTTACATATTGATCTAAGCAAAGATTTATGGATAATATGGATCATATATAGATACACATTGCCCTGTATGGGTTAAGCTGCTGACCAGTACCAACTTTGGTAAAATCCAAATTTATAACCTTTAGACTTTCACCTTGGTAACACGTCAGCTTCTCATCGAATCTTATCAAACTGAACCTTTGATTTCTAACAATAATCTAGTTCCGAATTAATTGAATTCAACTCTCAAGCTCAATTAAAGGGATTATTCTACTTATTAGGAACTTTATCTGTAGTCGGAATAAAGAGCTTCATTTACCTTTATCAAAAACAAAGCTTAATTACTTTTAACTATTTCAAGTAAGCATAAATTTATTAGCTACTTTCAATCTCTAAAATTTGCACCCTCCAACTAAAATCCAATTTGGTAATTTGTTTCCAACCCCAAAATTTACTTTACTACACATATAGTTGGCCAAATTTAATTTCATTAGAAAGTAATTAAACCAGTTGTGCAAAACCAAAACTATCCAGGATCCATTTTAAGGTATATGCTCATTACGATTGTGCAACTGGACCTAGAAGCTACCCTTTCATTATCAACTATCAGATCAATTGCAAATGTTTGAAACTTGAAAACAGTATATAAATCGATGGTTTCCATTCCAATATCACTCAACACTTGAATCCAAAGTTTATTTCAAAACTAATTTCAATTATGACCGAGTTAGAAAAAGTGCCTCCTGGTTACGACTACAGTACCGAATCCAACGACATCGAGCAGGCCAAACCCCAGCGTAAGAAGTTGTCAGAACATAGGTGGTACTTTAAAGTGTTGGCTCTGTTCTGCGCCATCTTCTTCTCAGCTGGTTCCCATTTCTCAACCAACGCCTTGAACTCGTTAAAAACCCAACTCAAGGAAGAAGGCATCAACAACACCGAATATGGAGCTGCACAAGCCGCCGTCTACCTCATCAACACCGTCATGCCTTTGGTAGGTGGTGTGTTCATGGATCGTTTTGGTACTGCTTATGGTGCTTTGATCTCATCTACCGTTATTCTTGTAGGCAACTTCTTCATTGTTGGCTCAACTTACATCAAATCGGTAGGTATGCTTATATTCGGACGTATCCTGCATGGATTTGGTTCAGGAACTATTGTCGTGGCCCAGGAGACTATTTTAGGTAAGTGGTTCTCAGGCTCCATACTAGGTACCGCCATTGGTCTCCAAATTGGTGCCTCTAGGCTGTATGATTTTATCGCCCAAGGTATCGTCCCCACAATTGCTCAAAATACTGGGTTCGTTGGTAACGGATTGTGGGTCTCTGTTGGTTTCTGTCTCCTTAGTTTCGTAGCTACTTTGATTTACGCCTTCGTTTTGCGTAAGGCTGGTGGCGAAGCAAATCAGTGAGAGAGCTCGCAAAGCCTCCTTCTCACCTAAACGTCTCATGTACCTCCCCACTGGATTCTGGGTTCTACCTTACAATATCCTATTCTTAACTGGTGTTTGGACCCCATTTCTGGGCTCAGCTCTCGACTTTGTCAAGCAGAAGACTGGTTCCACTGTTGAAGTTGCAGCTTGGACTTCATCGGTTGCTTTGCTAGTTCCTGTCCTCCTGTCCCCTGGTATTGGTGGTTTCATTGACAAGTTCGGTAACCGCTCCGCCATTGTCTTCCTGTCAGCTGCCACCAACCTGGTCGGTATCGTACTTTTAGGTTACTCAGATGTCTCAGTATTCGCTGGCCTAACTCTGTTCTCCATCTCCTTGACTATTGGACCCGTTTCTTTGACCTCCTCCGTTCCCCTATTGCTACCTGAAGATATGGTAGGTACTGGTATCGGTGCTCACAAGGTAGGTCTCTCAGTAGGTGCTGCACTCTTCCATCTGGTTCTTGGACATTTACAAGATCTGACCCCCAATCAAGGTTACTCAGAAGTTATGAAGATGTTGACCATTTTGTGTTGTATCTCCATGCTGATGTCCGGTGTTTACTTCTACTACAATCGATACTGCATCCATAATTTGTTCGACGCCCCTGTCCAGAAACGTCAAGCTATCAAGGACGCCAACCCTGACCTCCCCTGTAACAAGGAAACCGAAAAACTCCTCGAAAAAACCTGGTCCCGTAGGCTCCTAGTTTGGTTCATGGCTGCCTTGGTCTTGATAAGTTGGATCTTTTTCACCTGGTCTCTCATCGAGGATCCATTGAAATACATAGCCGAGACCAAATAGGTGGATTGTGTTAAGTTATTAGTAAATCGTATTATTTAGAGTTCTATTTGAATTTACATGATATTTCATTACTTATAAATATATATTTTATAGGCCATATATAAGTACATACTATACAATATAGCTCATTTCTTATAGACTAAAGGAAATTGGGATTTGCTGATAGAGCTTGGAAATTTTTCAACTTTCCTTCTCCAAGTTTACGAAGCTATAGCTATCTGAAGATGCTGAATAGGAAAAAAGCCAAAACTCATCATCTCTACTGTTTAGTTAGTTTCATAGTGGTGAACATACTTTTGTTGAGATGTAGCTTATCAAAAGCTAGCTTATTAAAAACAATATAGTGGATAAGAGAGAAGTGTTTTCACATTACAGGATTTATTTATAAAGTTGTATTTGATCATATGTACTATATGGAGCTTTAGCGATGTGTACAGTTGGTATAAAGTCAAATTACATTTCTGTATCGTAAACCTGTCTAAACAAAGAGAACAGCGAAGTAAATTGAAACTAACAGAAACTTATATTTCCCATATAAGGAAAATAATCTCAAAGGTGGACAATTCAAATGGGTTCACCACAAATGTTGATTGGTCAACATGAGCTCTTTAGTCAATTGATTCAAAATCTATACACCATTTTAAAACATAAATTGGTTCCCAAACGATATAAATCAAGGTAACCAGTATAGCTAAGGAGATGAAAGCTCTAGTTGGTTTAGTAATTAAGTTTTGATAAAAGTAGCTAAGATCTGTAGTCAAATTTTGGGGTATGCTTCGAATAGGCTACCCACCACCTGGCCATCAAATTGAAGATGATTAATTGGGCTAAATTTTGATCGTGGTCTACTGACTCGATGGGTAGATATCTTGGTTTAGGCTAGCTGTGACTGCACCTGTACAGGTCAAAAATCCTATAATTGGAAAAAGCGTGTTTAGTTTAGACCCTTGCCTTTATTGTTCGATAATCTGATATTGTAAAATTTCTGGTTAATGAGTGAAACTGAAGCTGATCTGAAAAACAAACGTAGTGAAGCTACATTTTACCAGCTGGCTTAGATCTATCCCATCGTAGCTATCTTAGTTCCATCAAATATATTACTTTCATCGGTGGATTGCATTTGAAGGCTCTATTGTAAACGACAATTTCCTGTTCAAATCAAAATAGATCTCTAGTATTTACATCAATTGGTCGTTTAATTTCTATACTTATCCAAGATTTATGAATAGGATGGAGCATATAAAGGTTTCGAACTTGCCTAAATTAAGCTACTGACCAACACCAACTTTGGTAAAAATCAAATTTATATCCTTTAAACTTCCATCTTGATAGCATGATGGATTTCTATCAAATCTTTTCATTTGAACCTTTATCCGATAGGAGCCATATAGTTCCGTATTAGTAGGTCTATCTTATCAAGTTCAACTAAATAAATGTGTCTATTGATCGGGAACTTTAAGTATAGTCGGAATAAAAAATCCTATCTACATTTTTCTAGTAGGAAATTTAGTTTCTAACTTTTCAAGTGAAATCTATAGGCTGTCTCCACATTATGAAATTTTACACTCCTTCTAACTAAAACTGAATATGTAACTTGTTCTCAACCCCAAATTTAGCTTTTAGCAAACTTTTAATTGGCCAAATCAAATAACATTAGGAAGTAATTAAACTGATTGTGCGAAACTAAAACAAACCACAAATCCATTTTAAGGCAAATACTCATTATAGCTCTGCAGCTTAGACCCAGAAAGTACCCTTTCAATAATTAACTATCAACTATCAGATCAATTGCCAATTTTTACTCTTGGAAACTCGTATATAAAGCAACAGTACGTGCTCTACCACCACTCCACACTTGAACCAAAAGTTTTACTAAATTTCAGTTATGACCGAGTTAGAAAAAGTGCCCCCTGGTTACGACTACAGTACCGAATCCAACGACATCAAGCAAGCCAAACCCCAGCGTAAGAAGCTGTCAGAACATAGGTGGTACTTTAAAGTGTTGGCTCTGTTCTGCGCCATCTTCTTCTCAGCTGGTTCTCACTTCTCGACCAACGCCTTGAACTCGTTAAAAACCCAACTCAAGGAAGAAGGCATCAACAACACCGAATATGGAGCTGCACAAGCCGCCGTCTACCTCATCAACACCGTCATGCCTTTGGTAGGTGGTGTGTTCATGGATCGTTTTGGTACTGCCTATGGTGCTTTGATCTCTTCCACTTTCATTCTTGTAGGCAACTTCTTCATTGTCGGCTCAACCTACATCAAATCAGTAGGTATGCTTATATTCGGACGTATTCTACATGGATTTGGTTCAGGTACTATTGTCGTAGCTCAGGAGACTATTTTAGGTAAATGGTTCTCAGGTTCTGTACTAGCTTCCGCCATCGGTCTCCAAATCGGTGCCTCCAGATTGTACGCCTTCATTGCCCAAGGTATCGTTCCTACAGTCGCACAAAATACTGGGTTTGTTGGTAATGGATTATGGGTTGCCGTTGGTTTCTGTCTCCTTAGTTTCGTAGCTACTTTGATATACGCCTTCGTTTTACACAAAGCTGGTGGCGAACAAATCAGTGAGAGAGCTCGCAAAGCCTCTTTCTCACCTAAACGTCTCATGTACCTCCCCACCGGGTTCTGGGTTATGCCTTACAATATCCTATTCTTAACTGGTGTTTGGACTCCCTTCTTAGGCTCAGCTCTTGATTTTATTAAGCAGAAGACCGGCTCCACTGTTGAACACGCCGCTTGGACTTCGTCAGTCGCCCTTTTGGTCCCTGTCCTCCTGTCCCCTGGTATTGGTGGTTTCATTGACAAGTTCGGTAACCGCTCCGCCATTGTCTTCCTGTCAGCTGCCACCAACTTGGTTGGTATCGTACTTTTAGGTTACTCAGATGTCTCAGTATTCGCTGGCCTAACTCTGTTCTCCATCTCCATGACTATTGGACCCGTCTCTTTAACTTCTTCCGTTCCCTTATTGCTACCTGAAGATATGGTAGGTACTGGTATCGGTGCTCACAAAGTTGGTATCTCGGTAGGTGCCGCACTCTTCCATCTGGTCCTTGGGCACTTACAAGACCTGACTCCTAATCAAGGTTATTCAGAGGTCATGAAGATGATGACTGTTCTATGCTGCATCTCTATCTTCATGTCTGGTATTTACTTCTACTACAACCGATACCATATCCACAACTTATTCGACGCCCCCGTTCAGAAACGTCAAGCTATCAAGGACGCCAACCCTGACCTCCCTTGCAACAAGGAAGCCGAAGAACTCTACGGTAACTCTTGGTCCCGTAGGTTCCTAGTCTGGCTCATGGTTGTCTTGGTTTTGATAAGTTGGATCTTCTTCACTTGGTCCCTAGTTGAGAACCCATTGAAGTACTTGGCCAAAACCAAATAGTTGGATGGTTTGTTTAAGTTATTAGTAAATTGTATTTTATATATTTTATTTGAGTTTGTCTTTAGATCCATTTAGTTTAAAATTTTGTAACAACGTTTGTTAAAGATTCATATACACTACTAATCATTGATTTTCTGTTGGTTATTTATGATTTAAATGTAATTAGTCTGTCTATAGGACTTGATAAGTCTTCAACTTTCAAATCCAAGTTAGCGAAAACACTACTTGAAGTTGCAAGGAAAGGAGCTCAAAACCCAATTTAGTTGGAAACTTAGTTGCTTTAAACCCTTTACTAGAATAGGTAGTGTATTTGTGTGGTAGCCTTCAAATCTAATTTAGAAAGAGCTTTTTGGACAATTTAAAGTACAATTACTAGATTCGGAGTTAGGTTGGTAGTAATATATATGTTTAAACTTCAAACCCAGCAGCTGTCGATCTTAAGAACACTAGCTATGTGGACCAGAGCTATAGGCCTATGTAGTGAATTTTTCTGCCCATTTGTAAAGTAACTTGCCCTGCTAAATCAGCAGTAGGGTTTTAAAAATGGATTCTAGGAAGTGACATTTCAAGTGATATTTATAAGAATGTTTGCAATTCCAACTATACCTTGACTTCTTAAAGCGGCATATAGACTAAGGAATAAGTGATTAGATACCTGAACTTATGAGAAATGCCATAGACTTTTAAAATAATTTACTTTAATAAGCATATTTATTTTCTTTATAAAAAAGCTACTAGGATGAACCATATTAATTTTAAGCTGATATCTTACTTTAGATAGACTCAAATTTTTATGTTTGGTAGGAGTAAATGCACTTTTTATAATGTAGGTTTGCTCAAGTTGGAGGCAGATGTTAGAGCTCCTGGGATATTACTCGGTCTATAACTTTAGTATATACCAGTTTTGGATTAGTTGTCAACTTTCAAGCTGCTATATTCGTAGTGATGAATCTACTTTTGATTAGTTAGATTATATTGGTTGACTTTTATGTTACTTGTGTTTTGTCAAATTTATTAATGGACTAACAATGATTCATTAATAAATTCGACAGGCAGCACAAATAACATAAAAAACAATCATTAAAACTAGTGCTATTGATATTTACATATACTCAGTTTATTTCAAAAATACTTATAAGTAACTTAGTATATAGAGGAGCATTTATATTCACATCAGAACGTTTACTTCAAAGTTATATTTGAATGTATGTAATATAAGGGTTATTAGTGACATGGATTGTTGCTATACTATCAAGATGCATGCTTTCATTATAAGCTTGTTTAAAGAAAGAAGCCAATTAAAGATAAGCAACGGATTACATATAGAACACCTATATAAGCTTATATTTCACCTAGAATGGAAATAATCCTAGTTAGTCAATCTGAACTCTTAAATCGATTGACCCACAACCCATACTGCTACTCTCAAATTATGAATATGTGCTTCAAATAGTATAGATCGAAATGGTTGGTCTTTCTAAAGTGGTGGAAGGAATCGCATAGGAGCTTTAACTTGGCTTGGATCGTCAACTAGGTTAAATTTCGAAAAGAAACTATCAACCTGAAAAATAGGGACCTCGGCTTAGGTTGATTATGATTGCACCTGGTATATAAGAGCGAAATTTAGGGTTATCATCGGTGTCAACATTAAATGAAATATGTTTTATTTATTCCATTTAGTTTACCTGAAGAAATTCTGAACAATTTAGAAATGAAGTATAGGTCGATGTTGATACCAGCTTATTTGAGTGAGTAGACAGCTTGGTGCATATCAATCAAAAAATACATGTTCATTTACATGTTGAATAAAATTGATATATATTTATGCTAGCAACATGAATTAGTAGGTACATTAGTCTAGGTTGGTTAGGGTTGCTTCCGTAAAATTTAAGTTCACTAACTAAATTTCGATAAGTATTATAGCTCAAAAGTAAGCTTGAAAGTCACCATATCTTCATTTGTCAGCCCAAGCTTCAGCCGAAATAAATCGCTAACTAGTAAACTATTTTTCGTTGTACCCTACTACTGGCTAGAAACCCATTTATATCTCTATCACATAGCCTCAGTGTATGGTCTAGAATCCAAAGCTGCAGGTTGATCAAAGTTTGATCGATATCTATTCATCATAAATTGCATCCAAATTAAACTAAAAACTATAAAGGCTATATCAAACTCCATTTCACTTGTATACTTAATTTTTAACCATTATATATATATAAATCTTCTATAGGCTAAGCTTAAAGTTACTCACAGTTTGGAACCTGATTGTTGATGGATACCTTAACCATTTAAAACTTATAATTGAGATTTGATTGGTTAAGTTGAATGGGCCACCATATATCATAAACAAAAGCCTTTTAGACACTACTTTGATCAATGTATTCAAGGGTATGAAACCTATCGGATGTAGATCCTTCGTTACCAACAGTTTAAGTCAGGTATCCTGAGGTATTTTGTCATTCTATCCATCCCTCCAATTCCAGCCAATTAAACAAATTAAAATTCTTTATTAAAATTGTCATTTTACCCACCTATTAGAAGCTCGTTAGATCTAATAGAATGGGGTTTTAGTCCTGACAAACTTCTAATAAAGGGTCGTTATACGATAGTTTATCAATACGATTCGGTAGTAGGGTTTACTACTCTTCCTCTAAAGAGGAGTCCTGCAACATGGTTGTCAAGCTGGAAACAAAATAGGAAAATTAACTATTATTTAAGAATAGCAAACTTAGTTTTGGTAGAAAATTAATCTTTATCCAAACTTATATCCTTTTACAAAGTTTGGCTTGATTCATACTAAAATTAGCTTTGCATGCACTATTCCAAGCTAAATGTTACAAAACATCCATTCGATAGGCTTCCTATACGACATCATTTATTGAACAATTTTCAACCTAGTGTGACCATTTTAATATGAAATTGACCCCACCTAGATTGTCTATCGAACCAGGTTTTATACCAGGACGGCGAATTAGGTCACATAAAGCACCTCAACATAACTCGAAAGCAGCCAAAGTTGCATAGGAAATTTGCCTACTACGTAAAAGTTGAAATTCTAGGGTAATTTTGACGTCCAACTATATAGTTTTTATTTTGGAGGTTGTGAATGCTAGCAATTATGACTTCATGATTTGAATCAAAGTAGGTTTGAAAGAACTGAGACTATCAACCTAAAACTTATTGAAAAAGTATAAATATAGTTAGACCCAACTTGACAACAGCATCTTTCGAAGTCTACAAAGGAAACAACAGATACTTAACGCGATGGCATTATCGGTAAAATTTACTAGGTTTATCAACCTACTCTGCTTCATCTTGATTATAGTTGTAAACGCGCTCGGTTACTGGTTACCTTTGGGTAACACTACCATCCAGACCGATAACAGCATAAGATTTGTCCTACAACCTTTAGCCCCCATCTATGCAGTTTGGGCTGTCATCTACCTATTCATGTTCTTTTTCATCATCTACCAACTTTTCCCTTCAACTTATACCTATCGTTACATCAATGCTGGCATCACTCCTTACTACTGGTTAAATACAATCGGAAATGTTGGCTGGATTTTTGTCCGCGCTTACGTGCAAGATCCTCAGTGGCCCCGTCTCGTCTTCACCTACCTACTGCTACTCACAAACTTGTTCATGTACTTTGCCGTTACTTCTATATGCCACAAAGATATTGCTAGGAATGATGGTTCGAATGACCACTACTTTCTCAACTTGGTATTCGGTAGGTTCTGGTTATCGGTCTACACAGCTTGGATTGTAGTCGTTACCTTCATAGATTCGTTTGCTGTATTTGAAACGCCTTCTGGGATTGGGTATAGGAACGGTGCCATCGCTTTAGGTGCTCTAGGCCTGTACGTTTTAGTCGTTATCAGTATGAATAGAGATGTCCCCTACGGTTTAACTATAGTGTGGTGCTGTATCTGGATCGCCTTGGAGACAGTCTACTACTCCGACAGTACTGATCAGCTGAGTGAGACCTGGCCCCAATTCATTTCGGCCGTCGTAGTAGGTGCCGTTATATTGTTGGCTACTGGTATAATTTTCATTGTAAATATCTTCTTCGTACTGGCTCGTTCAGTTCGTCACCGAAATAAGCAGCCAGAGACTTCTACTGCCGATCTCAGAGTCTAATTTATTCGAGCTACCTCTCTATATATAAGCCATCATTACTAATGTATTAAACTATCTATTTCTTATTGATGCGTACTATATAATTAAATAATGAATTGGTTTTATTTATAAAAGAGATCGGTCACAATTAACTATTTGACATACAATTATCCAAATACAATTTTAATATAACTCCAGATCTTAATGATTATAGGCTTACAGATGCTATGAGGATATTTTATCTGTTACATGTCAACTTGGAATTTAAAAGGCAGTGTCCGCCTGTTAATCCTGATAGTATTACTATTGATAATTAATAGTATAGTACATATCTTTATATTATATATACAGCTTCAAAAGAAAAAGTAAAATCAACTTACTGGTGGCCTATTTATATATTTCAATAACTAGCTTATATTAATATGCTATATTTGAGATAGCTCAGTACTTAATTCCTAAGCCTTGGCATTTAACTTCTAATGCAAATACCAACATAAACAAACTTTCTGAGTTTAAAATAATAGGTTCCCGTCTAACATAGACCATCTTATATATCGCCCAAGCGTTTTAGTTGGACTACAGCTTAAAATTTGGTTGAAAGTTTCACCTTTCAGTGATATGCAATTGCAATATTTTCCAAAATGCCGTAAATTAAAATTTTCATTGAAGCTATTTCAATAAACCAACTTTTTGAAGCTATTAGGTATTCCAATTTGAATCGCTCGTTCTAAGCTTCCATCTCATACTAATCTTTCTTTGGTTTATAGTCTAGTACTATAAAAGTATATAAAGCCTTATGCTCTTGGTGACAAGTTTTGAAATTGAGGAATGAAAAATGATACTTTATGTCGCTCACCTTGAACCTTTAGAAGGGAAGCATCAACTTGGATTGTAAATAAAGATAGTAAAAACTTAAAGATAGACATACATATATATGTATTTTGTTTAAATGACGGTATATAAGTAAGTAGTATTGAGTCCGATGTTAAATATTCTACCTAACTTGGGTCTAGTTACAGATTCAAATTGAAGATACAATCACAATCCTCAACTGCAGCACACTAGCTGCCATAGAAATTGAAATACTTTACCTCATTACTACATCAGTTATCAGTGGTGTTGTATCAGGAAATTTGATTCCGCTACAATATACGCTGGAAAGTTGTATTTTCTATTTAATTAGTGTTGAAAAGAGTCCCCGTTCACCTTGTTTAGCTCCTTACAGGTGTTTGAATTGAATTTCTGATTCCCGTCCGTTTTAACTAGGGTGTCTCTGTTGGATATAATGTCGATACGACCAGAATCTCTACCACTGATCGATCGAACTACACTAATTCTATTGTCGGTAGAACAAATATTTTAATTAAAACCAATGGAATAATAAAGTATATACAATGTCGGCTATAATGGATCGCTTCATCTTGCTTTCAAAAGTTTTGAGTATATAAGGCTGGATGGTAGCGACGGTTTAAACAAGTAATTGTAACAGGTAGCTGTACAAGGTATTTGCAGCTATATAAGCAGTAAATAAAGGTAATTTAAGTTTTGGGTTGAATTTATACGCACTTAAATGGCTGCCAAGCTAAGTTGTCAAGGTAGATAACGACGAGTTGTTAGAAGTATAGTTTACAAGCTTGGACCGCGGCTGTCGGTTTAAAATAGGGCCTTTGATGTTAAATTAGTCTAATTTAAAATTCTGTTATCCAAAAACTTGGGATCTATTGGATGGAAGCAGTAAGCTTAATTTAGTTGAAGGCAGATGTTGACGGAGTTTGCTATTTTAAAATCTATGGACCAGGTATCATTTTTTATTGGAAGTTGGTGGATTTCTGTTGTAGGACTGGGTATCCTACTCTTCAATTTACCGCCATTGAAACTTTAGAGTTGATGAACTTACATGAAGTGGTATCATTAATGAGCCAATCTTTGTAAGCATGCTTAAATTCAAACCGGGTCTTATTTTTAGTAGTAAAGATGATGGTGCAAATCAGGTTTACTTTAAAGAGCCTGGGTAAGCTTTTTTGACTAACTTGGAAGTAACCAGCTATAATCAATAGCAAATGTTTTCTAGTGCAGAAAGGTAAATACAAGCAGTTGAACGTTCAACTATTGAACATCCAAGTTGAGGAAAAGCTGAATTAACTTCCAAAGTCGTTACAAAATTCCCACATTATCATCGTTATTACTAAGCTGCTATGCCAAAAACCAGTAAAATCGCTATTTCGTGCCCTTTAGGCTGCATGTGTGAATATATAGTAAAGTTAAAAGTACTTGCTATATAAACTTAATGGATATTCTTTGAATCATTGAAAAATCAAAAATGTCGGTATCCCAAGCAAGCAGTTCCCTTACACCCACCTCAACCTCTATCACAGCACCAACAACTCCAACCGACTATTGCAACTACTCCTGCCAAGGGAACCAGTACTGTAGCAAATTATGTACTTTGATCCAACCCTTTACTTTGACTAACATCAATCCTATCAACCAATGTATCAAGTCGACTTGTAACTCCAGTGCTGACGAAGTATGTACCTCACAATGCGTCTATCAACAAGTTGGGTTAAATACCACCGACGTCGCCAAACTGACTGGGTTCAAGAAAATAAGTGACCTATGTACTAATGGCTTGAAAACTAACAACACCCAATGCTTTTTTGAGAATGGCAAGTTCCCCTGCTACAAGGTAGATGACGGTGGTGATTTAAGAGTTAAAGCGGAATGTGCCAACTGTGACCTTACTAAATTTCAGATGGATACCTTGAGCTGCCAAGCCAAAAATGTCAATTTAACTTTGGATACAGTGGTGGCAGGAGTGCAGTGCCAACAGAGTCAGTGCCTCAAAGTGGAAGATCTCAAGAGTTTGTTACAATGTGGTTTAGATTGTTCTAATCCCGATTATTTAAAGTCTCTTAATGGGAAAAATAGTTCAACAAGTGGTACTAGTTCCAAGAGTAGTAGTGGTAATGCTGATAAGTTGAATGGAGTTGTCAAACTTAGTGTGATGGTTACCTTCCTTATGGGAATCAGTGGTTTCTTATATTTGTAAATAACAATAAAATTTTAGAGCGCACTTTAAATTTATTTAAACAACTAGATTGTAAACCTCATCGTCGTAGACTCCATTACCGGGGATATTATAACGGTGGAAGATGCCTATGTTGTCGATCTTCTCCTTATCCTCCTTAGCCAAGTCGACGAACTGCAAATTCAACTTAATTCTCTCTTCATTAGTAGACTTGGGGATAACCGAGGTGTTCCTACTTAAAGCCCAACTCAATAAAACCTGTGACACTTCACATCCGTATTTAGTCGCCAAATCTTTAATCAGTTGGTTATCACGTAACTTGGGTTGAAAGTTGGAACCTAGTGGAGAGTAGGCGGTTACGTGGATGTTTTTGGAGGCGCAGTACTGTAAAAGTTGGTTTTGTTGGAGGTAGGGGTGTAACTCTACTTGGTTGACTTGAGGTTGAACGGTACATCCACTTAAAATAAGATCTAAATCTTGGATGCGGAAGTTGGATACCCCTAAACTTTTAACTTTATGTTGGGCTACTAGGGGTTCTAAGACCTTCCAAGTGTCAAGTAAGTTGTAGCCATCTTCTACTTCTGGCTTGCCTTCAGAGTCTAAAGGGTATCGGTCGATGGTACCGTCCGGTTTGGTCGATAACTTTTGACCAAAGGGCCAGTGTATCAAATACAAGTCCAAGTACTCCAAGCCCAAGTCGGCCAACGATTTGTTGAAAGCTTCCAGTGCACGGGCTGGGTTGTGGTAGTTGTTCCACAATTTGGAGGTAATGAACAGGTCCTTACGCTGCAAGTTGTTTTCGACTAGGGCTTCCTGAATAGCTTTGCCTACTTCGACTTCATTCTGGTAGATGAAGGCGCAATCGATGTGTCGGTAACCATTTTTGATAGCTAGCTTGACGGCGTTACCTACTTCGTTGGGAGGGGCTTGCCAGGTACCTAGACCTACAGTTGGCATTAAGTTGCCGTCATTTAAAGTTGTATGTTGGAGGTACACCATCTCGCTTTGTAAAAGGTTTGGATTTCTTGTAGACTAAAGAGTTTGGAATGTTTAGCAAAAATCTTGTCTTTATACTTTTGAGGTATGTATCGCATTTTTCTAAATTAGAATGCTTAGCTAATGAGTCTAATCTATAAAAAGGTTGGTGGAATTGTTCAATGGACTTGGATAAATTAGATCATTTTCTAGCACCTGGTTTAATGGTTTTGAAATTGAAGTTATAAAGTTGATGGGACTTCAATATAATCAAAAAGATTCATGAAGCAGGTGGTATAAAGACCAAAAGTTGCATTCAGTTTGCTGGGATATCAGTACTGAGGAAACTAGAGTAATGACAAGAAGTCTATTAGAGTGAAGTACAGCCAATACTATGATTTGAATGTATTTGTAAGTTAGATTTAGTCTATCACTGCCTACGGAAGTAAATTTCATAGGAATAGGCTTTGTTATAGGTTTCCAGGAGTATATTCTAACAAGCAATGTTAGCCAGCTAGCAGTACATTAAAATTTATTAAAGTAAAGGTTATAGCATCTGTATAATTTGAGTATTACTTCAGTTAGATTGTCTTATGAAGAGCATATTGTAACGAAGCCTCAGACGGCTTCTCTAGAGAATCAGCTTGATAATCCTCCTAGCTGTGTGAATTCTAGTTCTAATACTGTTTCAACCTTGCAATATATTAGGTTTCAGTTGCTTAATAATTAATCGTAAAAAGGCGGAGTCTCCGCTTGAACTGAATAGCAATTATCGTATTAGGCCATGACATGTCACAAATGGAGTATCCTGGTCCACTTTCAAAGCGTGATGGATACAAATCATCTGCCTAATGAAGTACTGATCATCGGTATCTCCATCATCCCGTCGTTCTCATCTCCTGCCCCTATATAAATCCTTCTGACTTGTGTGACTTTTCGACAAGTGATTATTTCATAATAAATATTTCAATTTCCCTTTGCTATTACAGAATCAAGGTAATTGAAGAAAATCCAAAAACTTTTGAAGAAAGTCATAAATGAAATGAATAATGACGTAATATTATTTCCTTTTTTGTCAAACGTTCAAAATCTTTGAAGATTATTCATAAATGAAGTGAAGAAAGTTCAAAAATTGTCTTCATGTTAAGAAAAAGAAGGTTATAAAGAAATATATACTTTCAAGTCTAAGCTTATACATGAAGAAAGTTATTAGAAGTGTTAACGCAGTTTTACTTAAAATGACAGCATATTTATCAGATTATGGTGTAACTTAATTCAATTTTACCTTGGATGATTATAAAACCTCAAGTACGTACACTTCATTAGTTAAATTTCGAACCTTTCAAAATAGCTATATTTATTGACAAATTTACTTTATATAATTATTTGGAATGGCTTATGTATTGTTTTAACATTCTTTAATTACGTTCAAAGTAGATCTATTCAACTTAATACTTTGTATATTAGATTCAATTATACGTTTTCGGAGTCTTACTTCAAACCCAAAGTAAAGTTTAAATAGCACACTACTATATATGATAACCATCTAATAAATAAATTTATTATAGTTAAAGTCAAGAGTTTAAAATATATAAACTTAGGCACGTATTCAGTTATCAAGTTTAGTCAATAAGCGTTTCCTTTCACTAACTTGTCACTTTAAAACTCTTCACCCTCTTCATCTTCATTATAATTGCCATTACCTTCGCTCTCTTCATTCTGGTTACTATTACCTTCGATCGCTCCATTTCGACCTTGCTTGTTTTTAACCTTGATAGTTCTAGCTGCTTCAAACTTTGGGGCAAATCCAGCCGGAATTTTGGTTTCGTCTAGCAGAGTGATGTCTGGCTTGAGTAGATTACCAGTAAAGTGGGCTAACGCAAGACAGTTTGTATAAAAATTAGCTGTATGTTCGAAGTATCCTTTACAATGCAGTGTTGAACCCACCTCACCTTCAGATTCCTGTATGAATACTTCCAAGTCAGCATTCGTAAAATCAGTATTGGTAGTTTCCAACTGTTTGTCTGATAATAAAATAGCCTTGCCACCTAAATAAGATCGCTTTGAACTTACAAGTTGTTTTAGCGCATTAAAGTATAGTTCAATGGGATTTAGGAAAGGTGAATATCGTGGAAGGGTTAATAGTTTTGAACCCATATTGATTAGCTTTTGTCTAATAGTAGGGTCATCATCAATTCCATGGATACTAGCGTTATCAAAAATATAACATACAGTAGGTCAGTTGATATGACCAATTAAGCGTAAAAGAAACTCCTTGAAGATCTGCTTAGTTGTACTAGCCATTGTCTTCTTCCTATACTTTTCTGAATATACAAGCCCATCCTCTGAAATCGCAGCTATATAGTTGATGCTATCCTTGTTGGGCAGTGATGAAATTGCTACTCGTTCTTCAGTTCGTCCATGAGCATATTTCTTAAAGGTTGTCCTACTGAAGCTTGCTTCATCGATAAAAAGCTTCTTATAGATACTGTAGTGGTTGATTTGACTTATGTAAGTTTTTTGATCCATAATGACATCTTCACCATTCCATCTTTTTGAGACCATGCATGCTTTCTTGAACATAATATGCGTTTTTAAATATATGTTGCAAAGAGTGGTTCGACTGATATTGACTCCATAACTTTCTAACTCGGCTAGTGCATCGCAATTCCTACGTGTTGGATTTTCTCAAATAATATCAAAGATCAGTAGGTATGTATTATTATCAACTATAGATTTCCGGCCAACTTTTGCAGTTAAAGTTTTTTTGGATACATCTTGTTCTTGAGCGTTGTCCATTTTTTTGTGGCGTCGATATTTCATAGTGGCAATCGATTTATAATTGATACCAGTTGACTTGTAGCACTCTTTCATTGTAGGTTTGTCATCATCAATCCTTTGGAGCATCTCTTCCTTAGCCTCAGGACTGAGTTTAACCTTCTTTTTGTTCTGTTGCTGATTGTCACGTTTATTCAGTTCTGCTCTAATTTTCTCACGTTTGGCGATGTTTAGAAATTTTATAAGCTTTTTAGCTATCTTTGTAATCTAAGAAGGCATTTTCAAGCTCGACACTTGAGTTGCAAAGCTCTCTAAATGTTTTTTCTCTAAAGACAGTCTTGCGGATCATATTTAAAGCTTTGAGTTCAGCAATAGAAAATGGGTTTGTTTGGAGTATGTTTTCTTCAGTCTGAACTCCTTCATCTTAATATTCTAAAACAACTATGTTAATACATCTTTGATTTATTTAAAAAGCTACCTCCACTATATAGTATATGAGTAGAGTTATTTTCTAAAGCTGTATTTTGGATATTATCGTTATGTTCAAGCTGTGCTTCAAAATTTTGGTAGCCTATAAGAATATATTAGTATAGTCTTATATTTATATAGCACTACCTCTACCTCTTGAACTTTGAGTAGGATGGATTATTAACTTTATTTTGGATATTATTGCTGTATTCAGGTTGTACTTTGTTATCTTGACAGCCTATAATAAACATGTTACTATAATTTAAACTTATATCGCATTACGTTTACTATTTGAATCTTGAATAGAGCGGACTACTATAGCCTTATTTTGTATATGCTTATTTTTGTTGTACTTGGGTTGATTTTTCATACTGATAGTAAGATAAAAAGAATTTAAAAATTTTAGATGTTTTTAAGTGTAGATATATATTTTTTAAAGTCATAATTACATTTGCCTTTGTATACTAAGTAACTTTAGTAGATTGGTTTTGTCATCATCATCATAAACTTTCAATTTGAAGACAGTTTTTGAACCTTCTTCATTTCATTCGTGGATTTTCTTCAAAGATTTTGGAATTTTGTCATCTTAAAAAGGAAATTACTTCATCTTCATTTTATTTATGACTTTCTTCAAAAGTTTTTGGATTTTCTTCAATTAACTTGATTTTGTAATATAATCACTGCACGTCGTTAGAACCGACTTCCTGTAACCGTTGAATTAGCCATGAGTCGAACCAGAACATTTCCAACTTAGAGCAGCCTAAAGTTGATATACAGAATAGCGTTGGATCAAGGATAGCTTAGGATTCACAGAATAGCATTAGATTAGAATCGCTCAGAATTAGGATTAGAGCTGATTAGACGGGATTAAGTACTAGAACCCAATGGATATTACCGCCCTCCTTGGCCTCATCACGACTGTAGCCTCGTTTGTCTTCATGAACTGACTTTGGGTTCAGATTGCAACTAAAGTACCAGCTGTCAAAGCAATGGCGCTGAGCTTCTTTAGTTTCATTGGTGTGATCACCACTACGTTGGCTTGCCTTAAGCCTAGCCCAGCATTCCTAGAGAGACTTCCCCACATATATATTCAATTAACTTCAAATATATACCTTTAAATTTATTATTATTAGCATTTTTTAAGTATATTTTTACTATCAACGTTGTATTTTTATATTATTTAAAAGCCATTATATAAAGTATTCCCAATTAAGCTTTATTTTCATAGTGCTTGTAGCAGGAAGTAATATTCAAAGTGTTGGGTTGATTGCACAGCAAGGCATTCCCAGTTGGTCTGAAACACCTCCAGTAGTTGTCGAACCCATTAGAAGCCCCTATCGTCACCCAACATTGAGGAGCCCTCCTGTTGTCAGCTTGGTATACCAGGAACTTTTTCGTCTTGCATTTTTCGGTAGCATTTGGGCATTTTATCTTCAAGTCGTTGTGTGTGTTCACAGCTAAACTGAGATCAACCTTCTGCTCGGGATCGTTAACCTCGTTGACTATGGCTTCTAATTGATCGATTATTTGGGATGCTGTCTCCGGTTTTGGTTGCTGTTGGAAAGGAAGAGTTGAGTGGTTAGGATGTTTCTTTTGGTGTGTTGAAGTGGATTGTAAGGATAAGAGTAAAGTTAAAGGTAAAAGCAGTTTGAGATAGAACATACTTGGTATGAAGGTGTCAATAGATGGATAGTTTTTTAAGATTATAGGGGATGATATTCATCCTTTTATATATATTTATTTTGGATCATCAAAGGTGATTTGGAACTTCCGTTTCAGTTTAATAGTTCGATAGATAAGTTGATTATGCAGATTAGTGGGATAAAGTAGTACATATTGTATCAGTTTAACAGCTTAAATTTAAATAGTAAATTAGCACTTGAACTCTTTTAAAAGTGGCTTTAGTAAGCCATTTGGCTGTAGTTAGAAATAAAGGTGAAATTTTTGGTAAATCCAAAGTGATATGTTACTATATTTGTATTTTTAGGTTTGTATATAGTTTTTAGAACTATTAATACGCTTTTTTCACTAGATATGTGATATTTTCAATAGCATTTCTTTGTTGAGGTAACGATATCGGCTAAGCTTTACCTTTAATATATTTCAGTAAAGTTTAAAAGATTGCTAATAGCTATCTCAATGGACAGCTACAAATTCTAACTCGAGTATATATAGGTTTAGTTAATAGATATACAACTTTTTCACCTATTTTTTAGTCTAATACTTGAATCCTGTCTTCTGCAATTGCTAAGCTGCATTTCTTTGTTCAAACCTGTGTTTCTAGCTTAGTAAACTACGCAGTGGTAATTTAGACAGAGCCATAATGGATAAATTGGTCTCAAATCCTACGTTAAATTACATAAATCTATAACCTCCAAACCGCTTGAGAGAGTAAGACAAAATACTAAATTACGTAATATCCAATCAAAGTGCTTGAAATCTAATTTCTCAGTAGATGCAAGCAAGATAAGTAAAAAAACTGCTTTGAATCCCAATGTTTTTTATACAAGGAGGTTGATTGAGTTCCAGCAAACAATATCCTACTCATCTAAACGCTAAACGATCTAAACGCAGTATGACATCTAAGTTTAGGTTCCCAGCATCCTCGGCACCATTGCGCGTGATCAATGGTGTCCAGTTTGGTATTCTTTCACCGGAAGAGATCGTAATAAAACATTCTAATTGATGTACTAACAAATAATCAGAAAGAGATGTCGGTGGCAAACATTACGTTTGCTGACACTATGGACGAAACCGGTTCCCGTCCCAAGCGGGGTGGTTTGCTAGATCCACGTATGGGTACCATCGACCGGAACTTCAAATGCGAATCCTGTGGGGAAGGCATGTCCGACTGTCCTGGGCATTTCGGTCACATTGAACTGTACCGTCCAGTGTTCCATCCTGGTTTTATAGTAAGAGTCAAGAAGATCTTGGAGTGTATCTGCTACTACTGCTCCCGCCTCAAAGCCGACCCCACCAACCCCAAATTTAGGCGTGCACTTCAAATTAGAGATTCCAAGAGGCGTTTCAAGGCAATTTGGGAGGTCTGCAAAGCCAAGACCAGATGTGATCCACCCAACACCGACGCCAACAAGAACGACATTGGAATTTCAACTGCTGACAGCGACGATGAAGAATTCATTACTTTACGAGATGGTTGTGGGCACCAGCAACCAACTTTTACCAAAGAGTCTTTACGTTTGTATGTAACTTTAAAAACTTCAGGAGATGATGGCGGCGATGGAGGTAAAAATATTTTGACCCCCAGAGCTGTACTCGATAGGCTCAAGAGAATTAACAATGAAGACCTTATCATGATGGGACTTTCGCCTCAGTACGCTAGACCTGAGTGGATGTTGTTGGTTAATTTACCTGTTCCACCTCCCCCAGTAAGACCTAGTATCACTGTTGAGGGAAATAGCCGCTCTGAAGATGATCTTACCTTCAAACTATCTGCTGTCATAAAGGCTAACGACGCGCTTAAAAAGAACGAAGCTGATGGTTCTCCTACCCATATCATGGAGGAATATGAACTGCTTCTCCAATACCATGTTGCTACTTATATGGATAACGATATAGCTGGGGTCCCCAAAGCTGCTCAGAAATCCGGCCGTCCGATAAAATCTATCCGTGCACGTCTTAAGGGTAAGGAGGGTCGTCTTCGTGGTAACCTAATGGGTAAGCGTGTCGACTTCTCAGCACGTACCGTCATTACTGGAGATCCCAATCTTTCTATTGATGAGGTCGGTGTCCCCCGTTCCATTGCCCGAAATCTAACGTACCCTGAAATGGTGACTTCCTTTAACAAAGAAAAGCTGCAGAGGTTGGTCAACAACGGCCCTACCGAACATCCTGGCGCCAAGTACGTAACCCGTGATACCGGTGAGCGCATTGATTTACGTTACTACCGTTCCCCAAACCCCATCCCACTCCAGGTAGGCTACTGTGTCGAGAGACATATTGATGACGGAGATGTCGTCATTTTCAACCGTCAACCCTCCCTCCACAAAATGTCAATGATGGGTCACAAAGTAAGGGTTCTTCCCTTCTCCACCTTCCGTCTCAATCTGTCGGTCACCAGTCCTTACAACGCCGATTTCGATGGTGACGAAATGAATATGCATGTCCCTCAAACCGAAGAAGCCCGTGCCGAAATCCGTGAGATCTGTATGGTTCCCAAGCAAATTATCTCTCCTCAGTCCAACAAACCAGTAATGGGTATCGTACAGGACACCTTGTGTGGTGTCCGTAAGTTCACCTTACGTGATTGCTTCGTGGACCGGGAGCTTATGATGAATTTAGTTCTATGGATTCCTAACTGGGATGGCCAGATCCCTCCACCCTGTATCCTCAAACCCGTGCCTCTGTGGACTGGTAAGCAGATTGTAAGCATGCTTATCCCTAAAGGAATCAACCTTACCTCCTTCCACTCCACCCATCCTGATGATGAGAAGGACGTAATTTCTCCGGGCGATACCAAGGTGGAGATTGTAGATGGAGACATCATGTGTGGTATTATTTGTAAAAAGACAGTTGGTGCTAGTGCTGGCGGTCTAATTCACATTATGTTTAACGAGTATGGCCCAGAACGAACCAAATATTTCTTCAATGGCTGTCAAACCGTTGTAAACAACTGGCTGCTCCAGAACGGGTTTAGTATCGGTATTGGTGACGCAATCGCCGACAGAGATACCATGGCAAAGATCAACCTTACTATCAGCAAAGCTAGGACTAGCGTGAACGAAATTATCAAGAGTGCTAGTGATGGTACTTTGGAGCCTTCTGCTGGTATGACAGTTACCCAGACTTTTGAATCTCTGATTAACAAAGGCCTCAACACTGCCACCTCCGATGCCGGTAAGGCTGCCGAAAAAAGTTTACCCAATTATAACAACGTCAAGCAGATGGTAATGGCCGGTTCCAAGGGTTCAGCCATTAACATTGCTCAAATGTCTGCCTGTGTAGGACAGCAAAACGTTGAAGGTAAGCGTATTACCTTTGGTTTCAGAGACCGCACCTTACCTCATTTCTTGAAGTACGACCACAGTCCCGAATCCCGTGGGTTCGTAGAGAATTCATACCTACGTGGCCTCACCCCTACCGAGTTCTTCTTCCATGCCATGGGTGGTCGTGAAGGTCTAATCGATACGGCAGTCAAGACAGCTGAGACGGGTTACATCCAGCGTCGTCTGGTAAAGGCCTTGGAAGATGTCATGGTCCGCTACGATGGAACGGTACGTAACTCACTTGGTCAGATTATTGAGTTTGTCTACGGTGAGGATGGTATGGATGCCGGTCACATTGAAAAGCAAGAGATTCCTTCCATCCGCCTTACCAATGATGCCTTTGAACGCAAGTACAAACTGCAACTCGACGAGTTTGGCCACCCCATAGTCCGAAACCGTACCTTCATCCCTGACCTGTTCAGCTCAGATGGCTCTACAACCGACGCTTTGCAAGATGCATTGAACCAGGAATTTGAAGCTTTGAGTGAGGAACGTCAGCTCCTGCGTGACTTCATCTTCAAATCCGGAGACTCCAAGTGGCCCATGCCAGTCAACCTTCTACGACTGATCAAGAATGCACAGGTGAAACATTTTGCCACCACCAGCAGCCCAATTGATCTACACCCTTTGGTCGCTATTACAAAGGTAAAGACCTTGCTTGACAGTTTGATTGTGATCCGTGGTGATGACAACCTCAGTATTGCCGCCAACCTGGATGCCTGCAGGCTGTTTAAAATCATGGTGCGTTCCACGCTCAGCTCCAAACGATTGATTGAGGACTTTTACTTAAACGAAGCTAGTTTCAACTATGTTCTTCATGAAGTTGAGCGACGCTTCTACAGGGCCATGGTCAACCCAGGCGAGATGGTTGGGACCTTGGCAGCCCAGTCTATTGGTGAACCAGCTACCCAGATGACGCTAAACACCTTCCATTTTGCTGGTGTCTCCAGTAAGAACGTAACATTAGGTGTCCCTCGTCTCAAGGAAATTATCAACGTGGCTTCGAATCTGAAGACACCAAGTATGACTGTGCTTCTCCCTAGGGAACACGCCATCAACTTTGAGTACGCCAAGAAAGTTCAGACCGACCTGGAGTACTGTACATTGGCCAGCATCACCAAATGCACCCAGATCTACTACGACCCCGATCCAGCCGACTCCAAGATTGAAGAGGATAGAGACTGGCTCAGCAACATGTACATGGTAGAAGATACTGGCATGGATGGTCTATCCCGATGGGTATTGCGTATCGAACTGGAGCTGTTGTCATTGATCCACAAGAACTTGACACTGGAGCGCATCGCTAACGAGATCGAAACCCGTTACAACAGGGAGGTCGTATGCACATATCCCGATACCAATTTCCACTCAACGGTTATCCACTGTCGTATCTCGATGGCTTCACGTAACGCTGCCAACGAGGAGGACTTGATGGAGGACGACTCGTTCTTGAGGGAATTGGAGTCCAACATGCTCAAGGAGATCGTGCTGAGTGGTATCCAGAAGATCAATCGTGTCTTCGTCCAGAAGAAGAACTTTACTCGCATCAACCAGCAGTCAGGCAAGTACGAGACGCGTGAGGAGTTCTACTTGGAAACTGACGGCAACAACCTGAAGCAAGTAATGGCTTTAGAGAGCATTGACTACACGAGCCTCTCCTCGAATGACATTGTCGAAGTAGCCAACGTCTTAGGTATTGAAGCGGCCCGTGCAGCCATTTTACAGGAACTTCGAAACGTTATCGAATTCGACGGCTCCTACGTCAACTACCGCCATCTTGCTTTGCTCTGTGACATTATGACGACCCGTGGCTACCTTATGGCCATCACCCGCCACGGCATTAACCGTACTGAATCCGGGGCCCTTATGCGTTGTTCTTTCGAGGAAACAGTTGAGATTCTTATGGAGGCTGCCGCTGTTGGTGAACATGACGACTGCAAGGGTATCTCTGAGAACATCATGTTGGGTCAGATTGCACCTCTAGGTACTGGCTGCTTCGACATTCTATTGGATGAGAATGCTTTGCACAACACCTCTGTTCAATCCAACGTCAAAGCCGAGGAAGTCTTGGGTCAAGATATCGTACCCTATTCACCCGATACTGGATACCCTACTGGTGCCATGACCCCTTACGACGGACGCTCTCCCCACAACATCAACGAGAGTTCGACTGCACCTGGCGGCTACGTGTTCTCTCCCTACATGCCACTCGGCTCCCCCGATTACTCCAACCCCAACTCGGTCGTCATGCCTGGAAGCTGGCAGAACAACACTGGTTCTGTCATGTCTCCTGCTTACTCGCCTCGGAATGTCAACTTTGGTGGAATACAGAGTCCTGCTAGCGCACATCTGGCACATTCTGGTATCGCCCAGTCGCCAAGATCACCAAACTACTCACCTACATCCCCACGATACACTCCAGCATCACCTGCTGCTCGTTCTAAACAAGGCATCTTCCCTATAGGTGGCGGCTCTATGAATAACTATTCACCAACCTCACCTAGTTACAGCGTCACTTCACCATCCTTTGCTGGCCCCAATGCTGCAGCCAGGGATATCGGCTATTCCCCAACGTCGCCCTCTTACTCACCGACCTCTCCTCGCATTGATAGTATCGGTTTGGCGGGCGGTCTTCGCCAACCAGCTATGAGATCCAGCCTGGCGACTGGAAACGCCTACTCGCCGACCTCACCCTCCTTCTCGCCAAGTTCACCATCAGCTGCCAATAGCAAAGCACCTGGTTACTCCCCTACATCTCCATCCTACTCTCCCACCTCCCCATCCTACAACCAAATCTCCCTACCCATGTCCCCTAGTGCAGCAGCTTCCCAGAATGCAGCTTCACCAAGGTTTGCATCGTCGGCCCAAGCCTACTCCCCTACGTCCCCATCCTACTCGCCTTCGGCCCAGCCCTACTCACCAACTTCCCCCAACTACACGGCAAAATCCCCAGCTGCAGTTGGTATGCCTGGATACTCGCCAACCTCTCCGAGTTACTCCCCCACCTCCCCCAACGTCACCTCGAGCGCCGGTGCAAGTATGGCTGCCTCATCTGGCAGTAGATACAACCCGACCAGCCCCAGTTACACTCCCACTTCACCAGCTGTACCCAACATGGGAGGTCGCCAGTCTACCATGCGATTCCCTAGTATTGCAGCCCAGGCTTCCACTAGTCTGCAGTACCCTAATTATGGAGATGACGATGAGGATAGTTCTAAGGCCGATGGTAAGAACAAGAATGGAGACCCTTCTCCCAATGGTAAATAGGCAGCTATTTGTTTCATAAGGGATTATTGTCTAGCGCTATCATTGATGGTATATTAAATGGAAATTATGAGTATCTATATAAGTGTTTATATTGACTTATATATATGGTTTATTATAACTGACTGAATACTTTTTTACATTTTGATTCCATATTCTTATGTGGTATGCTTAAATTGTAAACTTTGAAATAACGTATATGGTGGCTACAAGAGCATTTTATATCCTTGACACCTTTATACTCGACTCAATATATGTATTCCTCCAAGGATTGTTAGGGTAAAAAATACTACCTGAACCTTATTTTATTTGAAAAGGGCAATGGTTTTCAGATAGCTATGGGTCACTTTAGATAGATTCCAAATAACTTTGAAAGTTGGAAAAAAGTCAATGGGAATTTGAAGTTAAACTCTGCCAATTTCTTTGCAATCCTATTTCGTATACTGAACTAATATATATATATATATTAGTAAACTTATAAGAATTGTATAGTGCAGCTTTATAAATCTGAGATGGTATAATTAGACAAAATTGATGATTGTCTTGCAACAAAATTATTTGGCTAACTTTTAATTCGGATTGCCATTTTTAGCAAGTATCATTTGAAAAAGAATAGGTTCAAACTTGGTCTAAATTATCAAATCTAAAACTATTTAGATTTTCTATAGCTACTAAATTGATATGCTGAAATAACTTCAAGGACATCTAAGTTTAGAAGGTTACATGTATGCAAAACAGAAGCTTTGTGAATATTAAGGGAAAATTATCAAATATAATAAAAATTAAATAGCCGTCTATACCCTTTATACCTACATACATTTGAAGACGTTAGAATGTGGTAAAAACTTGGTTCTTTTACTAGCCTGGGATAATGAAATTTTAGTCAATTGAAGTAATTGAAGGGTAGCTTTAGAAGAAAAGAAGCTTGTTAGGGCTTTAGGTGAAGGAACTTAATCACTGTCTCAAAGCTCAAGTGAAGTTGCAGTGGCATAATCGACAACAAGTTGAATTAAAGTTGACGACGACGGCTGTAAGGTGAGAGGCTACGTTCCGAACTGTTAGAACGGCGAGAACCACGTGGAGGTTGACGTTGCCCCTTAGGGGGTGGGGTACTGGAACGGCTGACCGAACGACGAGTGCTACGACGCTTGAGCTGAGGGGAACGCGCTTCGGAGTCAGAGGAACTGGGAGAGCGTCGACGGCGCGACGAGAAGTTACCACCTACTGGACTACGGGAGCGTACTGGTGATCTAGCATGAACGGGGGATGGGGATCGATGACGATCCTTCAAGCTTCGGCTTACTGGACTTCGGGAGCGACGGATAGGACGACGTTCTACGCTCTTGTCGACCGATGGGGAACGGCGTCGAACCCTTAAAGTTCGGTCTACAGGACTGAGGGAGCGACGGGAAGGTCGTCGATTTGGAGAGCTTCGGTCTATGGATGGGGAGCGGTGACGGTTCCTTGAAGAGCTATAAGTAGGACGGTGCTTTGAGTCATCTTCGTTGGTAGATGGAGAGCGATGACGACCTCCTGATAGTCGAGCTACAGGGCTAGGAGAACGACGAGAGGTATGTCTATCTAAAGTATTTCTGTCAGGTGATGGCGACCTACGGCTGTTCTTATATGAGCGGTCAATAGATGGAGAACGGCGATGGCTTCCTGGCAATCGAGTTACAGGGCTAGGAGAACGACGTGAGATACGTTTATCTGGAGTACTTTTATCAGTAGATGGAAGCCGGCGGGGGTTCCTTGCTGAGCGAATAACGGGACTGGGGGATCGGCGTGAAGGGCGTTGGTCCAAATCAGCACTATCAGTGGATGGAGAGCGACGACGGTTACCAGATGAGCGGGTTACAGGGCTAGGAGAACGACGTGAGGTACGTCTATCTAAATCATCTTCATCAATGGATGGAGAGCGACGACGGTTCCTGGATGAACGAATCATAGGACTGGGAGAACGACGTGAAGAGCGACGGTCAACATCATCCCTGTCAACAGACAGTGAACGACGACGGCTCTTTACTGAACGGTCTCTAGGACTAGGGGAATGGCGAGAGGGATGACGACGCTCCGTGTTGGCCGGTTTATTTTCATCACGAAGACGACGAACTGAAGTTGGGCTGCGTTCAGCTCGAGGTGAATCTTTAGGACGGTGGGAGGAGCGTCGTCGGGGGCTTGAACGAGATCTACGGCGGTAGGATACGGAACCTGACGAGTCTGAGTTGGAACTACCTGAATCGGAATCGGAGTCTGAGCCTGAACTAGAATCTGATTCGGAGTCGGAACCTGAGCTCGAGCTGCTGGAGCTACTTTCATCCTGCAGACGCTGCTTGGCCTCTTGTTCGACCAACTGTTGGGCTGCATAGGCATGACGAAGCTCATCAGTGAGGCCGCCAAGACCAATGGCAGTGTAGTAGTTGATGGCGAAGCGGATACCCTTGGAAGACTCGGTTGGGAATAGTGATGGTTGGATGGCGGGGTAGACATCGGGGTCCTTAAGGAGCTCATTCAACTTAATTATTCCAAGATCTTTAGCCATCTCCAAAAAAATTAGCTTGATAAAGATACGTGAGCTGGAGGTTGACTTCTCCTCGTTGAGCTCCAAGATGGAAAGAGCCGGTAGAGGTAAGGCGTAGTTGGAGAAGAGATGACCGAACATGTTGGACACATTGCGTAACTTGTTACTGTCGTACCTGTGGATGGAGTCGTAGACTTCCTTGAAAACAAACTCAAAGTGTTCGGCCCAGTTCCGGGCCTTCTTGCAGAACCGTTCAGCCAGATTCCCGTAAAAGTCGTTGTAGGAACGCTCATTGGCACAGCAGTCGACTATCATGTTACACACTTCAACTTCATCCTCGGGCGCAATCTTCATACTCATGAGTTTGTGAGAACATTCTTCAAAGGTGACGCTAGACATTATGGTGAGATAGATGGAGCGCCTCAGGTTGGTTTTGTTGGTACCAGTCTTATCCACGATATCCATGCTGTTGGTAGGGGCAACTTCTTCGTCCTCATCCTCGTCACTTTCATCAGACCCACTGCCGCTGCCATCATCGCCTTCTTCATCGTCACTACCCAGTATCTCCTTCTTCACCTCTTCGTAAATTCTTTGGTTGGCAAGGTAATCGGGATCGACGGAGAATAAATCCATGCCAAACAGTTCGGTATGTCTATTGACGGATGCACTTCCATCTGGGTTTCGATCGTCATCGTCCAAGGTTACGTTATGGGCAATACGATCGTCTTCCTCAACGAGATCAAGCTCTTCCGGGATAGCTGGGTTATCCTTAAATTTGTCTTTGCGTATTTGAAACAAGACTTCGACCATATATTGGACACGTTTGTCGATATCACCTTGGTGTAAAATATCCCGAAACTGATCAAACATGGCATTGAAAGCCTTTGGTGTAAAATCGGCCAAATGTTGGCCGCATTCCTTCGTCAAGCCGACTGCAAGTTCTACGGAATCGGAAGTTGGTCGTTCTAGGAGAAGTCCAATAACCTGTAGCACGAGAAGCTCCGTTGATACCTGCTGGTTGACGAGATGTGCAATAAATGTAACTAACGATATACATTGGACTCGATCGTTACGCCTATATACCCTTTGAAACTGGTACACTATCCGTTCTAAAAGTAGCTTACCAATTTCGGGTATCTTACTATTGATTACGGCAACTAAACTAGCGTACACTGGAGTGAAAGGCGTTGCTAGGGACTGGGCCCGCATAATCGATTTACAGAAGAGTCCTTTGCCTCGTAACAAATTTTCACCAAATAATTCGGGGATAATTGCTTTAATGTTACTTGCGTTAACCTAAAAATACTTAATACAAAAACAATTACAAAAAAATTAAAAGTACCTTGTTGATCAAACCGTTTATTGACCTTTTAAGTGCATCCCAAGCGATTCTCTGTGCAACAGTACTGTCGGCTGCTTGATTTTCCAGTAACTGCTGTTGCTGCATTAGGCGAAGCCTACCAGGTGGTATATAGGCTCCACCACTACGAGTAAATGCATTCTCTGCTGGCTTACCATTAGCTGTGCCGTTGTTGGACTCCCTGTTGGTTTCAGTTGGTATAGTCATCGTTTCTGCCAAATTGTTGTTTCCGTTGTGCGACATCTTTCTACCTCTTGCTCTGATAAAAAGGTTTTAGCTTTTGGTAAACTTAGTAAAAGCAAAACCTATTACTATTGATTTCAACAAATCAAATTGAATCTGCTTAGTCTTGGAAGTACTGCAGTTGATCAAAGTATTTTGAGTAACCGGCAAACTTTGGCTAGTTGAAGAAACCTGCCTTCATCAGCAAATCATCACTTTATTAGCTGCAGGGAATCGGCAAAAATCAATCTGCATTTATAATTTAGGTCAAACAAAAGTATAAAATGACGTTTCTCAGAAGTTAAAAGCTCATTCAAACTATGGACCGACAGGATAAAGTCAACTTGGCACAGCTAGGATTGGAAGGTTCTCTAGAAGAAATCAAGCAGTTTATCAACTCTAACCCAAAGGCGACAAAACTCAAGGATGAAGATGAAAGAAATTTATTACATTGGGCAGGTATTTTTATTAAAATAGGTAATTTACTTAGTGTAATTAGTTTCGGGTGGTAAGGTTGATGTTTGTCAGTACTTGTTGGAACAAAAATTTGATTTGGAGGCGGTAGATGAGGTACTATTTTTTACATTTATGTTTCAATTAAGGTTTTATAGGCAGAGTGGACTTACCTTCATATAGCAGGTAAAAATTTTCATCATTCCATAATTTACATAAATAGTTTCTTCCGGAAATTTGGAGATAGTAAAAGAACTTTTAAACAAGGCACCACAGTTAGTAGATTATGTCAATGAGAAGGGCCTTACACCACTGTAATTTTAATATACTAATTTACATTAAATCTTTAATAGCTTCTACGCCATATCGAAAAACCATGAAAAGATTATCTACCTACTGGTTCAAGATTTCCATGCCAAAGTAAATTTAGTCGACAGTTACGGACAAACACCACTGTAACATATTTTTTCTTTACCTTCAACTTACTAATTAAATGGCTTGTTTAGACATAGAGCCTGCAGTAAGTCTCCACTGAAGATAGTAAGCTTCCTTGTCCAGGTAGGTAAAGCTCAAGTCAACGTTCCCGACAAGGAATTGAAAAATACCCCATTACACATAGCTTGCGAAGAAGGATTTGGGGATATCGCTGAATTTCTAATTAACAATGGGGCTGACGTCAAACGACTGAACAAGGAGGAGAAGACCCCGTTGGATTTGGCCGACAAATCCCTTAAACAGTATTTAAAAGGCATCTTTGACCACGATGTATGATCGGATGCTTTTATGGATGGTAAATTAATGTAAATCAGTTAAGCTTTATTTTTAAACTTTTTAGATATTTGAGTTTCAATCCTTTTTAATACTTTTGTATAAGCTTAGTTTTAGCAAACTGTAGTTATTTAATCTTTGAGCTTATTGTAACGATTCTATCTACAACAGTGCTAGTCGGAAAGCTACCTTATTTTAAAAGCCGTAGCTGTTTTTAAAAGGGATGGATATTTTATATCGTTGTAGATAGACTTAAACATAGAATATACAGTCGCTAGTACATCAGTCCCTATATGTAAGAAAGCTCTATTTCTTCACTGACGATTTAGTATATAATTAACATGTACATTACAGCTATAGCTTCATACAACTATTTTAAACTAAAATACAGGATATGAAACAGTATATTAAAAGCTAAAAGGTTAAAATGAATGCTAATCCAATTTTAATAGCCTTTGCAATAGATCTGATTGTAGCCTTTCTGACTACATTGGGTGTCTTTGAAGCACTGGTTCTGGACAAGTTTCCCATGGTCACATACCCAAAATTGAGTAGGGTTACGATCGCAGTACTGGGTTCCTTCACTACATTGGTTGTCGGTAAAATCCACGCTTAGATTGCCATTTCCACCCTGATTCCCATTACTGCTACTACCACCATAGCTATTTCCACTGCCACTTTCACAGGAAATCTGATTGTAACCTCTTTGGCTGCACTGAGTATTGGTAAAGCATTTGTTCTTGACCAGTTTGCCATGGTCACATACCCAAAACTGAGTGATGTCTCGGTCACAGTACTGAGTCCCTTCACTACATTGGTTATCGGTAAAATCTGGGCTGAGGCTACCATTTCCACCGCTAAACCCGCCACCGTTGTTGTAGCTATCACCGTTACCGCCATGGATTCCACCACCGTAGTTTCTTAGTATAAGACCACCCAGACCTTTCCAACTGAAGCTGGCTAAGGTGGATATTGAAAGTAAAGCTAAGATGCCGACGAATTTCATGCTAATCAATACAGAATATACAAATAAAGTTATGAGCCATCTCAATTTTTTCAGGTACCTCTTTTATACATTGAATTGATATCGAATTCCGTAAATTTTCCAATCTCGTGCAAACTTTACCATACTCAATAACTTTGTGAACTCCGTGGCAAAACTTTTATAGGTGAATTCAAGGAAATCAGGTTTAGGATTATATCCTTTATCTCCATTTATTTTATATGGTAGATGTATACTCTTCAAGTTGATACTTTACCATCAATTTTGCCTCTTATTAGAGATTTCTAATTGTACTATAGCGGAGTAAACCTAGTTATTTTTCAGTTTTTAAAAGTTATATTCAATTAAAGCATTTAAGGATAGAGATAAGATATGTTTTATAGTATGAGTAATCAACAGCCTGTGTATATTAATATACATAGCTTATACTTAGAAGATATCAGTTTACTATAAAACTACTATGAATTTTTAAACTAGAGATACATATTTTTTTGTATAAAAAGTAAATAGAATGAAAAAATTAATATATGTTAAATATAACTTTTACTAGGAATGCTTCTATAAATTAGCTACAAATGAAAGCGTAAAAGCTTTTTTGGCTCGATACTCAACCGCCATTCAGTTGCAAAGTATGGGATCCTCATACCAGTTACCCAAGTAGCGAACATACAAATATTGGCCGTAATTCATTGGCCTACTGTTATGATTAATCAATTCATCAAAACCACGCCTGTTGTTGTTGACATTAGTATAAATATTGACATATCGAAATTTGATGTCAGGAGTATAATTGTCAAGGCTAGGGCCTCGTACCAATCCAAACGTGAAGGCGTAGATGGAAGCAGATAACAAAACTAAGGTGTTGGTGAGTTTCATAGTTGCTAGTTTATATTTCTACAGAGCATTTTATATATTGGATTTCTCACCCTTTGTATTCTTATAAAGCTTGCCAATTTCGCAAATTTGTATTGAAGTAGTTGGTATAGCTTACACTTCAATATTATATATCTAGTCCATCAAAGGTAGGAAAGGAGATTGTAATGAAATCACTTTGTAGTGCCAGAGAGATATAGCATCAAGGATTTCAATATGTATCTGTATAGATCAGTCTTATAAGAAACGGAGCTTTCATTTGGTTGCTTATAGATAAAGCGACTCATACTTTGATATCAAAGTCAAAGTGAAAGGAAATTGATTAGGCAGGCTTCTTTAAGCAAAATAAATAGATGTATGTTCATCTATAGCTTGAGAGATTATACTATCAATCAACTCCCTTGGACTTAAAGGTGCCTATGATACAAATTTGGTTGGGAACTGAACACCACTATAAATTTGAACTCCATATCATACCAAGCAATCCAAATCGAAGCCTAAAAATATTTAGCTGACAGTCAAGGTTAGGGATTCAAAGGATATTTGTGGACGTCGCTGTGAATATAAGGATCGACCCTACTATGTAGGCTTGAAGTTAGTCTTTAGAGATCTTCGTACCTTACCGGTACACCCCACTTGTAAATTTTAGTTTATTTGAGAGTAAAATAGATGAGCATATTAGTTGTATACTTTTAGTTGATGGCTTACTAAAATGATTCTTTGATATTTCTAATTTTAATATATACTAGCTTGCTTAGTATATTCTTTTTATTCGGTAAACTGCTATTGAAGTAAAAATTCATTTATTTTATTGGATGCAGCATTTGAATATAAAAATTACAAGCCAAATACAAATAGCATACCTAATATTTAGAATATGTTTTAAGGTGACTTATATATATAACTCAGTTAACTGTATCATAATTAATAATTCTAGTTATTCTAATGTACAATTAATTTGGGATTTTAGGGTTCATTTTGAAATGGATTCTATTGAGATAGACTTGGTAGGTTTAAGTGTAGTTGCAGAAGATGTTATTTTGGCTTTGGTACTGATATCACACTGATATTAGACGTAATAACCCTAGGTGTAGGTTTAGAACCCACTCGGCTGGTAGTCACAGAGCATGATACCTTCGATGCAGCTACTGTAGTTTTGAGTATGAATTTCGTTGAAGTGAGGGATATACCAATCACAGCTTTGTAATATGGTAAAGCTCTAGGCTGAAGTAGGGATAAACCAATCGTGACGATTATTTAAGGCAATTGTCTCCAGATAGTCAATAAGATTACGACCATAGCTGCGAATTTCATCAGAAGTATAGTTTGAGATTAAAAAGGTGTCAGCCATTAAAAAGCCAGCTGAGAATTGCTAAAATGGAAAAAGGTATTAAAGCTAATATGGCGACGAACTTCATAGTGCTGTTTAATTTCTTGCTACTTACTTCACTTGTTTATGAGCTGCTTTATATATTCGAAACATCACTTTTAAAATATTTCAGTTTCTGTCAGCTCTGCAAATCTAGGTTGGTGATACCCATTTCACATCCAATTTACAAGTCCAATTTAGACAGTTTTGTTGTACTGTATGATGGAAAATAATCTATATACTGTTGTATTGTGTTGCAATTTATTTGACTGATAATTTTTAAAAAATCATATAGGATCAGGTACATAGAACTGTAGCTTCTTTCAAAATATGAATTACACTGAGTAAATAAATCCTTTTTGTCAATTTGCAAACCATCTGTCTTTTTTGATCTGACAACCAAATCAAGGTAGATACTGATGAAATATATATGCTTTAAACTTTTAAATACAGCTGTCACTTTTGACGAAGTAGAGATAGCTTTGGTGAAAAGTAGCTATAATATGGATGGATCAAATCTTTTGTAGCTTTTTTGAGCTAGTGAACTTGGATGACGATCTCATGTTGTAAATTTATTGGTTGGCTTACAAATGCTTCGCTTTCAATATTTTCTTTAAAGAGAATATCTTTTACGGATCTGGTGCTCTAATATCAGTAACTATTCCACGTGTATTTTGAGCAATAATTACTTTTTGCACACTCTTAATTTACTTATATTAGTTGTCTTTATGGCTAAATTTGGCAAAAACTTAGTCGATAGAGTAGTTAATTGAGGATAGAAATCTACTCCATCCGATATAACTATTGCCACGAGACCAAAAAGGTACTTGAACTCTTCAGTTGCCACCTAAAGCCAGGATCTTGACAAAGTTCCATCTCGCTATTCGTAGCTGTTACTCACCTCTTGATCCCAACCCTTAGCCATAGCTGTTGCGACAGCCTGATTCTGTTTCTTAGCCTACGAATAAAATTTTGTTCCTAGTAAGTCTTTTAGTTATTAGATACCGCGACTATATGGTTCAAATTCTTTGCCCTCTCATCCACTATTTTCTGATTTTCTTTGTTTTCTTTCAGATTTACCTCCTTTGGGCGATTTATATTACCAATGCTGTGGTTGACATTGGTTCTACTGTTCCGACATATCTTGTTATATGCCCCCATTATGACACCATCATTAGTTGGATCCAACGGAGCCTCCCTGGACCTTACAATTAAGGTATCATTACTAGTAGCCTTATTTTCAAAGTTTTATGCTAGGTCAAACAATCCATTATAGTTAATAGTGTCTGTGAAGATAACTTACTATTACCTTCCAGTCAAAAGCTTAACAGGAATCTACAGCTATGTACAGGTAGTGTTGGTAGTAAGAACCTCTGTACTAGTAATGATAGAGGCCCTTTTTTCAGAGTGAAGGATGATAAGACTTACTTCATTGATAGTGCTTCCAAAGCGAGGCCCTGTTTGTTTGCCAATTGTCTTTTAGTCTATGTTAAGGTTGTGGGTTTAAGGAATAGATCTTGTCAAAAATAAATCAGTTTTTGTTTTCTAATAAATTAAATCATTTTAAATCCATCAACCAAACTCAGATTTAAAATGGGATGGATATCTATCAGATCCATATTTATCAAAGCAAAGCTTTAAATTGGACAAATATACATTAAATTAAATTTATTAACAAAACTCCTAAAAACTCAACCCTCAAGGCTTGAAAGTCTTGCAGTATTCCAAAGCTTTACCAACATTAATGATACCGTAACCGTACTCATTGTTGGGAATGGAAGTGGTGGTATCCTTACCACATCGCTTAGTCGAAGTTTTTCTAGTAGCGGTATCTCTCAAAACCTGGGCTACAGCATTGACATTACGTTCTAAGTGGGGACATCCAGCCATAATTAGCAGGGCAGCTCCAGCGACGTGAGGGGAAGCCATGGAAGTACCGCTCTTCTCACCATAACCACCACCTGGTAGGGCACCCATAACATTAGAGCCGGGAGCAGTGACATCGATGGCAAAGTTGGGGCGTTCTGGTACAGGTCCAACTGACGAGTAACTTGCTCTAGTCGTAGTTTGGTACCCGGAGGCAGCGACAGTGAAGGAGTTAATATCCAAAGCGGGTGGTGATAAAATGGAAGAGCATCCAGGTCCATCGTTACCAGCACTCACTGACATGAAGATACCGGCTGCTTTCAAAGATATCAAAGCGTTGTTAAAGGTGGTGCGGGAACAACCCTCCGAGGTAGGGCAACCGTAAGAGTTACCTACAACGTGGGGACGTCTTGATGGATCGGCGTTCTGACCTTTGAGATCGGTAGGGGCTAACATGAATTGCAAGCAACCCAAGTAAGTTTCAGGGCTACCGAGATCTTGATCCATATTCTTGCAGGCAATCCACTTGGTAGTTGGAGAGACACCTAAGTTAACGCCACCTACAGCAGTAGAAGTGGTATGGGATCCATGGCTGTTATCGTCACATGGGATCTGGGAGTTGACACCACATTTGACGTTTGGACTACCGGGACGGGCTACTTTGTTGGCATCCCACCAGTTGAAATTATGGTTGTACTGACCATTACCTAGGTTGCCAGCGTAGTTAGCGTTCAGAGCTACGTGCTTGAAATCTACACCGGTATCGGCGTTAGCAAATAACAGTTTCTTGGCATTTTCACTGACTTGCTTGGGGAGGTTGGTGGCGTTAATAAAAGGTAGACTCCAGTGAGGTTTGCTTCCATCCCAAGCTAAGATAGCACGACTGGTAACCTCAACCTCGGGTTCTGGTTTCGCTTTGAAGGGGATGTTGGAGGAGATTTCAAGAACTTCCTTATCGAAGGACTTGATCTTGTCCAAAGCTTTCTTGGTGCCAGTTACAGCGATGGTGTTGGAGATGTAGTAGGACTGGTAGTAGGTTACATCTCCGCTGGCTTTAAGTTGCTTAATCACTTCCAACAAGCTGGTCTGAGTGGATTTTGCGTGCTGCTTGAGTTCGTCGGTCATTACGTTGATACGCAGATCACCAGCCCTGGAATTGAGATCATTGGAAGGGATCGTGGTAAACTTTGGAGTACTCAGCTGGACTAGGAAGGGAGTCAGCTTGTTGGACTTGAAGTTTTGCTCAACCTTGGGATGTACTGTAACGGTGGCATCCACCAAGGCTACACCTAGTAAGATGGAGAGGATTTGGGTGTTGAAGATCATATTTTTCGATTAGTAAAGTTTCAAAGCTGTGAAGCGATCCACTATTTATACAATATATATTACAGGATATACCAACTCTGATCAAATGAATGAGGTGACAGGCAAGTGGCATACAGTGTGACATTTTTGTACATGTAAACCACAAAATTTCTTCAGTTTGCTTTTCATTAAAAGCCACCTGAACTTTTCTGGACCTGCCATTAACGTGATCACAATTCCTACCTTAACTTTTTATCGTGATCATCTGTTTGGATTTGAACCAATAAAAAGTGATCATTTCCAGTCAGTTGTTACATTAGTGTGCTAGACTAATGAAAACCTGTATAAACTGACAGGCTTCTTTTATCGAGATAAATAAATGATCGATATACCTGGACCAGATGGTATAAAGGTATAAAGTTTATGGTCACGCTCAACGTCTCTTGTTTTGATCATAGGTGTAATGACGCCAATTGATTTATTCTATACCAGACAAAGAACTTATGATGTTTGAGCTCAAGTAAACTGAGTTGAAAATTCGATCGACATCAGCCCGGCAATAACTACTAGTGTATGGAAGATGGTCGATCATAAATTGTGGTCACCAGCCTGCAAAGTCCTACTCTGGAAACTACTTCAGGGAGCATTTTGGTCAGGAGACCGCATCACCGATCCAGAAAGCAAGTTCAAAAAGTGTATTTGGTGCTCAGCCCCAATAGACTCACTAATTCACAGATACTTTGAATGTACAGTTCCCAACAAGCTATGGGGGTGGGCAATCCTCCTCTCGACACAGTCCCAAATCACTGGCTGTGCTAACTTTTCATGGTTCTTTAATGAGATATCGTGGACGCCTTGGGTACCAAAATCTCTCAATGCGGCCATTTTTACAGGCACACTTATGTCTATCCACAAACTGTGGATTTTGAATCTTTGTAATAAGCTTCGGAATGACTCTGCTGCTTCTTTCAGCTGGGACCGCTTCCAATATTCTTTGTCTCTTTCAAATCACTTGAGAGACGTTAGTACCCAATATACGAAGGGTAGACTTGCAGAAGAAATCGCATCCTGGCCAGACCTTGATCCGTTGTTACCTGGTAGCCTTTTCTTGTTCCCTGGGAACGAAAGTATTATTTGGGAAGACCTGTCCCCCACCTTCTCATTTCAACCTCTAGGCGCTTTAAGAAGCATCTAGAACATATTTATTCCTCACCTTATGATTTATTCTAAATAAACATCTTGGCTTTAAAAAAAAAAAAAAACTGAGTTGAAAATTGAACGTCTATTCGTTAATTTTTGCAGCCAAATCGACATTTGATTTGCTAACCCTACTGGTCAAAAATAAGTGGTGCAGGTTTAAAGTTAAACTGTTCGTATAAATTGGATAAATTTTTACCTAATAAATTGTGAAATAAGCTATAATTTAACTGAACAAAATGTTATTTGATTTGCAATACTTGTTTCCAACCAGGGTAGTAAATGGAGTAGCCAGCTATTAATTTAATTAGCTTTGTGAGTGATAATAAAGAACTATAGCCAATAAAAGTGTTACTGATTGGATATTAATTGTCAAATCAGAATAAATGGTGCTTAACTTTAGTTTAATTATACTGAAACAAAGTTAGTATTCGAAACTTTGAAATATATTGGAAACTACAATATCAGCTATCCAAAATTAGATACCGAAAGAGCTGAAGAACATACTAATGATTTTACAGAAATATCATGTTACGGGTCATTTGCTTATATCCTATTCACATGATTAAAATGCAGGCATATCTTGTAACATGCATCGTATATAAAGTGGATTGCGACACACGGTTGAAACTTTACTAATCGAAAAATATGATCTTCAACACCCAAATCCTCTCCATCTTACTAGGTGTAGCCTTGGTGGATGCCACCGTTACAGTACATCCCAAGGTTGAGCAAAACTTCAAGTCCAACAAGCTGACTCCCTTCCTAGTCCAGCTGAGTACTCCAAAGTTTACCACGATCCCTTCCAATGATCTCAATTCCAGGGCTGGTGATCTGCGTATCAACGTAATGACCGACGAACTCAAGCAGCACGCAAAATCCACTCAGACCAGCTTGTTGGAAGTGATTAAGCAACTTAAAGCCAGCGGAGATGTAACCTACTACCAGTCCTACTACATCTCCAACACCATCGCTGTAACTGGCACCAAGAAAGCTTTGGACAAGATCAAGTCCTTCGATAAGGAAGTTCTTGAAATCTCCTCCAACATCCCCTTCAAAGCGAAACCAGAACCCGAGGTTGAGGTTACCAGTCGTGCTATCTTAGCTTGGGATGGAAGCAAACCTCACTGGAGTCTACCTTTTATTAACGCCACCAACCTCCCCAAGCAAGTCAGTGAAAATGCCAGGAAACTTCTATTCGCAAGTGCTGATACCGGTGTAGATTTTAATCACGTCGCCCTAAACTCCAACTACGCTGGAAACCTAGGCAATGGTCAGTACAATCATAACTTCCACTGGTGGGATGCTAATAAGGTAGCTCGTCCCGGTAGTCCAAACACCGTATGTGGCGTAAACTCCCAGGTTCCATGCGATGATCGAAGTCATGGTAGTCATACTACGTCGACGGCAGTAGGTGGCGTAAATCTAGGTGTCTCTCCAACTTCCAAATGGATTGCCTGTAAAAATATGGACCAGGGTCTAGGTTCCCCTGAAACTTACCTTGGCTGCCTTCAATTCATTCTAGCCCCCACCGACCTCAATGGAGAGAATGCAGACCCTAGTAGACGTCCTCACGTAGTTGGTAACTCTTACGGCTGTCCTACCTCCGAAGGCTGTTCCAGAACTACTTTCAACAACGCCTTGATATCCTTGAAAGCAGCCGGTATTTTCATGTCAGTAAGTGCTGGTAATGACGGTCCAAGCTGCTCTACAATTACAGCCCCACCCGCCCTAGATATCAATTCCTTCACGGTCGCCGCTTCTGGATACCAAACTATGACTAGAGCAAGCTATTCTTCGGTTGGACCTGTACCCGAGCGTCCCAATAATGCAATCGATGTTACAGCTCCCGGTTCCAACGTCATGGGTGCACTCCCTGGTAACGGATACGGCGAAAAGAGTGGAACTTCTATGGCTGCACCCCACGTCGCTGGGGCTGCTTTATTGATTATGGCTGGATGCCCCCACTTGGAACGCAACGTCGAAGCTGTAGCTCAAGTTTTAAGAGATACTGCCACTAAAAAGACTTCAACCAAGAGATGTGGTAAAGATACTACCACCTCCATCCCCAACAACGAGTATGGTTACGGTATCATCAACGTAGCTAAGGCACTGAATTACTGCAAGACTTTTAAAAATTGAGGGTTAATTTTCGAGACTGCTAATAAACATACCTTTTACACAATACCATTATTTCATACTTTGAATTAGTATAATATTTCTTTATAAAAGATTATTTTATAGACTTTTGTAGATATAATTTAACTATCCAATATTATATATTAATACTATATCAATATAACTATTGCAACTTATGATAGCTTTGAACCTATATGATACAAATTGTAAGGCGAATTTTTTAATATTTAGGTAAAGCTATTATTGCTATTTAGAACTAGGTACTTGCCCAACCATATAATGCAACAACTACCTTTGCTTTTTTCAACAGGCTTTATGAATGTATATAAATATACGCATATTTGTTATGTGAAATCACAAGTATGCAAATAGTTTAAGCTCAATTTAAGGTTTAAAAGCCCCATAGTACTCCAAGACTTTACCAATATTAACACTACCATATCCATATTTACTGTTATGGATAGAAGTACTATCACCTTATTATACTTTTTAGCTGAAATCTTTCTAATGGTTATATCTCATAAAATTTGAGCTACAGCCTCGACATTGTGTTTCAAGTGAGTATATCCAACCATAATCAGTAAAGCAGCCCCAGATATATGAGGTAAAGCCATGAAAGTACCACTATTTTCACCATACTCATCATTTAATAAACTGCCCATTATGTTGGATCCAGGGACTGTAGCATCGATTATATTGTTGAAGCATTCAGGTACTGGTTCAATCGAGAAGCAACCTCCCTTGTTAAAAGTCTGATAATCGGATGCAGCGACTATGAAGGAATTAATGTCTAAGGAGGATGGGATTGTAATCGTAGAGCAGCTTGGACTGTTGTTGCCGGAGCCTACATATATGAAAATATCGACCACCTTCAATAATACCAAATCATTGTTGAAAGTAGCTCTAGAGTAGCTTTTTTCGGATGGATAATCGTAGAATTTACCGACTATACGAATATGCTTCGATGAATTCGCATTTTTTGTTGATATTGGCGGGCGTTAATGTAAACTAGAAACAATTTAGGCAAGCTTCAAATGCTCCAAAACTCTGGCCCATGCTCTTACAGACAATCTACTTCAACGTAGGTGAAACTTCTAAGTTTATATCACTTACTATAGCTGAAATGATATGAGTTTCGTGGCTGGTGCTGTTGTACAGGATTTGAGAGTTTATATCACACTGTCAGTCGGGCAACCTAAGTAGAGGTACTTTATTGGCAGCTCACCAGTTGAAGTTATGATTGTGCTTACCATTACCCAAGTTTCCAGCACAGTTTGAATTTATGGCGATGGGCTGAAGTTCACATCATTGTTGGCATTGGCAAATGGGAGGCACTTTGCATTTTCAGAGCTTTGGTTGTGTGTTTTGCTCGCATTTATGAAGGGTAGATTTCAATGGAGTTGACTACTGCCCTAGCCTAAGCTAGCTCTAGAATTGCCTCCGATTTTGGATTCTGGTTTTACTCTGGAGGGAATATTGGAGAATATTCTAACTATATCTTCATCCAAGGACTTGATCTTGTCCAAAGCTTTATTGGTACCGGCTACTGCAATCATGTTGGAGACATACCAATATTTATAGTAGGTAACTTTATCACTGTTACTGAGCTGCTTGATCACCTCGAGTAAGTTGGATTGATTGAAGTTAGTATGACACTTAAACCCGTCGGTCAATAGACTGACGGCTAGATCCTCAGAGTTGGAGCTAAGGTCTTGACCTTTGGGTTTACATTAATGACGACATTTAGTAATGAGCTACCTAGTAGAATGGAGAGGATTTGAATGTTAAAAACCATTTTAGTGTACCTTCAAGACGGTCTTTCAACTATCTATTTATATGAAATATACTGTCAACATAAATTAATTTCAATTAAATGCTTGGAATATAAAGTAATGAATTTATGTGCTCTATATTTGTAGAAAACTCAACATAGACTTGAAGGAGATGGTCCATCAGTTTATCTAGTTTATTTTTGTCAAAGGTTAGGTGAGCTTTGAATATCCTTCCATTGATATAGCCTTTAATTTTTTGAGCTTACCTGCTAGTATCATTTGGATATTTTAAAAAAGTTGAAATGAGATACCTTGGTCAGTTGCCCACCTCATTACCTAGACTAATAAATATCTAAATAGAATGAGTGGAAGTTTGCTGATATAAATATATGATCAGTATAACTAAGCACATGATTGAGAAGTATAAACTGAGTGGTCACGTACCGTTTTTCTCATTACCTGACATCTGCCATTGTGACCAATAACTAATAGAAGCTTCTGGCTTATAAGGTATAAGGGTTTCCGGCCCTGGAGACTCCTAAATTCCAAATCGACAACACCAACTAAATATGTAAATATGTGACGGTGCTTTCAATTTGAAATGTGAATTCAACAAGGTTGGGATGGGCTACAAGTTGATATATCTACGGAAGGTTATCCTAGAAGAATATCTGTTCAACACTATATAAATGCAAATTAAAGCACTGTACTCATTTACCAATTGATAATTTTCGCATTAACAAATTTACTAATTGCTATTAGTATGGGATTTTGGCGACCAAATCTGGATAATTTTACATCGTTCAGCTTTTTCAAATTTAAAATTCAATATAGTAAGCTTTATATCGGGACAGGAGAATATATTATTTAAAAAGTTCAATATAAACTTCTATGAGAGACTAACTACATTATAGTGAACTCATAGGATGAACTTCTGATTTGTCAACTTTTTACAATTACGAATGCTTAATGTTTAACTTAATTTATACTAAACTGTATAACTAACCCTTATAACTTTAAATTTAGTTAGCTTTATTTTTATAAATTGTGCCATCAAGTTTGATCAAATTAAAAAGATTTGTCCAATCAGAGGAGACCGTTTAGCTATTTCTTTGTTCCTTGAAATGAAAGCTAGGTTTTTTCAATTGATACAAAGTTGAAATAGAAAATGGTAAAGATCTAGGCCGATGGCAAAGCATTCGAAATCGTGAATATGGAACGATGATTGAAAACAACAAAAACTCGATTGAATATAGAGCTCAAGGTCATTGAAGTTGTATAACAACTCTTTAATTGAAATAGATGATGAGTTTCCAATAGGTTATTGGGGTAGAGCCAAGCTAGCATGTCTTGACCGGTACCGAATCAAATTTCGAAATGAGAACAGCAATAAGCTAGCTACATTTTTATCAAGAGAATCAACTCGAAAGTTTGTTTCTTAGTAATACGATGTCTTTTGAATAGACTGGCAAAGATATATTTATAACAAAGTACCACTAGTTTTCAAATATAAGTTTATTGATAGAAATGTAACCTTTTCATGAAATCAATTCAATCAAAAGTCGGTACAATTAATTTTTATGCTCTGTAGCTATTCAACCAAAAAATCTACACAAACTTATATTCGCAAGGCGTTAGATCCATCGTATCGATTTGTTGACGGTTCCAACCCCTCGTATAACCTATTTCCTCTTCGAAACTATGCCCCTCCATTCGCAAAGGAAAAGTTCACTGTCATCCTTCCAACCAACTGGTCACTAAAAAGTCGACGTACCTCCTGCTCAATTTGACAAGTCAAAGCCTCAGGAGATGAGTATAGACCCTAGAATCCTCGTGGACCTCCATTTCGTACAGCTTGAAATTATTCAACTCCAATTTGATAGCCTTAGTATCCAAATTCTCAAAGTTTAAGCTCATACATTGTCGGTCGTACTCATCCTGAGAATAGGTCTCGAATATTATAACAAACTCGTTGAACCGGAACTTTTTGTTGATTTTCTTCTTAGTATCGACTTCTTTGGCGATTGTGGAAAAGTTGAAGTTGAGGTGGGGAATGGACTTGCGCTTGAAACTTATCATGGATAGTCGATTGCTTTGCTTGTTGGGCTGGACTTGGGGGAGTTGGTGGTTCAAGGTAGTTTTGAGGATGGATTTTAAGGGCTGGGGTTCACAAGGTTGAGTGGGTTGGACTTTGAAGTGACCACGTTCGTCCAGGGTGTAACATCGAGTTATATGGGCACCCTTCTTTTCCTTATCGTGGTCTACTGTATCGTCGGTATTGGCTATGTTGAGATTTTCGTTGAACAGGCTCGCCTTTTTAAACTCTTGAGTCTTTACCCTACGTAAGGAATGGGAGTTGTTGGCGGTAATGTTAGTGTTGTTAGTATTGGCCATAGGTGCGGCAATAGTGAAGCTGGTGTTCAGCTGATCCTTCAAAACCTGCTTGACCAGGTCATCGTCCAGAACTATGGAGTCCCTCTTGTCTTTATTCGGTTTGTCGTCAATTGTATCCATAGGTAGTACAGTGCTGGACTTTTTGTTGGATTTCGACTTCCGATTGATACTCAGAAAAGACTTTAGAGCGTTGGTGAAGGTACCCTGCTTGAACTTTAGGTTTTTTAGGAATTTTAAACTGTCATAGCTTGCGTTGATGTCTAAATCAATGTCTGAGCTCCCTTTCTCGTTGGCGATGGTCTCATTGTCAACTGACAATGTATCGGAACTGGATTCGTGCAAAGAGTTGGACTGCGAGTTGGCGACCGAACTTATGGATTTACTGTCACTGTCCAGTTCGGGAGCGGGGGTCGGATTGGGGCTAGTGGCAACTTCGGAAGCCTTGATGAACTCTTCCAAGGTCATTTTATCCTTGTAGTCAGTGCGGAACACTGGTGTCACCCACGAGAATCTACGCCGTCTTCGCTCGAGGTCCTGGGAGGATTTGGGCTCGGATCCGCTGTACAGGTTTCCGTAGTTGTCGGCACGTGTATCTAGTATTAACGTCATCGGTTTTAAAGTTGGCAGGGATAGGCGTTGGTGTTGGTGTTGATAGGGCCGATATGCCTGCTTGAGAAATTAAAAATGTTGGGAGAGGGAATAAAAGGAACTATGATGCTAAATTTGATGTTTTTATAACTATGGAAAAGGGAGATGCTCCTGAATGCGACGCTTTAGACTATTTAAATAGACGATATTATTTTAGTTCTGATGAAAACCAGGTTAGGGGTAAATAATTTTAATCGACAGTTTAAAGGCGTGTTTAAAAATTTAGTTTCTAATTATATTCGCTGGCTGAGAGATTGGTTTCTGGGGTCGATATACAATTCTTTGGCTGTCGTTTGATAAATTGGCTTTTATCTGGCTGGGGGTGGAAATTTAAAAGGTTGAGGTGGGTTGAAAAGTCAATGGCAGGCTGACTGTGCTAATGACTTGGATGCTGAATTGTACTGTACTGTATCGTATTTAAAACGGTCGATATCAAATCCACTACTTGTATACTAGATAAAATATGGTTGATAAATGGGTGATTCAATCCAATTTATAATATTTACACCAAAAGAGTTGGATATTGAGTTTATCTATTAGTGTTGGTTTGTAGTTTAACGACCTGAAAACATTTCCATAATCATTATTACCAAAAGTATAGGTGGCAATAGTTCTAAATCGAGGTTATTATTAATGTTCATCAGTTGAATTGAACTTTTACTAAACAGTTTATTATACTTTTTTAGCCGCTCAATATACTTTGAATATGGTTTAGTCAAATCTGTTCCACTAAATTTGTTTACACAGCTGCTATTGTGACAAGTTACCAATCACCAGTTTATTGAATACATATGAGAAGGTAATGAATAAGAAATGAAGAGTCAACAGCTGTATGCATTAGTAATATATCTGTCAATACTTTTATACAAAGCTGTTTTAGGTGAATAGGTAGAACCAACAGGTTCGAAGAAATAATTACTTTTGGCATGGAACATATTTTAGATAACATTAATTATGGAACAAAATGGATATATCTAGTCATGAAGATTATCTCTATTCTCAAGCTTGATCAATCGGAAATATAAATACACAATTATAAATGTTTTAACGTAAGACTACAGTTCAACTAACATTATACAAAACTTTAGCGTCGTTTGTATTGTTAGTGTCAGTTCGTATTGGACGGACTACAGACCTAACTCAGCTTCAGCTTTGGTTATCGGCGGAGTTTAAATTGCATTTCAGTACAGAAGGCCCTACACTCCAACACTTTCACAAATATACAGTTAAGGTTAAGTTTTCGAATACAATAGTAACATAATTGTTGGAATGCACACTTGTCTTAAAACTTGAGGTGGATCTCCTTCAACTCTACCTTGCAGCTCCTGACATCTGGAGGTGAAACTTTATCTTGTAGGTTGGATCCTTTACAGGACGTATGCAGTAAACCAATATATGACGCCAACCCAAGTTTCAGATACATCTATTATAACAATCTCAGGTACCGCTATTTGTGGATAGGTAAAAATATTGGCACAAATAAGGATAGTAAACTTTATCTCAACCTATCCAAATATTGGCCAAGGTTTCGGGAGAGCCTTATTCCCCACCCCCAAACAGAACATTTGCTTACTTACAAATGGGTGCTAATGATTGGCTGCCCCTTAACTAAAAGTCTACTAAAGGGACTAGGCCTCGATAACGGTGTATCTCAAGGAAAATATTGGCTATACAAGGAATGTACAATTCTAGAATAGATTTTATCGCTACCTTTGTAGATACACTAAAGCACAATGAAATGTATATGTTGTTGGAGAAGGCTAAAAAACAAGTTAAATTACAACTTTAATTTTTTTCAAACTAATACCACGATCCAGTTCCCAAAAAACATCCGGGGAAGCAAGCTTGCACTCTTCCTTGAATCCACAAATTCCCCTTTACACCTTCCCAATCTTTCCACTAGGAGTACCAGCACCTTTTCAAAATTCTGAAGATCCTTGGAAATTTAACGTGGTATAGCTTGAACTTGGATAAGACCCCAACCTTTCCATCGATTTGAATATTCGATTGTCATCGAACTTTAGTTTAAACGGACCTAGTTTTCAGTCAAGTATGCCAATACTTTGCATTCAAGTATGATTAAAAATGGCATTTGTTTAATATACTTTTTTGAGAACTTGTTCACTTATGAAATGCTGAACATCTTCACTAAGATTAGAGTCCAGGGTTATAATTTTTGCCAACCATCATACACGTATTTGAATATCGATAGTTTTATATATGATAGGAATGTATATACATAAAAACTGAAATATATACTTAAACAATGAATATAAAACTTATGTAAGTGTTTTTATAAGTACACAGTATATTAAAAATACATATTTATTTACTTAAGTACGAGTTGTATAAATAAAAGCCAACTATTAAAATGTAAAAACACTTACTATTATCTCATTTACTCTATCTAAACAAGCAACACTCCAAAAAACCTCAAAGTACCAAATTAAAAGTTCCACTTACCCACAACATAAATCCATAATTCAAATGAGGGACTGGAGGTAGTGCAAAGCAGGCATACCAATCTAGTTTTTTACTACTCCAACCTGAGCTGGTCGTATGACCCTACCGTTCAAAGTGTATCCTAACTTCTCTACCGACAAGATGGACCCGCTTTCTTTACCGGGACAGGGAGCTTGGTAGAGAGCTTGGTGCAAGTTGGGATCGAAATTATCGGCACATTCGATCTTTTCTACACCGTAACGTTTTAAAGTGGCCATCAGTTCTTTCTCGGTCAGGTCAACTCCAGTATGGAAATCTTTGAGCTCAGGGATGGAGTCTAAATTCTTTTGGGTGACCGTCTTCAATGCGATAGTTAGGACATCACAGCTGCCTAAAAGATCTTTGACGAACTTTTGGATGGCAAATTGCTTAGCCTTTTCAACTTCCTTATCACTACGTTGTCTCAAGTTTTCCATCTCAGCTAGCGAACGTAGGTAGTTGTCCTTCAACAAGATTAAACAAAGAATTTTAAAAATATAGTACCTTCATCGATGCAACTTGCTTATCCTTTTCGGCCAGCTTGGCTTTCAAATCTTCAACTGATTCTTCAGCTTTGGGTGCCTCCTTCTCAGCATCTTTACTATTCTTCTCTTCACGTAGGTATTGGGTAGTGGCAATGGAACGACTGTTACTTAATACTCGTGTCGAGATTTGGGTACGTACTAAAAGATTTCTTACCAACCGCATCTTATTTTGGTTTCTATTTTCTATCTGATTATTGAAATGAGGAAGTATTCGGTTACAAAAACTTTTATGTGTTCCCGAAATTCCAAGTTCATTGGTTCAAAGCCGAACTTCATAAAAATTGGAGAATATTTCTAAACATTCTAGTAGGATCCAATTATTAGCCAATCTAAACCTTAATATACTTTATAAATTTCAATACTTCATAATTTAACAACTTGAGAAAGAGATTCTGAAGAAGCGTCTATGTTTATTGATCTATTATATTCTTTTCTCAAATGCAAGCTTATCCCGTGCCAGTAATCTTCAATCCTCTGTTTCCAAGCTTACAGCTGCACAATATTTAAAATAGTACTAGCATTGTTAATACCGCTTATAAAAAAACCATTGACACTTCACTGATCAAATTTGTAATATCAATTCATCATCACTTTAGTTTATATCATCAAAATATGTAAAAATTGAAGTTTTAATTATAATACAAATATCAAAATACTAATATCTATAATTTATATTGATATCTAGTATATATATGCTAAATAAATACTTAATAGTAAAGGATAATTTTACAAACTATATATTTTCAATCATTTACAATTCTACTTTTAATACACCTCAAACATTTTGATTTTGTTTCCAATTTACCATAAACTGATTATACTACTCTTAAGATAAAAGTTTGATACCAATATCCGATTTCATTACCTTAATTTCACCGTTAATATCAACAGCGACACTCCACAACACGATCTAAGCCATCATGAATTTTGCTTTCTAAGACCGCAATGCAATTAAAAGTGAACTGTTGCAAGTGATATGAAATGTATATTTAAAATCATGCTCAAAGTAAAAGACTTACTTTTTATCCTTTCCGATTTACAAAGCATATATCTATTTTGAAGCTGTTAGGCCAAAGTCTCTAAACAGATAAATGATATTATAATTTATAGGTGATTTGATAAACTAATTTTAATCAACTTCAATATAAGGAAGGATGGTAAAGGTTGTAGATATATCAAATTTAGTATATATTTTGATAAGCTCGAGTAATTCCAATAGCAACACTAGTAACCTATAAAATTACAAACTTATCGCCTTATTATCACACTATTGATTTAAATTAATGCATCCATCATTATAGTTGTTGAATTGGAGTTTCTTGACAACACTTACTTACCCACTACAATGGATATTTAAAATACAATCGCAAGTGAACGGAGATATAGCTCAAAACCTTTATTTCATCAATTTAGTAACCACTGTCGTAGCTGTTTTGTAAGGTTCTGTAGTATATACGAATACTCATCATAGAAATCAACTTTATAGGCAAGTTGCTAAGGTACCTTGAACATTAGAGTGGCTATTAAAGTGTATAGCTTATAATCAATCTAAACTATATTGTTTATACTTTAATAGTGATATCACTCATAAATATATTACCATTACCCTAATACGCCGAGATTAACCCGCCCAGTTGTACATAACCTATATCTCATTAATGACAAAGCGCCTACAATATCGCTATCTAAAGGACTTTCCCTTGCCGCCCCACCATCCTCCCAAAGTGATCAAAATCAACTACTGATCGGATATAGGATACCCCAAACTTTGACAGCCTTATATCTACCATAAAAGAAGCGGTTCCCAGCCGATTATGATAGCTACGTCGCCTTATTTTTGAAACCTACAACAAAGAGCTGGCTAGAGCTCAAATGGATTTTAAAGTAACACGCAAAAACAAAGGGTAGGATACCAGTGATAACCACAACTTTTAAAGCTTCTATATGTAAAAGACAATCTAGGCTTTGTAATATGCCTTTTGACTTTTAGAGTAAAGTCATCAATTCCATTCGATCCAAACATTAATTTTCTAGCTCTACAACCTATTCCAAAATCAAAGAACTCCGATACCAAAGTTAGAAGGTAGAGTAACAGCGAATTTTAGTATGTTTTAGTTCAATATATATACTTCATTTAAAAAATCTAGTGTTGGGATTGCAAAAGCTTTTAAGGGGAGGTATATGACTTGTTTAAAGGGATGTTTTTACTGAAATTAAATACGTCCCATTTGTGGGATATATCTTTTGTCTATGAGCTCCGATATATGGCTTCAAAAGCTTATTAACCTTAATACTTAAACACATCATTCGTTTTTCAAATTTAGATAATTTCGACAACTTTAATATAATCGCATCTAAAAAATAATATAAAAGGTATATACCTACCATCAAGTTTAAGGTAGGTAAGGTTCCATTCCATTATTTATGGAGTAAATGTAAACACAATAGAACTTATTCCTGCCGCTTTATACTTTCAAAGTCTAGGTCTACCGCTCGATGTCACTTTGAAGCTTCCTTTACAATCATGTATAGAAGTGGCTTGGTTCTTTACTTTACAAACCTTCCTTTCCAATTTAGTTAATCCGATTTAGGTCCAAACTCAATAGAAGTTTAGTTTGTACTGGATATTTTGAAGGGTCCAAGTAAATAGGGTAAAGCTCAGCTACCTATATATTTGTTTGAAAAGCAATCCACTGATAACTTAACCTTTGCCTAAAACTTGCTGAGATCTATTGCGGAAAAAGTATTAGTAAAAATTACTAACATGTCTGGTTTATGTGTATGGCGCCTTTTGAAGTAGTGAGGACATCGAAGAAATGGCGATAGGAAAATGGACTTTTATGGCATGTTGAGGTTGATAGTGGATTCACCATTACTAAGGTTTTCGCAGGATGGCAATTGGGATCGGAAGGTCCATTGTTCTTATACAATTCGATTTGCTTTCAGACTGGGATGTGGATAATCGGAAAGCAGCTATTGCAATGAAAGTTGTAATAAAGTTTCTGAGAATCAGGTATATGTAACCGGTTAAGGTATAAGAAAATGCCATATATAGCTATTTTTTAGAACCGAAGCTAAAGGTATATTGACTTCAATGCATGTTCTCAAAGTGGCGCTCAAACATATGCTTTCCAGCTTCCATAGCATTGATTAATTTACATACAAAATAGATATTATAGGGACGGGTAGACTCAGCAATTTTTGATAATCTTCTTGCAACACATACTTCCACTTGATCACGTATTGTATTGATTCGATATAAGTTTCATATGGTAGGAATGCAATACATAAATAAGGCAAAGTAATATAACCCCCTATCAACCTCCAATACATTATAAATATATCCATTTAGTAAGAACCTATTTCCACAATCAAAGTACAAGTGAATAGCACCAGGTGAGTTATACAGAAACGAACTATTACGGCAAGTACTATTTCTAAATAGCAATTTCATTCCAAAATATATGAAAAACATTCGCCCCCTAATATAAATTTACGGCTCCATACTATCAAAATAGACTCAGTGACTATATAAGAGAAATTCGGATATCTTACACAAGTCAGATGGGCAACCTGTGTCAATATTCAATGACCGCCAAGACCTGCCAATCTAAAGTGTTATTGTAGCTACGTCCTTAAACTTTAATTGGTTTAGAAACCAAACCTACCTATATACCCTTATACTCATATGTTCCAGTAACTAATATATTAAAGCTTTAACGATAGTACACCTTTATTCACCTTCTTCATGAGGAAAAACTTTGTTAAAATGGTTTTATTTTCTATAAAAGTTACAGGAATATTCTTGTTCTGTGGGTGCCTGTACAGAATGTAATAGTGAGGGGTCATTAAGAGAACATAGCGATAAGGATAACAAGGTAGCACAACCTTCAGCTACATGAGGTTTGAGAACGTGGTTATCAAATTCAATCGTTTATAGAAATGATTTGAATTTTTAGTATCAAAAAGTGATATGAATTAGGGGAGGCCAACTTCGATTTGAGAAGGTATGGCTGTACTGTGAACATATCAACTTCCGACTTAAATTCGATGGGTTTCAAATAGCACAAACTCTCGGAACCAAACGTTCGCGTTTGGACATCTCTTAACCTTTGTAGTGGTGTGCTCAAAGTAGGTATATACCGATTTCACATCAACTTCAAAAAACTTTTCATCTTCTAAAGGTTGCCTCATCACCTATAAAAATACTGGTATTTGATAGCTTATTCTCATCCATATAATTTTTATTTCATTCTCGCTATTTCTTTGTTCGCCCTTATAAAACCTGTTTTGGATAGACAGTTCATTATCCGTTGATTAAAGTAGCGCTATATCGTCAAATAGAGATATAGATGCAGCTCAGCGATATAATTTTGGTGAATTTTAGCAAAGGATTGCAGGGGTAACTTTCCAAATCTACTTGACTTTCCTTTCTTTACAAAACATATCTATATATTGATTTCCTTATTGGTAGCACATCTCCATAGCAAGTGACATGAGCTGGTAAATATTTAGAAAATAAATTTGTCAGATTCATAGGCAAATATTGGAGGAATTGAGTTATGTCCATTTTTGTCGGTAAAGCGGTCAACATCCCAACATAGCTTTGAAATAGGAACATTCTTTTGAAGCCATATCCAAATTTGTTCAAAGTTTAATAGTTGGTAGAATTGGCTTACCCGGAAGGCTAAACTTTAGCTCCAAACTGATGTTGGATTTCTAATATAGGTGGTAGATTATTAAATTAAAATGCTAAAATATATTGAAAGTGCAATTTTATTGTAAGCCGCTATAGGAATAAATAGGAATGTACATATGTAGGTTAGTCGATTAAGTTAAGTATGTTCATGGGGTGGGTCGGTGACGAGGAAGGGGAGCCTCGGTACCGTTTGATAGGGGAGGATGAGACGCCAGTCTGATGGTTCTCGTGTAGTTCGTACTGCTTGGGACTAGAAGAAAACTCACTGAGACGGGCTTTGGTACTTAACTCAGGACGGTTACTACCATCTTTTTTACAGGTAGTTGGATATTCGGCCGAGTTGCTAGGTGGCGAAGCTTTCTTAGATAAAGCTCGTTCCTTGGCCCTCCTATTTTGAAACCATATTGTAGCTTGCGTGGCTCTAGGCCTAATTCCATGGCCAAAGCAGCTTTTAGGTCGCCACAAGGGTTAGGGTACACTTGGAAGACCGACTTCCAATCGCATCTTGGTATGCTGAGATTTGTTGGAGATTCGCTTGGACTCGTCGTTGGAGTTGTCGTCTGAATTCAACTTGCTGAACTGAGTAGTTTCGTTTACTTTCTCACTGTTGGTCTTGGTTTGATAGATGATGTGGAACTGCGAATTCATTTTTTATAAAATGAGGTAGCAGTTTGAGGTGAGGAGGATGCTTTATATATAGATTTGACTTTGGTAGCTATTACATTTGCTCTAGCACAAGTTATGCTCGAATGGCATCGTTATAAAAAGGACTGCAGAGATTTGAATTTCTCTTAAAATAGCTAGCAGCACTTTACCTAGAATCTAGATTCGACCTCATTAGGTAAAATTTTTACGATTTGATGTGTGGTAGTCAGGTGTCTACTAAGTTGGTCTTGATCTGGTGTTTGTGGTTGTTCTGATCGGTTTATATCCATAACTGTAGAGCTGGTGCCAGGTTCTATAGCTACTCATAATAGTTTAACCGAGCTATAAGTGCAACCTAGATAAGTTTAAAACTTAAATGACATCTGCTAACTAACTATAGAAATTTGGTTTGAGATTTAGAGTGGCATCAACCTAGACATTTCTAGACTCAAACTTCTCAATAACGGTGCCTTGTTGAAAGATGGGGTAAGCACTTGATAAGTTTAGCAAAGGTTAGAAGGATAATGTAGCTGGAATCCTGTCCTTTTTTGGCATATCCACTAAAAGCCAAGCAGCAGTCAAAGGACCTTCAAGTGATAACGCTGTAAAACTAGAGAAATCCTACAGCCTATTTCTATATCGAAAACCTTTCAAAAAGGTTATTTGCATTAGAGATAAAGGGCTGGGTCGATATTTCCAACGACATATAAGGAAAGGTATTAACAACAACGCTGAAACTCCTTACCTCCACCAACTTTTACTTGAATTAATTGCATTATGCAAAGTCGGTCTAGCCCTACTCCTTTAAATTCCAACACATCTATCGCCATAACAATAACTTAACCAGGCTATAAATGTCGACCTATGCGTTATATTTAGTATTACTTCAGTAAACATACACTAAAATTATCCTTCGCATCAAGTTTGAACTTGAAGGAGCGGCTGCCGATGAAAATACTTTTTGCTGCTGCCAAATTGTTACTAAGTGTTAGATATCGTTAAAAGTATTCTATACGATTACATAACCCTATCATTGTACTTATTGATATAAGAAATTCTCATATATCAAGCAGAAAGTACGGTTTATAAACATTAATAAGAAATTTCTAATTTAGCACAGAAAGCTTACTGAATCAAGAAAAACCCGTTTCGGTTGCTTTACTATAATTATATCCCGATTTGAACATACGCTTTTTCTTAAAAACCAAAGCTAAAGCTCCTTTGGAAGCTTGACTGACAGAAGCAGTGAATTCATCGGGAAAATCTAGATGGAGTTGACTGCTGCTGAGCTAGATCCCAACTACACATCCCACCCAAAAAATTTTTGTCATTAAAGTATAGAAATGGACCAGCAGTAAAAGCGAGCTATATTTGATCATTTGAGACAAGGCTGCAAAAAAAACCCCCTAAACGCTTTGAAATTATATACCCGGTAACGATGGGAAGCTGATATCACCTTTAATTTATTATAAACATAGCACTCGGCTATTTTTGCTCCAAAAATATTCATATATAGGGCAATTAAATTGCTACGGCGGCTGTCTAAATGGGGGATTAAAAGCATAGGCAGCTCCACTCAAAGGCGGATCTAAAGAATTGAAGTCCTCGTTTTGGCTTGGACCAAACCTGGACCTTCAGCTGGACAGTCTGGAGATCCAACTACCTAAATTACTCTATCTAGCTGAGCCAAGACCAACGTCGCTAAAATAAATGATTCTTAATCATAGCTGTGTATCTTTCAAACATAGTTTTACCGAAACTGTTTCAATTTTTAATAAGCTAGAATGGTATAAGACTGTAAATTATACTTTAAAAAATACCACATCTATACCAAAAATACACACCAACCTTTAAGAACATATAGTCTCACTTCTTTGCTTTAGACACTTAGATCAAACATATGCTAAACTTAAGATACTCTGGTGCTACACAACCATTAATCGATTCAAAAGTGTAGACTTTCGAACATACCTGAGGAGATATATATATAGAAATCTAAAAAACATTTACGTTTACGTGTTGATTAAATTAATACGAATATTAAAATTAAACATATATAAGGAAGTAATTTTTGTCATAGTCAAATACAAAATAAAACTATGAACATACCTTGTGCAAAAGATATATAGCAAACCTTACCAGTCCTTAGATATATCAACTTGAAATAATTCAAAATCATGAATGCTTTTCTGCTACCTACATTATATAGACCTATATCTAGTATAATGAATTTATTCTAGCATTATGAAAATCGACGTCAATTGGGAGCTAATGAATATAAAATCAAAGAATCCAATAAGCTCAAAGTCGACTAGTATCACTAATTGTTTCGCTACAGCAAAAATATGAATATCCTAATGGAGCAGCACGTCTAACTAATTGACTAATACTTTTCAATGAG